>JAZKJV010003292.1:0-421815 GCA_037367405.1 Ottelia alismoides | reverse complement strand
TGCAGTTGACTTTAGAGCTTCCTTGCAAAGGCCAGGTCCTATCATTGGGAGGATCCCATTCTTCATCATGAAGGAGGGGATAATATCTGGTGTTGATGTATTCCTCCGGAGGAGCACCATGCATCCTCACATACTGCCACAAGCTTGAGGTAGGAGGACATCACTCTGGGAGGAGAACGACACAGAAAGTGCTCCAATCCGGCCTATGGTGGCCAACCCTCTTCAAGGATTCTAATGAATTCGTGAAGAGGAGTACTGACTGTCAGATGATGGACACTTGTGGACAGCGTGATATGATGCTGATGCAGCCCATTCACTTCTATGAGGTTTTCGATGCATGGGACATCGATTTCATTAGTCCATTCCTAAGGGCTTGTTTTGGTTGTAGGGTTGGGCAGGGTTGGGTTGGGCTGGATTGGGTTGGGTGAATAGTAATCTGTGAGGAGGAAGTACCCTTGTGAATAGTTAACCAGCCCAACCCAACCATGCCCAACCCTGTTACCAAATAGGCCCAAAGAGTCAAGGATTCGAGTACATTCTGTTGGCCGTAAATTATGTGAGTCATTGGGTTGAGGCCATTCTCGCCCGAACCGCAGATGTCAGGACTATTTGCAAATTTTTGAGGAAGAATATCATTTCATGATTTGGGGTGCCTAGAGTATTGATATCCGATGGGGGTCTCATTTTATCAATGACAAGGTAGAGGCTCTTGCTAGCGAGTTCAGCATTAAACATCAAGTTGCCAGTGCGTATCACCCTCAGACCAATGGTCTTGCTGAAGTATCGAATAGGGAGATCTAGACGATATTGCAGAAGGTAGTCCGCCCAGATCGAAAGGATTGGTCACAGCTTTAAGACTCGGTCTTGTGTGCATATCAGACTTCCTTCAAGACTCCTTTGGGTACATCTCCCTTTCATCTTGTTTATGGCATGCCTTGCCATTTACCTATTGAGATTAAGCATAAATCACTCTGGGTTGTCGTGATATATTATTGGATCCAGAGAGTACAGGAGATCAAAGGAAGGCAGAATTGGCAGCATTGGAGGAGCTTAGAGATACATCCTTTTCGAGCAGCCTACATTATAAAGAGCGAGTGAAGACATGGCATGATTCTCATATCAGTTATAAGTAGTTTGAGCCATATCAGAGAGTATGGTTGTTTGATGCCAGGCTTAGATTATTTCCAAGGAAGTTGCAATGCAAGTAGAAGGGACCATACCTGGTCTGGAAAGGTACATGACAATGGGAGTATTGACATATCTGAGATGTCATCTAAGTCTACCTTTCGTGTTAATGGTCAATGGCTCAAACCATATCTAAATCATGAGCCGCTGGTCGTTGACGTCGCCCGAATCATTTTGCATGAGATGTGGTCTTTGAGTCACATCAGTTGCATCCCGTGCTTGATTATTACTATCTTCTGCCTTGTATAGATCTAGATGTCCATATCATCTCATTCTTTAGCCCAACACCCCATCTGCATTTTGTGATTATGCTATACTTAGGGTGTATTTTACCCTAAGTATAGGGGTTGCCAGACTCTTGATTATTATTTTGATTCTTTCTACCTATGTTTTGTTGCCTATACTCAGGGAGATTTCACCCTAAGTATAGGGGAGGTACTCCCTGTATATTCTATCACTCGGATTTCCCTTTATGTACAGTCTGCTATACATAGGATTACTTGATCATAAGTATAGGAGGAAACACTGAGCTCTCTTCATTCTATTATTTGATTCGTCCTTGTAGTATAGCATTCCTTTTCACTTCCCTACACAAAGCACAAGTTATGTCTTCTTCATCGCTCTTGATTCACTCTGAAGACATCATTCGAGCTAAGTATAGGGGGTATCGTATATATTACATATATACTTTATCCATAACTAGTACTTTGTGTGAGTGTGTTAATAATTAAAATGGCTAAAATCCTATATTAAAAACCATAAAATTTTTAAAATTTTTCTTTTACATAAATATCTTTCTTGCACATACAAATCTATATAAAAATTATTTGTGTACAAATGTTTGTAAAAATGTTTTGATTATAAAAAAGTTTATAAATATTTTGATATCAAAACTATGTATATAGTACAAAATTTTTGTAAAATGTTTGAAAAATAAAACTTTGCAAAAACCTCGTGTAAATATTTGTAAATAATTTGCAAAACTCTTGCTGCATCCATGCATACATTCATAAAATTTTGCAAAACATTTGCACATTTTCAAAAATTTTGCATAAAAATATTGTTGTATATACTTGTACATTTTTCTGAATCATAGTTGACATTTAAACTAGCCTGGAATTAAATTGGAAAAAGGATCTTAGTTAAGACCATAATCCACTTAATTCTAAGAGGAACCTTTATAGGATTTAGGGTTTAGACTCTTCAGGTCCATTGGTGACTTAATTCTTTGAGTCCACTAGGATATGATCACATGTCATCTTGATGAGCCTAAGTAGATTACTTAACAACACACACATGACTCTCACAGACATGGCTTTACTTGCACCAACACCTTACACATATGTCTCTACGGAAAGAGGTGGTGAGGAGGCAGTTCCTTTGGCTTGGGGTAGCATATAAGGGTAGTACTTCTAGGCGGAACCTCTCATCTTCTTTTAGTAAAGGAAGTGTGTCTCAACTTGGTATGGCGGTGTTAAGATCTAAAGATAGGAGTTATGGGTTGCAATAGTGCTTCAAAAGAGGGATGTGTGTATTGTATTTCCTTTTTATTCTCTTATTAAATTTCTTATTAGAAAATATAAAAAAAATGCAAATTAAAAACCACCAAAAATATGCCTTTTTACTTCTGATTCTTGACTACTTCGTAGGATTATCTCAGGCTCCTTGTGTTCGACCCTGGTGTCTATACCAGGTTAAATAACTAGCAAGACCGCTTGCCTTGATTTTCATGTTCTATTGATTTTATTGGTGGTCTGATTTTTTCTTGATTGGGCTCGCGAGTGGTTGATGTCACAATGACCTTTGATATCACTTAGCCTCTATCGCTCGGATCGCTCGTCACCATATACTATCAGAGAATAGCATGGGTT
The DNA here is from genome assembly GCA_037367405.1 of Ottelia alismoides. Taxonomy (NCBI): domain Eukaryota; kingdom Viridiplantae; phylum Streptophyta; class Magnoliopsida; order Alismatales; family Hydrocharitaceae; genus Ottelia; species Ottelia alismoides. The sequence goes on along the minus strand of JAZKJV010003292.1, from coordinate 418,759 downwards.
GATGCAGATCCACCCATTTCTTCGTCAGCCACAGTAGCAGCACATGCAATGTCTTCAACCGCTAACATGGGTATTATCAGTGAGAAGTTGGATCGCATAGAGATCATAGAGAAGAAGCAGTGCCAGGGCATGGCGTAGATAGATTAGTTGGCACGGACTCTTAGTGACCTAAAGACCCATATCTTTTGTCTCCAGGAGGCACATACAGCTTCTCAACCTTGTCCCAGGTCACGAGTTGATCCCAGCAGTAGCAGCTCTTACCAGCTCTTTACCCAATACTGCCAGGTTCATCGCATTCAGGCAGAGTCAGTTCAACCATTGTAGAAGCACAACTATTAGCCACCACCATCTCAAGACAATCGAATGGTGTTGTATCAGATGGATCAACCACTGGCAGTTCTTCCCTGCCCCCTTACGAGCAGGAGCCTTTTAAGGAAGTCAACGAGATTTAGTATGACTGGAAGTAGCCCGGGATATGCTGAGATCATCCAGGATTCAGGTGGTCTACCGGAGGTACCTCATCCCAGCAGCAACCTCCAACTTTGGGTGGACAGAGCAGCCCGCAACAGTAGCAGCAAAAACCCCATTACTCCCAACTACAATAGTATTACCAGTCGGGTCCTTGTCTACACCATTAGGGACAACAGTGGAGGTAGCAACAGCCTCATCAATATTCTCAACCTCCCACTCACTAGTACCAACAGAGCTAACCTCACTTCCAACGAGGCAACCCGTCCGGTTCTCATTGACCAGCCTATGAGAACCAATCCCTTGATGATTTAGCCCGCCTACTCTCAGACCATCATGCATCCTTCAGGAGGGAGATGGATGAGTTCAGGAAAGAGATGAGGGAAATAATCAAGAGCAAAGCCATCATACTTGTTCAGATTTGAACCGAACCCGAACAATATGAAGAGGAAGTCTGAGCAGGTATAGTTTACAGAGACCACCACTCCTAGGGATTCATTGGGTGGTATTTCTTCACACATATATGATGATGATTTTACGACACTTACAAGCAGTAGGCTACCAGCAGGTGACACCTCATCTGAGCGACAACTCCATGATGATCAAAGAGCGTCAGACGAGGAGGATAGCGGTGTTTATGCCACTGATGATGTTGATGACGGTGGTGCTGACACCACCAAGGTTGATGAACCAGTCGATGATACTGAGGCCATCGTTTCTCTAGATGCAGTTGGTGGTACTTATGCCACCATTCGATGTGATGCTGAGTCAGAGTGCGATGTTGATGCCATAAAGATAAATGTCGTGGGCGGTGTTGATTCCATCGTTTCTATTCCTGTTGTGTTTCCTCCTATTTTTGTATCTCATGAAAATATCAAAAAGCAAAAAATAAATAAAGGAATGGTTTCTTTTTCTACTCCGAGTCCATATATGTTGCATGATGATTCTTATATGGGCTTCATTCCTTCAGAGAAGCAGGAACCTCTTGCTGACCCTCTATCTGAGGAGGGTCCAACTATCCCATTCCCTCAAGAACTCCGCTTAGCTAAGGGAAGAAGATAGAAAATCCTAAAAAATCACAATTGTTATAGTTCATCCAGCAGATAATCGATAGATCCCATATCCAGCTGATTCTACAGGAGGCACTAGAGCACATCCCCTCTCTTCCAGGAGCACTTGAGAGAGAATATTACTATACATAGGAAGACATGAAACATACTGCATATATCGATTTGCTGACTCCTGCCACATGTTTTGCTATTCAAAATCAATTGCCATCCAAGAGTCCTGATACAGGAGCTCCATATGTCAGATGGCACATTCATGAACAACAGTTCGATCGTACCCTATTAGATAGTGGTTCTTCGATTAACCTTCTTTGGATGCCTTACTCGATCAATTTGAGTTTAGCCCTCTTAGATAGAGTAGGACGATCCTTCAATTTGTTTATAGTTATGTTAAGAGGGCGAAGGGGTTACTTAAGGACATTGTCGTTACAATTCAAGTTCTGTAATACCCAGTGGACTTTGGTGTATTGGACATGGAGGTCCCTGAATCCGTGACGAATACCCCCATCATCTTAGGACAACCATTCTTGGACACAGCCAAGGCGGTGTCTAACCATGATAGTAGGAAGGTATACTTTTGCATTGAGGGTGAAAGTGTACAAATAGAGACGATCGAGGAGACCAGAACTAGAGATTCAGAGTGCTCAGATGAGATGACTGACTCAGAGCAGATAACAGAGGCAGAGATAAAAATCCACAAGGAGTGTGACTTTGTGATTACCGATGAAGAAGCAATTTGGGCAGATCCCACATCACGAGCTCTTGCCACGTCTTCAGACATTATAGTGTTATAGATCATAATAGATGAGAGTTCGGAGAGCACACTCATAGTACATGATACAGAAGAGGTAGTTTATCATGGTCAGGATACCGAAGTCGATTTTTTTCATACTCTTCAGATTCAGATCCCTCAGACACAGACACTGATTTCATCTAGCAGGAGTTCAATAAACATTTACCATGTTTGGTGCCTATAGAGCCAACATCTAGGGAAGAAAGTAAGCCTGGTCCGTTGCCAGATATACCAGCAGGTCCATCTTTGTCGGATTTACCACTATAGCGAGAGTTCTCAACACACATGTCTTATAGTATTCACTCAGACATTCCAAAAGTCATTTTTACCAGCTCCCACTTGTCTAGAAGACCGTAGAGCATGAAGTATAGATTCCTTGCAGGTGAACCACATATGTTCCCAGTCATTATGTTAGCAGATTTGACTAAAGACCAAGAATCTCGTTTGATGGAGGTTTTTGAAAGAAACCAAAAGGTAATAGGATGTAGTATAGTCGATCTCCAGGGGATAAGTCTGGCCCTATGTTCACACCACATTTATCTCGAAGAGGACGCCAACGCCTTGCGTGAGTTCCAGTGACGGTAGAACCCGAATCATCAAGAGATGGTCATGATGGAAATATCTAAGTAGTGACGCACCAATTTTATCTACCCATCTCCGACTCCAAGTGGGTTAGTCCATTGCATGTGGTACCCAAGAAAACGGGTATCACCATAGTTGTGAGCGAGTCTGGAGAGGAGATAGCTACCTGAGTACCCACTTCTTGGAGGGTCTGTGTGGACTACAGACAATTGAATCAGGCCACCAAGAAGGAGCACTTCCATCCCCCATTCATAGATCATATAAAATTTAGAGACTAGGTGGGAAGAGTTACTACTGCATTATGGATGGGTATTCGGGAGACAACCAGATGGCCATAGCACCCAAAGTCCAAGAAAAAACAACCTTCACCTGTTCGTTTGGGTCGTATGCTTTTAGATGGATGCCCTTTGGATTATCTAATGCCCCAGCTACATTTCAAATGTGCATGCTCTCTATTTTCTCAGACATGGTTGGTGAATTTTTAGAGGTATTCATGGATGACTTCTTGGTCTACGGTGACAGTTTTGATGCATGTCTTGATTATCTAAACCGAGTACTTCAGCGTTGCATCGAGGTCAACATAGTATTATCATGGGAGAAGAGTCACTTCATGGTGACTCAGAGGACGGTCCTTGGCCATATCATCTCCAACAGGGGAATGGAGGTTGACCCATCAAGGTGGATATCATCAAGAAACTCAATCCACCGTCCAATTTACGACAGTTGCGATCTTTTCTAGGACATGTCAGTTTCTACTGATGGTTCATACAAGACTTCAGTAGGATTGCCTGACTGCTTACTGATTTGTTGACAAAAGACACAGAGTTCCTTGTCGATGATAAGTGTCTTGCTTCATTTGAGACTCTCAAGAATCTATTTGTTGAGGCTCCTGTCCTTTAGACGCCTGATAGGTCTCTCCCATTCGAGATCATGACGGATGCCTCTGATTTTGCCGTAGGGGTCGTGTTAGGATAGAGGAAGGATGGATTGACATTTGTCATTCACTACACTAGCCGTACATTGGATGCCGCTCAACGGAATTACATAGTCACAGAGAAAAAGATGCTAGTTGTTGTCTTTGCCTTGGATAAGTTTCGATCTTACATTCTTGGATCTAGAGTGACTATTTATATTGATCACACTGTAATCCAATACTTAATGGCAAAGAAGGATGCCAAAGCCAGATTGACCAGATGGATCCTTCTACTCCAGGATTTTAATATAGTGATTAAGGATAAACCTGGATTAAAAAATGTGGTGGCAGATCACCTATCCCATTTACATAACCTTGAGGATTCGGATCAGATCACACTTATTACAGAGACATTCCCAAATGAGGCGATCCTTGCAATCACCTCACTTCCATGGTACACTGACATTGTGATGAATCTCTATTTCATCATATTTATTCTATCATTTTGGCCTTAAAACCCTATTAAATGCGTGTAAATAGTTAATTTAAGCATTTTATCACTCATGCATCATTGTGTAAATAGTGTATAAAATACGGTTTTTAAAAGCCAAAATTATAGAATAAAGAGAAGAAATGAAAAAAGAATAAAATATTGCAAATATTTTATGACTCGAAACCCCGAGACTTAGGCATCTCAATGACTAGGTCGACAAGGAATAAAGTAGGGGGAAATAAGTGCAAAATATAATAAAAATACCTTTTATTTAATTCATACATTATTCATTTTGGGGCCTATTTTTAGTTCCACTTTTTGTCCTTTAAATAAAGAAACTTTGAACATAAAAGTTGTATATAATTAAATATAGAAAAATACAAAATTTATTTCATATAAAAATAATATACATTGTACAAAATATACTCTAAATAAGTTTCCAGAATCCCAACTTCCCAGACCCATATCTCTTAATTAAAAACTCAAAATGTATCAAAATCACCTTTAATTGTATATACCTTTTATAATATATGTTTATATTGAAATGGGAATAAAATGTTCAATAAAACATAAAAATAAAATACTTGTATAAATAAATAGGCAAAAGACCTATATCTAATACTTATATAGATTACACATCTATATATTTAATTGTATAAATTACATCACAAAAATAAAATGAAAATATATTTATGCTTACCAAAATTAAGTTATAAATATATAAAATAATAAACAAAATTAATAAAATAAAATGTACAAAATAAAAATAAAATATTAAAATACAAAAATGAATATACCTATATATAACCCTTAAAAGGGAACTTGTAATTCCAAACCTCAAACAAAAAATCATATAAAAATAACTTATAAAAAATAAACATTTTTAATTTATAATATAAAATTAATAAAATCAATTATTATTTTTATTGATTTTTGAAATATTTTCCAGGAGGTTTCTCCTGGTTGGTCCACATGGACCAACCAGGGCGTAGTGCTAGTTGACCTCGATCAACTGCGCTGCCACCCCCTACGCCCTATCAGACTATGTTTTTGCCTCATTTCTCGGAATTTTAGGGCTCGCATCTTTCACAATTTCACCTCGGGCCCTTCTTGACTTTTTCTCCCCATATATCCACCATAGATGCATATTTTTGTATCATGGATTGGATCATCGATTCGCTGGTTACACCTTGATCTTCTTGCCGTCTCATCCACTTTCTGACCAGCCTCTACCACTACTGTCAGAGCCTCATTTTTTTCCGTTTTCTAAGATTTTGAAAATTCGATCCTTTCACCCCAATCGCTATGATTCCATGACCTTTTCTCCTCGAAGTACCCTCTTACACACCCGAGCATTTTTTCGGGGATTGGATCCACGATGCGCTCAATATTCTTTGATCTTTGAGCCCCGTCAACCACCTATACAAAAACCTCCCCTCTTCCCAATTTGAATTTTGAACCCATGTTATTCGAGCTTGGACCCTTCTTCGGCTGTGCTCTGGACATGAGAGGTGACAGCTCTTCTCCAACTCCCTTAGCGAGGTCCAATGACGTATAATGGAACCCTGTCCATCTCTGGCAGCCTGCGCCACCATGAAGTATCATCTCACTGTTAGCAATGTGAACCCGAGGCGAACCATTCCTACAATAAATGTTATTGTAATTAATGATCTATCAATAAAAGTTATTAATTATGTTTCACTCCTTTTCTGATATTGAATGAATGAATGCACTATAAGGTCCCTCTGTACAATAAGGGTTATGTACCATGGCCAACTTGATAATCATACAGTTGTTGATTCATTTATTGAATCATAGAGGCTGATGCTTGGATGAATATCTAAGGAGTTAGATAGAGGACTCATCAAGCATCATCAATGATTGACAAGTAGTGATCTCCAGTCTGAGTTGGAGATGGCAATCCTATATCATAAGATTGGTATCTGATCGACCTCTTGATGCAGGTCCTCTACATGGGAATATTGATTCGGAGGTATCAGATTAGTTGAGTCAATGAGTTGACCGAACGAGATCGAGATAACAAAGACCTATGATGAATATTGTCACATCACAGGCAAACATCCTCTGACCAGAGACAGATGTATTGCTATATGTCTGAGTATGTACATTTGGCAGACCAATAGCTTGATGACCTAACCAAGGTCTATATACCGGCGAGCTGGTGTGCATGTAAAGACATATGAGTAATATGATCTCTCAAAGGGATCATACAGGTTCACTTGTGAACCGGGAGACATGAGCTCACTCATGAGGTTTTGGGATTGACCAAATTCCATGCATGGTCATCATGCGTTAGAAGCATGATATGAATTTGAAAGTAATATATATGCTTTATGAAAGCATATGATCTATACCATATCCCAAGAACCAAGATTGAGAAACTTAGTGATCAAACCCTGAAGATGACAGTGTAAAATTGATCTATATCTTCGGGATTATCATGAGTATTCCAGTATGCAGGATGTACAGGTATTGGGAATACCTGATTTGTGATTTGATCAGAAACGATTGTATAACCATCATGCTTCTATTCCGAGGGAGTGATGAAACAGGTCTGGATTTTAGTGACTCCTCTCATTAGAGAAGTGACCTAATCTTAGTCCATATACTAGACATTGATCTGAATGAGATTCAGATGCAATGAGAAGATTAGGTTTACGGTCTTAATCAAGCATCTATGAGAGGTCCATGGGATCTGGATTTGAGATATGATCTTAATATCCAAGTCACTATGCGTGGAACAATACAATCGCCCTGTCCTTATCTCCAATTATCTGAGGAGAAATAGCATTATTCCTAAATGGTTTAAGAATAATTCCATAAGATCTAAGCAAAGAGAAGTTGATAATTAAATAAGATTTAATTATCATGATTTATGTAGAATAATCAAATATAATTAAATATGATTTAATTATTATGGATAAGAATAATGTGGATAGTAATATCCAATTATTCATAATATATTATAAATGTGATTTATAATGTATTAGAGAGAGTTAATTATAATTTATTATTGAAGAGTAATTATTAATGTGTATTGGATACACATTGTCTAATTAATTGAAAATGTAAATTACATTTAGTTTTGGGTTGTGAATATGATTCTCAATTTTCCAATGTCAAGATTGCAATATTCCCAACATAATTGAGAATTATTTTTGGTGAATAAAAATACCAACAAATAGTTGTTGGAAATAAGTTGAGAGAAAAACAAGGAGATGTGCAATCTCATGGGAATCCATGAGATGCCCCTCCCCATATGGGAAGGAGGTGGCGGCACCAATTCCTTTATGGAATTGGTGGCCAGTCCCTCTAGCGGGGAAGGTGGATCTCATTTGTATTTTCACTCCTTATTTGGTTGATTTAATTTGGTATAAATATATATTTGATTTATCAAATATATTTAATCAAAATTAAATCACAAATTGTTGGCTTTTACAAACAACAATCTTGATCATTGGATTGACATAAATCAATCTCATCCATTGATTTTATATGTCCCATGGATTGAGATCCATGGATCCCAAAATCATATAAATAGAGAGGCATACCATGCTCTCTCTTGACATGCTATTGTAGCACACTACTCTCTCTCTCTCTCTCTCTCTCTCTCTCTCTTTCTTCATACTCGACAGCCCTCTCTCCCTCTCTTCTTGGTGGTCGTCCACCATACCTTGGTGGAGGGAATTGTCGATGCCCGCGCCATCGTGCTGCCGCTTCGATGCTCTGCGGTTCTCCGTCTACTTGGAGTGCTTCACTCACGAAGGAGACATTCGATCTCGTGCGACGAGATCAGGAGCAACCGTGCTTGGATCATCTTGGATTACGAGGACACCGCGACTCATCTCCGCGCTCGCAAGCCGTTACTCGACGATCGGACTTGAGACAGGAAGTCTCTTCTCTTACTGACTTGTGAAGGATATTGTGAATCCTCAAGCGCATCACGGAAGCGTGTCGATCGCATCGTATGCAATCGGAGCAACTAGTCGTACTAGATGCTAGATGCAGCGGAAATTAAAATTTTTTAACTTTAAAGATGAAACCACATGATCACGAGAACACTTCTCGGATCGTTTCATCAAACCACAAAGTACAAGGAATACCTCTTGAAGAGTGGTTGTGATCGTGAGATCCCAAAGTAGAGATCCTCCTATCTTAAGTCCGATCCACGAAGAACGCACTTGCGGGCGCGATGATGAGTCACGTTCCTTCCCGCAATCCTCGATGAAAGATCCAAGCGATGGCTCCCCGATTTCGTCAAACGAAATCCGTCGTCTTCCTTTAGAGTAAGCAACTCCAAAGAAGATGGAGATCCATGAGTCGTCGAAGGCGAAAACCGAGAGTCTCTCCTTTCTCAACACAAAGTGGACGGCCACTTGATGGAGAAGGGAAAGAGAGAGGGCGAGAATGAGAAAGAGAGAGAGAGAGAGTTGTAACCTTGCACAACTCTTAATGATGTACCATGGAGAGGCTACCCTAGCCCTCCTTATATACTAGTTTAGGATCCAATGGATCTCAATCCATGGGACACATGGATCCAAGGGCTATGCTTGGTCCATGATAAATCAATGGCTAGGATTTGTTGTTCAATAACAACAATTAATCAAGAGATAATATAACAAATGAAGTGGAGTTAACCAACCCCTAAAAAAGGGGGGGCGTCACCCATGAACTCTTCATGGGTGACGCCACCCATGAGGGTGGTTATTTTCTCCATTTCATTTATTATATTATTCCTCAATTAATTACAATAATTATTCGCCAAAATTAATTCCAAATTAATTTTGTGAATATTTCAATCATGCCATTGAATATTATGTGAATCATATTCACAACCCAAACTAGTTAGTAAATTGCATTTCCAATTAATTAACAAATGTGAATCCAATCCACATTATTAATTAACAAATGCTATTTACATAAATTCTCTCTCATACATATGTATATTATAAATCATATTTATAACACACATATATCATGGATAGTGTTATCCACATTCTCTTAATCCTTGATAATTAAATCTCATTTAATTATCTTAGATAATCATTTTCACAATATGAATCATATTCATATTTAAGCTTGATAATTAAATCTCATTTAATCATCAAGTCCTTGCTTGGATATGGAATTCATCAAATGAATTATTCTTGAACTCCTTCAAGAATAATGTGCTTTCTCCGCAGATACTTGGAGATAAGGACAGGGCGATTGTATTATTCCACGTATAGTGACTTGATGTTGAGATCTCATCTCAAATCCAGATCTTACGGACCTCCCACAGATGCTTGATTAAATCAAGACCGCAAATCCAATTTTCTCATTGGATCTGAATCTCATTCAGACCAATGTCCAACACTTGGACTAAGATCGGATTGCTTCTCTACTGAAAGGAGTCACTAAAATCCAGACCTGTTTCATCACTCCCTCGGAATGGAAGCGTCATGGATATACAATCGTTTATGATCACATCACCCTCAGGTATTCCCAATACCTGTACATCCTGCATACTGGAAGACCCATGGTCAACCCGAAGATCAAGATCTATTTTACACTGTCTTCTTCAGGGTTTGATCACTAAGTTTCTCATTTGATCATTGGGATTTGGTATCGATCATATACTTTCCAAAAGCATATATCATACCTAGGTCTTGATCATATACTTTCCAACAGTATATATCAAACCTACAAATTCAGTCAAGCTTCCAAAGCGAGACGACCGTGCACGGAATTTGATTCCTCCCAATATCTCATGAGTGAGCTCATGTCTTCCGGTTCAGTAGTGAACCTGTATGATCCCTTTGAGAGATCGTATTACTCATATGCCCTTATATGCACACCAACGCGCCGGTGTAGACCTTGGTTAGGTCATCAACCTATTGGTCTGTCAAATGTACATACTCAGACATATAGCAATACATCTGTCTCCGGTCAGAGGATGCGTGCCTATGCTGTGACAGCATTCAACATAGGACTTAGGTTATCTCGATCTCGTTAAGTCAACTCTTGACTTAACTAATCTGACACCTCCGAATCTCTATTCCTATGCAGAGGACCTGCATCAAGAGGTCGGTCAGATATCAGCCTATGTGAGAAAGGATTGCCATCTCCTACTCAGGCTGGAGATCACATCTTAACAATCATTTGACGGTGCTTGATGAGTCCTCAATCTAACTCTTTAGATATTCATCCAAGCACCAGCCTCTATGATTCAATAATTGAATCAACAGCTGTATGATCATTAAGATAGCCATGGTACATAACCCTAATTGTACAGAGGGACCTATTATGCAAATTATTTATTCTTCATTTCAGATCAGGGAATGATATTCGCAATAACATTTATTGCATAATGGCTCGCCGTGGGCTCACATGTCCAACAATCTCCCACTAGCCCAAAGAGCCATTACGGGCTAATCATTTAATCCACACTCATGTGACAATCATATGCTATTTAGAAAAATAGCTAGGTAAGCTGATCAGTCACTCTGTTCCCAAAAGACTATGCCAAGTCCTTTTACGGCACTTGCATATCCCTAGGTAACAGTGCTCGCATCCAATGCGAATGTTGCATCTAATGCAACCTATACTCAATCTAGTCAAAGCAGGTATAGTGTCCTTGACACTATTGCTTAATAACTATTATAACCAGTATTTCCATAATCCTTATCAGAATACCCTTATTCTGGGAGATCACTATCTCTCAAGGTATCCACAGTTAAGACCTTTTAGATCTCTATCTATAAAGTCTTAAGCTCTTGAAGACAAGACTTAGAGATCACTATCTCTAAAGCCTTGTCATCTTTGAAGATTTTGTTATTTACTGCAATCAAGTGTTCTATCTCTATAGAAGGATTAGTAACAGTTTACTACTCCCACTGCATGGCAGATATCTGGCTTTTGTACACGTCAAGCATACACTTAGCTTCTCGTAACTGATGCACAAGTGCAACAATTTTAGCATTCACTTCCTCAACTCATTGAGGTGCTATCCCTTTTGATAGGTCAGTACCATATCAAGGGAAGGAAGCCTTTCTTGGAATTTCCAAATAATGGAATATGTCCAAGGTGTACTACAAATGTGACAGTCCCAATACCCTCTTTTCTTTGATTCTGAACTCCTTCAGAACTAAGACCTAAAAGGTATTCTTGAGATCATATCTCAAGGTATGGAATAGCCAGATCATAAAACACTTATTATCATCCTTATATCATTCCAAATGATTAGGATATTATCTACGTTTAGCAAGATGAACACAATGGCACTCCCACTAAGCTTTACATGGTACATCAAGATTCTATCTGAAATCATAACACTTATGATTTCATCAAATCTGATGTTCCAACTACAAAAAGCTTATTTGAGTCCATAGATGGATTTCGTTAGCTTTCACATTGCTTTCCTCAACCATGAAGCCCTGGGGTTACTTCATGTGAATATCCTCCGAGAGGTATTCTTAGAGGAATGCAATCTTGAATTACATCCTGAAGATGCAATCGTCAAGTTGTGTAGCTAAGGTTAGTAATATTCTGATGATTTTAAGAATGGTTAACCGAAGAGCAAGTCTCATTGCAAGCAATGTCTTCTCTTCCGGTGTGTAGCTTATGGCTACGAACCGAGCTTTGAAGGTCTCTACCTTCTCATCAGGTTCCCTTTCTCTTGAAGATCCATTTATACCTTAATGGGTCTAACCCTTATAGGTGGATCCTCGAGGGTCCATATACAACACTTGTATATGAAGTCTACTTTAGACTTTATTGCTAATATCCATCTTTCCATGTCACGATCCTCAGGAGCTTCATCACATGAAGTCCGATCATTGTCAGACTTAATCGACACATGGAATACATCTTCAAACTCATTTGAAGAGGTATTAATGTTTCATCTTTAATTGTCCTTTTAGTTTCTGATTTCAGGAGCCTCATTGTCATCTCAAGATTAAATGAGTTCCTACACTTCATTTTCATCTTAATTCTTAAGAGAGTCATCCTCTAAGAATCACATTCTTAGAGATGAGATCTTTTAAGAATCTCAAGGTCATAAAGAAGGTATCCAATACCATCCTTTATTTTCCTAATGAAGTAGCACTCTCAAGTGCTAAGATTCCAGCTTACATCCATGGAACCTTATAAAGGATATATATTGTAGTCTCTACTACACATATATACCAGGAAACTAAGAGGAAATTATGCTAGAATTCATCATTGACCAAATCATGTCGCACATGATCCAATTGTATCTCCCTACAACTCCATTGAGTTTAGGTGTATCTGGAGGAGTGAGATAGAAATGATATTCATATCTCCATAAGGTATTCTTTGAATTTTATCTAATAGGTACAAACTACCTAGGATAGATCAAATTCATTTCATCTTTCTTCAAACTTTGGTTCTAAACAAAAATTGTGAAATCTTTGAATATTTCAAAGGTTTCTCAGGTGAAGAGAAGAAATCTCATATCATACATAACCATCAATAGATATCACATATCCATAATGTTTACTATGATATAGATGATCTACATACATCAGTATGTATGAGATCTTGAATACCTCGACATCTAACACCATTCCCAGAGAAGGTGTATTGGACATTTTACTTTGATACAATATTCACAAGTATGTAAGATTTGAAATTTTAGACACTCTAAAGTTTCATATCTTACTAGTCCATTGATCAAATCAACAGACAAATGTCCAAGGCTTGATGCCAGATCATTGTCAAATGATCTTCATCCTCCTATTGATCTTGTAAGGTTTGGTTTTTAGTATTAGAAATCTTAATGAACCATTCATTAATTTTCTAATTTATGGAGTCCACTAGATGTTAGATTACTATCTGAAATATTTCCATCATAACTCTTTATGATAGTTCTATCTCAGAATTCATGTTTATTTCCAACATTTAGAAACAAACAATGGGGTATTCTAATATCTAGGTCATAGAGACATTCTCTAAGACTAAGGGCTCTCCCACTGAGAATATGAAGTCCATCTATCCAACAGAGACTGCTGTAACAATTACAGCAATATCCATGTAGATGACTACTAAACCTTAAGATCAAATTTCTAATCTTCTAATATATATGCAACCAATTGCAAATGTCATTAGAAGATTGGGATACAATTGTCAGACTTTATCTTATGAAATAAGAAAGACAGAATCAATGATTTATATGTAGATTATTCTGATGCTCTATCTGAGTCCTTTACTAAGGATTTTAGACAGACTTGATAGTCATACTATCAACACATCAACTTATTGCAGTATTGGCATTCATCCAACTCTTTGGATGTCATATGGAAGTCACAGAAGTAGGTCAACTCTTTGACTTTCCTTCTTACTCGGGTCCGACCCATGCTTCCACTGCACTCTCTTAATCTATAAACAACCATTGCTTAAGACTAAGGATCTCTTATGTTAAATTCAAAAGAATTCAATATAAGAGAACTTCAACATTTATACATGCTTCATTTAATTCATACAATATAAATATTATGAAGCTTCATGAATGACTAGAGTATAGATAGCAGAATGATGACACTCATCATATCTACATACATCTTAACTCTTAGAGACTTAGGTTTAGGTAGGTATTCAAACATTTTGAATACATCATCTCTTTCGAGCTACCATTCTACATAATACAGAGAACCAAGTCATTCATGATTAAATGTCTAGAGCACGTATGCCAAAATATCTTCTTTTATTTTATAAGGATTATTCGACAATTACGATCACCATCGACATGTCACTTCCAAAGTACACTCAATGAAAGATCAAGAACATAGAGACATACAAACCCTAAGGTGATGTCTTATTGTCTTATTTAATTGCCCTTCCTCATTATGTTGAGGGGACTTGCACACTGCAACCACATACATTATGTGTCCAATTGCAAGTACAATATTTGGATCAAGAGTCAATCCATGATATTTTACTGGTTATTATTGAGTATAACATTGAGTGGGTTTAATGAAGGATTATCTGAAATAAGAAATTTGCATAAGTATATATATATTATATATACATGTTTTACTTTGATTTAGGAATTTTTATATCAAAGTTGTCTTGCCTTGTCAACACTGAAAGTTCATTCCCTTAATCACTTTCAATGTAAGAGATATTCTTACCATTATATCTCTAGCAAGATCTGGGATCTCCTTTCCTATCTTTGTTGCATCCCAATAATATGAGAACCTACAACTCGGATAAAAAGAAGCGGGAACACATTCCGCCTTGCAAGTCCAACTTGCATTTCCCAATTCGGTCTTTAACACCCGGGCCCACCACCCCTAAGGCAATGTTGACCCGTCATTAATTGAACCAACCGTCAACAGGCTTAATACTCGCTATACGCAATCCAATATCGCCCCAATAATATGAGGACCTGATATTGGGGTCACTACGTATACGGCCTTACGCTTTCGAGAAGCAAAGAACCCGATCCAATTAAATCATGCACAGGATCTGTCACTTCGGACAGGCGTCTCCCATACACAACAACTGGCGACGGAATCCTTTGCCTTGACGGGAGACCATGGATGTCACTTATGTGATCCTCCACCTCATATTCAAATTGTAATTAATTATTGTGAATCATATTCACATAATTAATTCTTCCAAGGGAAATACACATCTATTCATAATAGAGTGTTTATTGGATATAATTAATTTAATCACATTAAATTAATCATCAATCCAATCATCAATCAACAAACATGTCTTTTACTTGAATAGTAGGTATTATCTCAAAATACGTATTATTCGAATTTTAATAATTAGAAAAATACACATTGTCTGTCTCCGGTATTATACAGTCCCTACCCGCTGTCATGGCCAGTACCGACGAGAGTGGGACGGACCACATACGTTGCAACCCGCGACCCCAATGCTCTCCGACTAGGCACCACATCCGCCTCGGGAAAGGATAATACCAGATAGACCATCATGTACTTTGAGATGTTCATCGGTTTTTCAACCGAAATTATACCATATAATATAAATCAAAACATTTTTTATTATAAGGAGATTTGCTAGACAAATCCCCAATCCTATTCAAGCAAAAGGGTTTTTCATGTAAAAGTTGTCCTACAACTATTGTAGGATAAACTATAGTTTTCATGAAAGCAATGTTTGTTGATGAACCAATGATCAAGATCTAATATCTCATCATTGTGGTTTAGGCAAGTGTCATTCAATGAAATAATTATTTCTTTAAATATTTCACAAATATTTATCACTAATTATTCCAGAAAATTAACAATTAATTTTCATCATGATAATTGAATGACATATCACAAGGTTCAAGATCAAAATTGTTAATTTCCAGCAGTGACCCGCAATCACTAAAATTAACTTATCTTGATCAATTTAAATCCAAAAAATGCAAACTCAGTTTCCAAAGATTGCCTATTTGATTTATTAAAGAACCCAAGTGATAATTCACGCATTTCGAGGCGGATTAAAACCGTAATCATCTCATTAATTACGTTCAAATCCGCAGTTCCCGCAACAGTGAATATAGTCATATTCAAAAAGCCATATCTTGAGCAAATGAAGTCCAAATTTAGTAAACTCAAGTCCTATGGTTTCCTTGTTTAATGGGGAACAAAATCCAATTGAAAATTTCGTGTTTAAACATTTTAAACAGTGCCGAAAAATTCAATTATACAGAGGTGCGAAAATTGAAATGCAGAAAAAATTTCGCAACCCTTTCAAGAACCAAATCATCTACGGTCTATGGATCATATCCAAAACCTTATTCAACCTGGCTCTGATACCACTTGAAGGATATTGTGAATCCTCAAGCGCATCACGGAAGCGTGTCGATCGCATCGTATGCAATCGGAGCAACTAGTCGTACTAGATGCTAGATGCAGCGGAAATTAAAATTTTTTAACTTTAAAGATGAAACCACATGATCACGAGAACACTTCTCGGATCGTTTCATCAAACCACAAAGTACAAGGAATACCTCTTGAAGCGTGGTTGTGATCGTGAGATCCCAAAGTAGAGATCCTCCTATCTTAAGTCCGATCCACGAAGAACGCACTTGCGGGCGCGATGATGAGTCACGTTCCTTCCCGCAATCCTCGATGAAGATCCAAGCGATGGCTCCCCCGATTTCGTCAAACGAAATCCGTCGTCTTCCTTTAGAGTAAGCAACTCCAAAGAAGATGGAGATCCATGAGTCGTCGAAGGCGAAAACCGAGAGTCTCTCCTTTCTCAACACAAAGTGGACGGCCACTTGATGGAGAAGGGAAAGAGAGAGGGCGAGAATGAGAAAGAGAGAGAGAGAGAGTTGTAACCTTGCACAACTCTTAATGATGTACCATGGAGAGGCTACCCTAGCCCTCCTTATATACTAGTTTAGGATCCAATGGATCTCAATCCATGGGACACATGGATCCAAGGGCTATGCTTGGTCCATGATAAATCAATGGCTAGGATTTGTTGTTCAATAACAACAATTAATCAAGAGATAATATAACAAATGAAGTGGAGTTAACCAACCCCTAAAAAAGGGGGGCGTCACCCATGAACTCTTCATGGGTGACGCCACCCATGAGGGTGGTTATTTTCTCCATTTCATTTATTATATTATTCCTCAATTAATTACAATAATTATTCACCAAAATTAATTCCAAATTAATTTTGTGAATATTTCAATCATGCCATTGAATATTATGTGAATCATATTCACAACCCAAACTAGTTAGTAAATTGCATTTCCAATTAATTAACAAATGTGAATCCAATCCACATTATTAATTAACAAATGCTATTTACATAAATTCTCTCTCATACATATGTATATTATAAATCATATTTATAACACACATATATCATGGATAGTGTTATCCACATTCTCTTAATCCTTGATAATTAAATCTCATTTAATTATCTTAGATAATCATTTTCACAATATGAATCATATTCATATTTAAGCTTGATAATTAAATCTCATTTAATCATCAAGTCCTTGCTTGGATATGGAATTCATCAAATGAATTATTCTTGAACTCCTTCAAGAATAATGTGCTTTCTCCGCAGATACTTGGAGATAAGGACAGGGCGATTGTATTATTCCACGTATAGTGACTTGGATGTTGAGATCTCATCTCAAATCCAGATCTTACGGACCTCCCACAGATGCTTGATTAAATCAAGACCGCAAATCCAATTTTCTCATTGGATCTGAATCTCATTCAGACCAATGTCCAACACTTGGACTAAGATCGGATTGCTTCTCTACTGAAAGGAGTCACTAAAATCCAGACCTGTTTCATCACTCCCTCGGAATGGAAGCGTCATGGATATACAATCGTTTATGATCACATCACCCTCAGGTATTCCCAATACCTGTACATCCTGCATACTGGAAGACCCATGGTCAACCCGAAGATCAAGATCTATTTTACACTGTCTTCTTCAGGGTTTGATCACTAAGTTTCTCATTTGATCATTGGGATTTGGTATCGATCATATACTTTCCAAAAGCATATATCATACCTAGGTCTTGATCATATACTTTCCAAAAGTATATATCAAACCTACAAATTCAGTCAAGCTTCCAAAGCGAGACGACCGTGCACGGAATTTGATTCCTCCCAATATCTCATGAGTGAGCTCATGTCTTCCGGTTCAGTAGTGAACCTGTATGATCCCTTTGAGAGATCGTATTACTCATATGCCCTTATATGCACACCAACGCGCCGGTGTATAGACCTTGGTTAGGTCATCAACCTATTGGTCTGTCAAATGTACATACTCAGACATATAGCAATACATCTGTCTCCGGTCAGAGGATGCGTGCCTATGCTGTGACAGCATTCAACATAGGACTTAGGTTATCTCGATCTCGTTAAGTCAACTCTTTGACTTAACTAATCTGACACCTCCGAATCTCTATTCCTATGCAGAGGACCTGCATCAAGAGGTCGGTCAGATATCAGCCTATGTGAGAAAGGATTGCCATCTCCTACTCAGGCTGGAGATCACATCTTAACAATCATTTGACGGTGCTTGATGAGTCCTCAATCTAACTCTTTAGATATTCATCCAAGCACCAGCCTCTATGATTCAATAATTGAATCAACAGCTGTATGATCATTAAGATAGCCATGGTACATAACCCTAATTGTACAGAGGGACCTATTATGCAAATTATTTATTCTTCATTTCAGATCAGGGAATGATATTCGCAATAACATTTATTGCATAATGGCTCGCCGTGGGCTCACATGTCCAACAACTTGATCAACCATGATTCAAGCGGTATTGCATTATACTTGTTGTGGTTATAGATGAAACGATTTGAGAATGGTTCTCGGATCATGTGGTTTCATCGAATAAATTTTTTTAAATTCCGCTGTACCGAACAACTAGTACGACTAGTCGTTCTTCGTCGTATCCGAAACGATGATCACGGTTGAAATTACTGTCCTAATATAGAACCAAATAATTGTCAATTAGTGAAATTAATTGTTAATTTCGTGAAATAATCTTGAAAAATATTTGTGAAATATTGGAAGAAGATTATTTACCTAATTGACTTGGCCTCAACCAATTAATTAATTAAGATGTGATCTAAATCATAATTAGAAACCACAATCTTCAAACTTAATGCTTGAATAGGATTTGGGAATTTGTGTAGCAAATTTCCTTATAATCAAAAATGTTTTGATTTTTACTATATGGTACAATTTCGGTTGAAGAACCGATGATCTTCTGAAGTACAAATTAATCAATTTGGCATTATCCTTTCCCGAGGTGGATATGGTGTCTAGTCGGGGATCACTGGGGTAGCAGGTTGCAACATATGCGGTTCGTCCCACTCCCGTCGGTACTGGCCATGACAGCGGGTAGGGCCGGGATAATGTCCGAGGGATTAAGTTGTATTTTTCTAATTATTAAAATACGAATTAATACGTACTTTGAGAATAATACCATATATATTCAAGTAAGAAAATCAAGTTTGATTGATTGAATTGGATTGATAATTAATTTAATATGATTGAATTAATTATATCCAATTAGAATACTCTAATATGATTAGAGTTAATAATTCCCTTGGAAGAATTAATTATATGAATATGATTCATGTTAATTAATTAGAATTTGAATAAGAGATGGAGGATCACATAAGTGACATCCATGGTCTCTCGTCAAGGCGAAGGGTTTCGTCGCCAGATATTATGTGTAGGAGACGCCTGTCCGAAGTGACAGCTCCTGTATATGATCCATTTGGATCGGACTCGTCGCTTCTCGAAAGAGTAAGGACGTATACGTAGTGACCCCAATATCGAGTCCTCATATTATTGGGGGGATATTGGATTGCTCATAGCGAGTTGTATTCATGTTGACGGTTGGTTCAATTAATAACGGGTCAACATCACCTTAGGGGTGGTTGGCCCGGGTATTAAAGACCGAATTGGGAAAATGCAAGTTGGACTTGCAAGGCGGAATATGTTCCCGCTTCTCTTTATTGGAGTCATAAGTTCTCATATTATTGAGATATGACAAAGGTAAAGAGGAGATCCCAGTTCTTGCTTGAGATATATCGGTAAATATATCTCCTGCTTTGAAAGTGAATAAGGGAATAAACTTTCATAGTTGACGTAGCAAGACTAATTTGATTTAAAATGCCTTAATCAAAAAAAACTAAATTGAATATATGATTATATCTTCTAATATAGTGCATTCTCAATTTCAGAAAATGAAATCCATGAACCCACTGAGCAGGCTTCTGGAGGTCAACCAATTGACCGGACCAAATTACTCGGATTGGATCTGTAATTTGGAGTTGAACTCTCGGCGGAGCGCATCAGTTATGTGCTCTCTGAAGACAAGCATGAGAACCCTAAATCCAAGTAAGAAAAAGCATTTAATGACAAGTATGATGAAGATCATGTCTTGGCTAGATGCTACAGCTTGGGTTCTCTCTCCAATGTTCTTCAGAAACAACATGTGGAGATGAGTACTTGCCAGGAGATCATGCAGAACCTAAAAGATATGTTTGGTGACATTAACCGCACCCAGCGGTACAATGTTATGAAAGACCTCATTCGCTGCAAGATGCAGGAAGGAACTTCGGTCCGTGAACATGTACTCAAAATGTTGGGTACTTGTCGGAGCTGGAGACTCTTGGAGCAACGATGGATGTAAACATGCAAGCTGACTTCATTCTGTTGTCGTTGCCCAAATCTTTCAATAACTTTGTAGTGTCATTCCACATGAACAAGTTGGAATTGACAAGTGTTGCTCTCCTTGCTGCATTAAAGTCTGCAGAAGTCATGATGAAGAAGGATGGTCCCACTAGCAGTGCAATGGTTGCACAAGTCAGAGGGAAGCACGGTCGGAATCATGGTTCTCGGAAAGGCCCGACCCAGAAGAGAAAGAAGAAGGGACAAAGTGTTGGCTTTTCTTCCAACGCATCCACTCTTATGGCGTCAAAGAAAACCGACGTTTGTCACCACTGCAAAAAGCCGGGGCACTGGAGGCGTAATTGCCCGGATTACCTAATGTCGGTCGACAAAGGTAAAGCTCCAGCACGTATGAAATCTACTTTTATCATTGAAACCAGCTTTCTCGTAGGACGAGAAGGAAGTTGGGTTGTTGATTCTGGTGCTTCTGTTCATGTATGCAATTTGTTGCATTTGTTTCAGGAAACTTGAAAACTTGAAGAAGGGGAGATAGTCATCCAGATGGGATCTGATGCAAGTGTTGCAGCAGTCGCCGTCGGGACTTGTCGGCTATCATTATCTAGTGGTAGAGTCCTAGTACTTAAAGAGTGTCTTTATGTACCTGAAGTCAGGAGGAACTTAATATCTGTATCTAAGCTAGTTAGAAGTGGATATTCATTCCTGTTCCGTAATAAATTAGTCATAAATCATTATGATAAATATATTGCAGATGGTATTTTGACTTCTGGAGGACTCTATGAATTATGCATTAATGAACATGTCATGAATGTTACAACCACTAATAAAAACCCTAATAGATCCAGGAATAATGAAAATCATTCAAACATGATTTGGCATCAAAGGCTTGGTCATTTATCTGTTGATAGGATCAATAGATTGATAAAGGATAGACCTTTAGATTTTCTACAGGTTCAATCTTTACCTACCTGTGAACATTGTATTCGTGGTAAAATGACTAGGATGCCTTTCCGTAACAAGGTTACTAGTTGCGACGGTATTATTGACTTAATACATACCGATTTCTGTGGTCCCTTCAGTACCGCGACTCGAAATGGATATCGATATTATTTGGCGTTTATTGATGACCATTCGCGATACGGGTTTGTCTTCCTATTACGTCATAAATCTGAAACCTTTGAAAAGTTCAAAGAATTCAAGGCTTTGGTTGAGAACCAAACCGATAGGAAGATTAAACGAATTCGATCTGATCGAGGTGGCGAGTACCTCTCTGATGAATTCAAGGAATACCTCAAAGAGAATGGAATTGTCTCCAATCTCACTACTCCTGGAACTCCCCAACTTAACGGTGTTGCTGAAAGACGCAACAGGACCATCATGGATATGGTCCGTTCAATGATGAGTAAAGCACATTTGCGGGATATGCAGTAGAGACTGCAATATATATCCTGAATAAGATTCCTAGCAAATCTGTACCTAAGACTCCTCATGAGCTCTGGTATGGAACCAAACCTAGTGTTAAGCACTTGAGGGTTTGGGGTTGCTTGGTCCATGCGAAGAACGTGGATGCAAGTAAGCTGAAATCTCGCACTCATGACTGTTACTTCATTGGGTATGTTAGAGATGGTTTGGATACCAGCTCTATGACCCTGAGACCCAAAAGGTTTTTATCTCTAGAGATGTGAAATTTTTGGAGGATGATTTCCTTAAAGGTCAAAAAAATGAAGTAGAGGAACTCACTGAATCCCCTGAGGATTCTGAGCTTCCTAGACCAGAAACTGAAGAAGTAAACAAAGATGAAACACACATACCTCTTCGAAGGAGTTCGGGGGTGGTTTCACCATCTGAAAGGTATGGATTCCACGTGTCAAGTGAAACTGACAATAATCCTACTTCATTTGATGAAGCACTCGCGGATCATGCCATGGATAGATGGATGCTAGCAATGAAGTCAGAAATTGACTCCATGCGTAAGAATGGTGTATGGACCCTATAGGATCCACCTAAAGGGGTAAAACCCATTGGGTGTAAATGGATTTTCAAGAGAAAGATGGGACCTGATGGGAAAGTAGAGACTTTCAAAGCACGGCTCGTAGCCAAGGGCTACACACAGAGAGAAGGCATCGACTACGATGAGACATTCTCTCCTATGGCTATGCTTAAATCCATCAGGGCATTGCTGGCTATAGATGCATATCTTGACTACGACATCTGGCAGATGGACGTCAAGATGACTTTCCTCAATGGATACCTCGAGGAGGATATCTACATATAGCAGCCCCAGGGCTTCATGACTGAGGATGGTAAAGTATGCAAGCTAAAGAAATCCATCTATGGGCTCAAGCAAGCTTCTCGTAGCTGGAACATCAGATTTGATGAAACCATAAAGAGTTATGATTTTGTGCAGAATCCTGATGAACCTTGTGTATACAAGAAGTTTAGTGGGAGAGCCATTGTGTTCATCGTGCTTTATGTAGATGACATCCTTATCATTGGGAATGATACAGGGATGATAACTAGTGTGAAGATTTGGTTGTCCCATACCTTTGAGATGAAAGATCTTGGAGAAGCCTCTTATATCTTGGGTCTGAAGTTGTTCAGAAACCGGGAGAAGAGGATATTGGGATTGTTACAACATGGATACATTAAGAAAATTATTGAACGATTCCGTATGGATAGTTCCAAGAAAGGATTCCTACCCTTAAGACATGGTATCCACCTGTCTAAAGGAATGGCCCCTCAAACTGTTGAGGAAAAGAAAGACATGGCTGTAGGAAGCTTAATGTATGCTATGATGTGCACTAGGCTAGATATCTGCCATGCAGTGGGAGTGGTAAGTCGTTACCAATCCTGCTATGGAGAACAACACTGGAATACAGTAAAGAACATATTCAAATATCTAATACGGACGCAAGATTACATCGTGGTCTACGGAGATGGTGATCTCCAAGTCTTGGGATATACAGATTCTGACTTCCAATCGGATATTGATGATCGAAAGTCGACATCAGGGTTTGTGTTCCTGTTGAATGGTGGTGCTGTGAGCTGGAGAAACAAGAAGCAGGACACTACAACAAATTCAACAACAGAAGCCGAATACATTGCCGCATCGGATGCTGCAAAGGAGGCGGTGTGGTTGTGCAAGTTCGTCAGGAGCTTGGCGTAGTTTCCTCTGATACTCCCATCCCGCTACTCTGTGATAACACGGGAGCCATTGCCCTGGCAAAGGAACCCAGATGGCATCATAAGAGCAAGCATGTAGAAAGGAAATACCACATCATTCGGGAGATTCAAAAGCGTGGTGACATCATCATCACCAAGGTGGCCTCTGCCGACAACGTTGTTGATCCTCTTACCAAACCTCTGACACAGAAGGTTTTCGACCAGCATGTAATGAGTATGGGTTTAAGGATTGTTCCTGAATGGTTCTGAGGGCTAGTGGGAGATTGTTAGCAATGTGAGCCCAAGGCGAACCATTCCTACAATAAATGTTATTGTAATTAATGATCTATCAATAAAAGTTATTGATTATGTTTCACTCCATTTCTGATATTGAATGAATGAATGCACTATAAGGTCCCTCTGTACAATAAGGGTTATGTACCATGGCCAACTTGATAATCATACAGCTGTTGATTCATTTATTGAATCATAGAGGCTGATGCTTGGATGAATATCAAATGAGTTAGATAGAGGACTCATCAAGCATCATCAGTGATTGACAAGTAGTGATCTTCAGTCTGAGTGGGAGATGGCAATCTTATCTCATTAGAATGGTATCTGATCGACCTCTTGATGCAGGTCCTCTACATAGGAATATTGATTCGGAGGTATCAGATTAGTTGAGTCAATGAGTTGACTGAATGAGATCGAGATAACCAAAGACCTATGATGAATACTGTCACATCACAGGCAAACATCCTCTGACCAGAGACAGATGTATTGCTATATGTCTGAGTATATACATTTGGCAGACCAATAGGTTGATGACCTAACCAAGTTCTATATACCGGCGAGCTGGTGTGCATGTAAAGACATATGAGTAATATGATCTCTCAAAGGGATCATACAGGTTCACTTGTGAACCGGGAGACATGAGCTCACTCATGAGGTTTTGGGATTGACCAAATTCCATGCATGGTCATCATGCTTTAGAAGCATGATATGAATTTGAAGGTAATATATATGCTTTATGAAAGCATATGATCTATACCATATCCCAAGAACCAAGATTGAGAAATTTAGTGATCAAACCCTGAAGATGACAGTGTAAAAGTGATCTATATCTTTGGGATTATCATGAGTCTTCCAGTATGCAGGATGTACAGGTATTGGGAATACATGAAGGGTGATTTGATCATAAACGATTGTATAACCATGATGCTTCTATTCTGAGGGAGTGATGAAACAGGTCTGGATTTTAGTGACTCCTCTCATTAGAGAAGTGACCTAATCTTAGTCCATATACTAGACATTGATGTGAATGAAATTCAGATGCAATGAGAAGATTAGGTTTACGGCCTTGATTTAATCAAGCACCTATGAGAGGTCCATGGGATCTGGATTTGAGATGTGATCTCAATATTCAAGTCACTATACGTGGAACAATACAATCGCCCTGTCCTTATCTCCAAGTATCTGAGGAGAAATAGCATTATTCTTAAATGGTTTAAGAATAATTCTATAAGATCTAAGCAAAGAGAAGTTGATAATTAAATATGATTTAATTATCATGATGTATGAGAAATTATCCAATATAATTAAATATGATTTAATTATTATGGATAATAATAATGTGGATAGTAATATCCAATTATTCATAATATATTATAAATGTGATTTATAATATATTAGAGAGAGTTAATTATAATTTATATTTGAAGATTAATTATTAATGTGTATTGGATATACATTGTCTAATTAATTGAAAATGTAAATTACATTTAGTTTTGGGTTGTGAATATAATTCACAATTTTCTAATGCCAAGATTGCAATATTTCCAAAATAATTGAGAATTATTTTTGGTGAGTAAAAATACCAACAAATAGTTGTTGGAAATAAGTTGAGAGAAAAACAAGGAGATGTGCAATCTCATGGGAATCCATGAGATTGCCCTCCCCATATGGGAAGTAGGTGGCGGCAGCAATTCCTTTATGGAATTGGTGGCCGTCCAGTCCCTGTAATGGGGAAGGTGGATCTCATTTGTATTTTCACTCCTTATTTGGTTGGTTTAATTTGGTATTAATATATATTTGATTTATCAAATATATTTAATTAAAATTAAATCACAAATTGTTGGCTTTTACCAACAACAATCTTGACCATTGGATTGACATAAATCAATCTCATCCATTGATTTTATATGTCCCATGGATTGAGATCCATGGATCCCAAAACCCTATAAATAGAGAGGCATACCATGCTCTCTCTTGACATGCTATTGTAGCACACAACTCTCTCTCTCTCTCTCTCTCTCTCTCTTTCTCCATACTCGATAGCCCTCTCTCCCTCTCTTCTTGGTGGTCGTCGACCATACCTTGGTGGAGAGAATTGTCGACGCCCGCGCCATCGTGATGCCGCTTCGACGCTCTGCGGTTCTCCGTCTACTTGGAGTGCTTCACTCACGAAAGAGACGTTCAATCTCGTGCGACGAGATCAAGAGCAACCGTACTTGGATCATCTTGGATTGCGAGGACACCGTGACTCATCTCCGCGCTCGCAAGTCGTTACTCCGAAAATCAGACTTGAGACAGGAGGTCTCTTCTCTTAGAGACTTGATCAACCACGCTTCAAGAGGTATTGCATTATACTTGTTGTGGTTATAGATGAAACGATTTGAGAATGGTTCTCGGATCATGTGGTTTCATCGAATAAATTTTTTTAAATTCCGCTGTACCGAACGACTAGTCGTATCCGATACGATGATCACGCTTCGGTGATGCGCTTGACGATTTCTCCATATCCTTCACTCACAGTTTTGACCGATTGAGGTCTATTTTCTTCACTTTCTTCTTGCATTTCAAGCATAGATACCATCCGGAATCATTTCTCGCATTTGATTCTGCATCTTCTTGTTAACACCCAGGCAACCTCGCTCCCTCCGTCCAAAGCTTGGCTGGAGGAGCAACTCCTAAATCTCCCCCATTTTCACAGGAGAATTGCGCACTCTCATCATTTTCTATGCACCTAACGAACAGTTCGAGACCTTATTCTCGAGCCTTTGTATTTCGCAGGTATTGAGTAGACCACGCGCAACCACTAGAGGGTATCTCGATCTCGTCAGAGGAGGAGAACGTCGCCACCCGTGCACCTGGGCAGTCTCCTTCTCGTGTTGTGTAGAGCTGGAACGAAGGGGAGGGTGCACGCTATAGTTGTTGTCGATCTTCCCCCTCCTCTTTGATCTATACCGTCCACGTCACAAGGGACATCAATCGTCATATCAGTCTGTATCAATGCACATCCACGCATGACACATGGATAGGTGGGGAATTTTACATTATGACCCTCAAAGTTTTAGATTATTTCAGGAAGGAGTCACACTTTTTAATTTGCAGTTTTGTATTTACTCATTCATCTGTACCCCTGCACTTAAATGCTCATAAGTCATTCATCTGAACTCTATTTCCTACAAGATTTTTTTAGTAAGTTGCTTTAAATATCTACATCATATCCAAATTTCAAAATATTTCTGATGTACGAACTATTAATGGTGAATTTTTGAATTCAGGTTATCGATTTGGTGTATTTCGTTAATAACTCTTTCAATACGTGATATCACTTGCTCATTTTTGGATATTTGTAGGAATTAGTAGTGCTGAATTTGTTTCAAATTTGATCAAAAGATATTGCGATTTGTGTCCTGTAGAATTTCTACAATATTTCTAGAGATTAATTTATTTATGAAGCATCTTTCAAATATTTGAAAATCTAAAACTATGTCCTTATGCCCCTGACTTTCTTCTACAATCAGAGATTTTTGTTGTATTTTTATCCTGTTGTTTGTTTAGTCAAAGAAATCAAAAACATCAATTCTACCTTCCTGCTTTCTTTTATTTTTTATATATTCCTCACATCCCAAACAAATACAAAAAAAATACTATAGCTTTCCCTCAGCTATATCTATATCATATCCGAACAGCATTCAGTAATATTTGGTCTAGTATCCAAGAACTAAAAAAACATTTCAAAAATTGCAAAAATCACTAAAAAATGAAATAGTGTCAAAAACCCAAAAATAAAGTCTTTTTTTCTTTGTTATAATCTCCTCTATCTAGGAAAAATATAGATATAATTTTAGGACTTCATATTGAGATATTGGTAGTACTTTTTTCTGAATGTCCTTTTTACCTTATTTTTCCAAGTTTAGAATTTCCCATTATCTTATTACTTGATTTTTTCTAAAAAAATTCTAAAAACATTTGCAAAATTAATCAAACACAAAAAGATTTTATTTCATGTATTTTTCTTAATTTTCCCTATTATATATATATATATATATATATTCTATCTATCTTACCTCTCTTGTATATATTCTTTATATTACTTTAAATATTTTAAAGATAAAAAAATAGAAAATTATGAAATATAAAAAAAGAAAATACAAAATCGAAAAATTAAAAAACAAAATATAAAAATATAAAAATAAAATATCAAATAAAAAATATGAAATTAAAAACCCACAAAAATAGCACACATATAGACAACTTGATCACAATCATTTTTAGCATCATCTACCCCGATCTACCAGCTTGCTTCCTGTATTCGACCTCTACATACTTTCGCCTATACACATCCTAGTTGTAGAGTTATAATAAATTTTAACTCCATATCTTTCTTTTCATTGTTTAATCATTGTTGTGGGTTAATTGTTGTTTTAATCCGGATTTCATGTGGTCGATTCGACGATTGTGTTCCCACCTTGTGTGGAATGCAAGACCCCTCGATTTTTGGGTTAAACAAATGCGTCATTGCTGGGGAGCAACAACGTTTAGATCGGCTTTTTGCTTGATTGCGATTACTTGTCTATATTCTTGCTTCATTATTTGCTCTTTTATTTGATATTCATTGATTGAATTGTCTAACCACGCTCCTTGTTTGGATTTTGTGCGAGGTACACGGATCGAGGGAGGAGCTCCTCTTTAGAGCTCTTGTGCACCCACATGAGGCAATTTTGACCTAACACAAAGGAGGACTTGGAGTGTTTGAAGGCAAATTTTGAGCATTTCTTTTATTGCTTTTATTGTTGTAATTTGAAGTGGGAGAGGACCCATTTATTGTAATAAACAGGACTCTGCTACACCACACTTCACGAGGTCCAGTGCCCGAGGGATTGTTCCTTTGGGGGCCTCGTCAGTTTTGTCGTGGTTTTTATCGCTTTTTTACCTTTATTTTCTGGTTTGGTTTTCTTTATTTTGTGTGATTGAGCACTTAGTTGTAGGATTGCTTGCGATAGATTATGGCCAAACACCTAATATATTTGCATGTGCCTATAGTGACGTTTGGACTTAGTCGAATTTTAAACTGCTTCTCACTTAGTCTCAGAACCACCGTGCCGCGAGAGTTCTCCATATAGCGCTTGCAAGACCCATTGTGGTGGGCACTAAGGAGACTCCAAGATCGGACATTTCGGTTCCATTCTAAGTCATTAGCATCGGTTCTTCATGCTAATATCAATTTTTGAAAATTAGGGTGATTTCATCGGCTTGTATTTGCATATAGATAGGTTTCAAAAATGTTGAGCATCTTTGCATGTAGAGCGTTGGAGGTAAGATGAGCATTTACGGTTTAGAATACATCATCATTTTGCCGCTTGCATTGCTTTTTTGACTCTCCCTCTTATTTTGCCAACCTAGGTGCTTAAAGGAATTGACTTTTTGATAGGTTCGTGCATTCTTATTAAAAATCCAAAAAAAGTGATGACAAATAAAATTGGGACTACTAATATTACTTGACCCTAAAATACACCAAAAAGAACACTCTTGTATTGGGGAGAGTAATCCCCTCATTGTCTTCGCTTTTAATTGCTCGCGAACACACTAAGGATTAGTGCCAAAATCCCATTTCATCCCCTGAGTGTTTGTGCAATATTTTGAACTTCTCACCTAACTCTAAAATAGACAAGATAAAAAGACTGATTTTTTGGTCTCTACCAAGTTGAGTAGGTGAATTGAGGGTTTGTTTTGTGCGTGTTTTGTTTGTGCTTTCTTGTGTGTATTTCAGATTTCCTCTACACATTTGCTCCTTTTTCTCACCTCACTTGACTTGACCATCGTGTTCCCCCAATCATTTTCCTCTTGTTTCGATATGGCCGACTGGAGCATATTTTATCTGCACTTTGCGGATCCCTCATTCACTCCAGCTGGTTCACCTCCTTTTTTTCCAGGAGGACTTTGCTCCTGACTTTTGTACATATCCTCCTCAACTACAGATTCAGGACTCAGACTTCTATCCGCATCCACCTTCACCTTCATCTTTCTACCTTCACATCCACCCGAGACTGATCTGTTGGAGTCACCTTTCATGGAGTCCACCCTTGAGCACTTGACCCAGATGATGTATCATATGAGATAGAGGATTGACAACCTCACTAGCATAAATAAGAACGACGATGATATTCCACCATTTAATGATATGGGTTCACTCGTGGATTTCCATGAGAGGTTGCAATCCCCTAAAATACAAAAAATGAGAAAATTTTAAAAATACAAAAAGAGTTCAGGAGACATGTGATCGATTCAGACTATGAGGAGAGGGCCCACCTGCCATATCATTTGACCACACAACCTTTCACACCTAGTCCCACCTTTGACCCTGAGGATGACGTTGTACAGACTACTCTTGGCATGCCTCGTGTATATGTTGATTCCGACTTCCTCTGTGGTATGGAGGAGGTCCAAAATTTGAAAAAATGTTGACTGAACCCGAAGTGGTGGCCACTATTCATAAGATCATACGTGCCCCACTTCAACAGGCCATGACTGATTTATATGCTCCTCTTCCCAAGAAGAGAAAGCAGAGGAGCAGATATGAGCATCATATATTGACCATGGCCACTGCCCACGCCATCACACACCATCCCATTCCTAGGAAGAGGAACACTACCACACCTTTCATTAGTTGTACCATCTCTGACCATACTTGTGATCACACTCTCCTCGATAGCAGTGCTTCGATTAGCATACTACCCTTCTCATTGGTACAGTCTCTTCAATTAAGGCCTCTCAAGAAAACCAGGATCATAGTTCAGTTTGCTGATGGATCTATCAAGAGGCCGAAGGGTATCCTTGAAAATTCCTTCATCTCAATTCAGGGCATGAGCTACAATGTTGATTTTGTTGTATTTCCCATGGAGACCTCCACAGGGGAGCACTCTCCAGTCATCATAGGACGACCATTCCTTGCCTCTCTGAGGGTCGTTGTTGATTATGGTTTAGGAGAGATTGGCTTTCATCCTATTGATGAGATCGAAGTGTTGATCACCGCACTGACTACTGACCAGAGACCTGCATCTGATGTGACTGCACCTATTCTGGCTGACTCTGAGTCCTATGATCTTTATGAGGATATCAGAGAGATTTTCTTTAAATCGATGATGAGACCTGAGAATTCCTCTCCAAGGAGGAAGTCTCAGAAAGCATAGACCTTGGAGATTCCGCTTCCAGTGATTGGCATTGTGTTGATGACATCTGTGGGATTTACACGACCGACACCATTGAGCGGAGGGAAGATATTGATGAGACTAAGGCTGAATTTGATCTTGTTGCTTTTATTCAAGAATTAGGGCCTATTTATAAAAAAGATGATCCGGTAGAGATTATAGAGGACGAACAGAGTTCAACTACTTCCACTGATGAGTTCATTCCTTTTGGTTTTTACCAGGGACGAGACCTCATAGGACGAAATTAATTACACTTCTTCTGATGATGATGGGTTCATCCCATTTCACTTTTATATCAGAGAGACTTCCGAGGACAAACCTAGTCGTACTTATTTCACTGACTTGTCTGTACCTTCACACCCTAGGGCCACTGAGGACCTATACCATGTCGACCCTGATCAGTTTGTGTCATCTGAGGACCCCGATGTCGACCTGCACCATACCAGATCTATTCCTCAGCGGTACTGCAAGAAAGTTCGCTTTCAACCTTCTTGACCCTATGTACATCCATCTTGTTGTATATTCATTTGTTTCCCTCTGACTATCTCCTGTATAGCTCATCCGTCCATTCTCGCGTTTTCCTTGCTTAGGACGTACTTTGTCCTAAGTATAGGGGGGGTGGATAAGCCGAGTGTTCATTTGTCGATCTGTTTCATTATTCCTGTTGTTGCCTATACCTAGAGCTTATTCTTACCCTATGTATAGGGGGAGTGATGTGCACGTCCTTCTCTATCTTTTTCCATGGTCTGATCTCTTTTCTTCTTTTCTTGTTTTCTTCTTTTCTTCTTTTCCCTTTCTATCTTCTTTATCTACTGAAAAGGTTTCGCCCATTTTTGTCAGTCTTCTATACTTAGGACATACTTTATCCTAAGTATAGGGGGTGCGTACCCCAAGATCTTCTATTCTTTGATCCTCTCCACTGTCTCCTCTTCTTGTCTATACTTAGGAATATCTTACCCTAAGTATAGGGGGAGACCGTCTGAGTACGATTTGTTCATCCCCACCCTTGACCCTCCCAACTTTGTGTACAGACTGCTAATCTTAGGATTAGTTGATCCTAGGTATAGGGGGCGATCAACTTCTCCTTTGTTCATTCCTTCATTCGTTCATTATTCTTTAGAATTTTCTATACTCAGTATGAGTTATGTCTTCACTTTGTCTCTCTAATCTCTGAGGACATATCTCAAGATAAGTATAGGGGGGTCGTATACTGCGTATATACTTCGGCCATAACCCGTACTTGTTGGACATGCGAGCCCACGACGAGCCATTATGCAATAAATGTTATTGCGAATATGGAGGGAAGTGCACCCCAACCCATCTGGTGATGATGAGCTTTGATGACAGAAGAGTTTGGGTTGCAATAAAGCTTCAATAGAGGGATAGTCTACTGGCTCAAGAGTAAAAACTCCTTATGCAAATGTTGGTGTGAATAGTATTTCAAAAAAAGGGAGAAAAAAGAAAAAAACTCCAAAAAATGGGTAGGACTGTACAAAAATAAAAATGCACGCCGTAATGTACATATTTGTATAGTCAATAAGAAAGGTTGAGCTTCAAAGTCAAATCATGTGAGCCTGCATCTGGATGACATGACTACACTGGACTTGCGTCCTAAGATAGGTAGCTACATTGGCTACCGTCCATTCTTCTCTTCACTGCCTCCTCTTGAGCTGATTGTCACTTGAACTTAGAAGGGATTACCCCGCTACTCGAGGAATGAGTTATTGGACTGGAGAATTATTGGGTTGTCATACTGGAGAAGTCAATCTCTTTGTTATTTCAGTTGGGGAGAGCCACAATCACTTACACTGTACGAGTCAGATTCATATTCTTAAGGATTTGCGTATGAGTTAAAGTATTCTGACCTGGCTATTGAGGAGACTTGAGCTGAGTTTTGGGATTCTTAAGGCTGCTGGATTTCAAATCCGGTTCTCATTAAGATTCTGCCCGCACTAAAATTTAAAAGGTCCGACTTAAGCTCCAAACTTCGATTTTGTGAAGACAAGTTTGATAATTAACCTAAATCCAATTTTCTTCTTTTTCTTTTCTTTGTTCTTCTTTTTCTGCACTTATTGCATAAGTGTTTACTAGGGACTAGCAAAGGCAAGTATAGGGGGATGATGAATCTCTATTTCATCATCTTTATTCTATTATTTTGGCCTTTAAAACCCTATTAAATGCGTATAAATAACGTTAATTTAGGCATTTTATCATTCATGCTTCATTGTGTAAATAATGTATAAAATACAGTTTTTAAAAGACAAAATTATAGAATAAAGAATATAAAAGAAGAAGAATAACATATTGGAAATATTTTATGACCCGGAACCCCGAGAGCTATGCATCTCGATGACTAGGTCGACAAGGAATAAAGTAGGGGGAGATAAGAGCCAAAATACAATTAAAATACCTTTTATTTAATTCATTCTTTATTCATTTTGGGACTTATTTTTAATTCCACTTTTTATACTTCAAATAAAGAAACTTTGAACATGAAAGTTGAGATAATTAAATATAGAAAAATAAAAAATTGATTTCATACAAAAATGATATACAATGTACAAAATATACAATGAATAAGTTTCTAGAATCCCAACTTCCCAGACCCATATCTCTCCAATTAAAACTCAAAATGTATCAAAATCACCTTTACTTGTATATAACTTTTAATAAGCTATTTAATGAATGTGGTTTCATATTTTTTTGAGTTACGATTTGAAAGTTGAGTTTTGGACACCTATTATATACTTGTACCGATTAAAATATTCATTTTATTTATTATTCATTATTTTTTTTCATTTTATATTTATATATTTGTAGATAATATTTATTATATATGTGTATATTAAAACAGGAATAAAATGTTCAATAAAACATAAAAATAATATACTTGTATAAATACATAGGTAAAAGACCTATATCTATACCTTTATAGATTACACATCTATATATTTTATTGTATAAATTACTTAATTAAAATAAAATAAAAATATATTTAAGTTTATAAAAATTAAGTTATAAATATATAAAATAATAAACAAAATTAAGAAAATTAAATATACAAAATAAAATATTAAAATACATAGATGAATATACCTATATATAATCCTTAAAAGGGAACTTGTAATTCCGGACCTTGAAAAAATAAATAAAAATCGTAATAAAATTATTTATAAAATAATAGAAATTTTTTATTTTATAACATAAAATTAATAAAAATCAATTAATATTTTTTATTGATTTTAAAATATTTTCCAGGAGGTTTTTCCTTGTTGGTCCACAAGGACCAACGAGGGCGCAGTTCCAGTTGGCCTCGATCAATTGCACTGCCACCCCCTTGCGACCTATCAGACTGCATTTTTGCCTCATTTCTCGAAATTTTGTGGCTCGTATCTTTCACAATTTCACCTCAGGCTCTTCTTGACTTTTTCTCCCCATATATCCACCATACACGCTCATATTTTGTATCGAGGATTGGATCATCGATTCGCTGGTTACACCTCGATCTTCTTGTCGTTTCGTCCACTTTCTAACCAGCCTCTGCCCCTCCTATCAATGCCTCATTTTTGTCTGTTTTCTCAGATTTTTTCAAAGTCGATCCTTTCACCCAATCGCTAAGATTCCTTCACGACTTTTTCTCCTCAAAGTACCCTCTCACACGCCCAAGCAATTTTTCAAGGATTGGATCCACGTTGCACTCAATATTCATCGATCTTTGAGCCCCGTCAACCACCTATACAAAAACCTCCCCTCTTCCCAATTCGAATTTTGAACACATTTTAACCAAGCTTGGACCCTTCTTCGATCGTGCTCTGGACAGGAGAGGTGACAGCTCTCCTCCAACTCCCTTTAGCGAGGTCAGGTGTCGTCTAAATGCACAATCGAGAGGTATCATCTTGTGGCTTTGACCGCTTGAGTTCTATTTTCTTTACTTTCTTCTTGCATTTCAAGCATAGATACCGTCTGGAATAATTTCTCGCATTTGATTTTGCATCTTCTTGTTAACACCCACGCAACCCCACACCCTCCGGCCAAAGCTTGGTTGGAGGAGCAACTCCTACATCTCCCCCATTTTAACAGGAGAACTGCACACTCTCATCATTTTATTTGCATCTAATGAACAGGTCGAGACCTCGTTCTCAAGCCCTTCAATCTCATAGGTTTTGAGTAGACCATGCGCAGCCACCTAGAGGGTTTCTCGAGCTCGTCGAAGGAGGAGAACATCACCACTCTCGCACCTGGGCATTCCCCATCTCGTGTTGTGCAGAGCTGGAACGAAAGGGAGGGTGCACGCTACAGTTGTCGTCCATCTTCCCCCTCCCCTTTGATTTATACCGTCCATGTCACAAGGGACATCAACCGTCCAATCGGCCTGTATGACCGCCCATCCACGCATGCCACGTGGATAAGTGGGGAATTTTGCATTCAGACCCTCTAAATTTTAGATTATTTCAAGAAGGATTCACACTTTTTGAACTGCAGTTTCGTATTTACTCATTCATCTGTACCCCTACACTTAAATGCTCATAAATCATTCATCTGAACTTTGTTTCCAGTGAGATGTTTTTGTTAGAAAGCTTCTTTAAAGATCTACATCATATTCAAATTTCAAAATGTTCTAATGTACGAACTATTAATGGTGAATTTTTGAATTCAGGGTACTGATTTGGTGTATTTCGTTAATAACTCTTTCAATACTTGATATCACTTGCTCATTTGGATATGTTGTAGGAATTAGTATGGTCGAATTTGTTTCAAATTTCATCAAAAGATATTGTGATTTGTGTCCTATATAATTTCTACAATATTTTGAGTGATTTATTTATTTCTGAAACACTTTCATCTATTTGAAAATCTAAAAATATGTCCCATGCCCCTTAGTTTGTTCTACAAGCAGGGATTTTTATTGTATTTTTATCTTGTTGTTTGTGTAGTTAAAAAAATAAAAAACATCATTTCTACCTTCCTGCTTTCTTTTATTTTTAATATATTTCTTACATCTCAGACAAATACCAAAAAAAATATTGTAGCTTTCTCTCAGCTATATATATATATATATATATCCGAAAGGCATTCAGTAATATTAGGTCTAGTGTCCAAAAACTCAAAAATACTTCAAAACTTGCAAAAATATCTAAAAATTTAAATTGTGTCAAAACCCCCAAAACAAAGTCTTGTTTTCTTTGATATAATCTCCTCTATCTAAGAAAAATATAGGTATAAATTTAGTACTTCATATTGAGATATTGGTAGTACTTTTTCTGAATGTCCTTTTTGCCTTATTTTCCGAAGTTTAGAATTGCTCGTTTTATCTTATTACTTATTTTTTATAAAAAATGTCTAAAAACATTTGCAAATTTAATTAAAACACAAAAAGATTTTATTGCTTGTATTTTGTTTAATTTTCCCATTTTTTTTATATATTCTATCACTCTTTTACCTCTCTTGTATATATTCTTTATATTACATTAGATATTAAAGAAAAAGATAATATAAAAATATAAAATATAAAACAAGATAATACAAAATCAGAAAATCAAAAATCAAAATATAAAAATAAAAAACATATAAAAAAATTATAAAATTAAAAACCCACAAAAAATAGGACACATATAGACAATTTGATTACAGACATTTTTTAGCATCATCTACCCCGATCTACCTGCTTGCTTCATGTATTCGACCTCTACGTAGTTGCACCTATATACATCCTTGTTGTAGAGATATAATAAATTTTAACTCCACATCTTGATTTTCATTGTTTACTCATTGTTGGGGGTTAATTATTCTTTTAATCTGGATTTCATGTGGTCAATTCGACGACTGTGTTCCCGCCTTGTGTGGAACGCAAGACCCCACGATTTTTAGGTTAAACACATTGTGAACTATGTTGTTACAAAGAAAGTTCCACAAGGTTAGCCTAGATAGCGACTTGAGACCTTTCTTGCGAAGGCCAAGTCGTATGATTGGGAAAGTTCCACTCTTTACCATGAAGGGGGGATAACATCTTGAGATGCGTATTCCTCAAGAAGAGTAACATAGCGTCCTGACCTATTGCCACAAGTTTAAGGCGGGAGGACTTCATTATGGGAGACAGACATCGCAAAAGGTGCTTCAATTTGGCCTTTGGTGGCCTACCCTCTTCATGGATTCAGATGAATTCGTGAAGAGATGTACTGACTGTCAGGAATGCTCACTTGTGGATAGAGAGATATGATGCCGATGCAACCCATTCACTTCTGTGAGGTCTTTGACGCATGGGGTATCGATTTCATGGGTCCATTTCCTAAGAGTCAGGGATTTGAGTATATTTTTCTTGCTGTGGACTACGTTAGTTGTTGGGTTGAGGCCATTCCCGCCCCAACCGCAGATGCTAATACTGTTTGCCACTTTTTAAGGAAAAATATCATTTCACAGTTCGGGGTGCCTACAATTTGATATATGATGGGGGAGCCTCATTTTAACAACGACAAGTTAAGGGCTCTTGCTAACGAGTTCAACATAGACCATCGAGTTGCCACTCCATATCACCCTCAGAGCAATGGTCTTGTTGAAGTATCGAATAGGGAGATCAAGACGATATTGCAGAAGGTCGTCCGCCCAGTTCGAAAGGATAGGTCACAGCTTTTGGACTTGGTCTTGTAGGCATATATGACTTCCTTCAAGCTGCCTTTGGGTACATCTCCCTTTCGTCTCGTTTATGGCAAGCCATGCCATTTACCTATGGAGATAAAGCATAGGTCACTATCGGTTGTAACTGATATATTATCGGATCTAGAGACTAAAGGAAATCAGAGGAAAGTAGAATTGACAGCCCTGAAGGAGCTTAGAGATACAACTTTTTCGAGTAGCCTACAGTACAAGGAGTGAGTGAAGATATGACATGTTTTTCACATCAGCCATTAGCGATTTAAGCCGAACCAGAAATTATGATTATTCGATGCCAGATTGAAATTATTTTCAGGGAAGTTTCAAAGCAAGTGGAAGGGACCATACATGGTCCGAAGGGTGCATGACAATGGTAGCATTGATATATCTGAGATGCCATCTGATGAATCCATCATTCATCATCTTTATTCTTTTATTTTAGCTTCATTTCCTTGATCAAACACTTGTAAATACCAACTAATTTCATGAAATTATCATTTTGCAAGCATTTGTTAAATATTCTTTTTAACACTTTTTGTACTTAAATAAAAGAACAAAGAAAAAAAGAAAAGGAAAAGAAAAAGAAAAATTAAGGATGTGTTTATGAAGTAAATGCATACTGACCCAAACCCCCGAGAGAAAGTCAAGTCTTGACCTGATCGACCAGGAATAAAGTAGGGGGGATAAGGTCTTTTATTAAAGAAATTCAAAAATAATTAGTAAATTTTCCCCTGTATATTAGTTTAAAACTTGTACTATTTTATTTGTACATAAGATGACTTCAAATTAATTATTTTTAAACGATAATTGTAAATAAAAATGTGTTGTAAATAATAAAAATAATTGCAAAGCAAAATAATGTACATATTACAAATAATTATACTTAGAAAAAACCGTAAAATGATAACTTAAATACCAATTTCGGCTCCATACGAACTCAAATTGAACTACTCACTTCGATTATACTCTAAATTAAATTATCTTTCAATTGGTTGTTATTTCATAATTTTTGGAGTTACGATTAAAAAGTCAGTTTCCTGGGGTGTTTTGTGCACTTTTACCACGTACATATATGTATATTTAATTCATATTTTTTTATGCAAGATGTAATGATTGTAAATATAAGTTTCATTAAAAATAAAATAATAAACATATAAATAATAAAATTTTGAAAAAAATAAAAAAATATTTAAAAATTGTTTCCTTATTGTACATGTGTATATTGTATTATATGTACATAACATTTGTATACAACTAATTTTCTTATATAAAAATCATGAAATAAAATAAATATCTAACATTAATTAATTTAATTACGAAATTTTTATTTAATTATTTGCTTTATTTGATTTAAAAACCTATCATGTATATAAGATTTTATTCCATACCTTTAATAGCCACCACTAAGGTGGCTAATTAATTTTTGTAAATTATTTATTTATTTATTTTAATTAATTCCAAAATTCATTATTAATTATTTAATAAATAATTTAATCATTTTATTAATTCCACAACTAAACACCTTCG
Source organism: Ottelia alismoides (assembly GCA_037367405.1). Classification (NCBI taxonomy): domain Eukaryota; kingdom Viridiplantae; phylum Streptophyta; class Magnoliopsida; order Alismatales; family Hydrocharitaceae; genus Ottelia; species Ottelia alismoides. The sequence continues at coordinate 379,426 of JAZKJV010003292.1, read as the reverse complement.
TTAAGTGTATATACTTACCTTTTTTATTTTACTTCTCTTTTTATTAGCTCCTTCCTCCCTCATTCATTCTTGATCAATCTTTGGTGGAGAGGAGCTCGATCTCCGAGAGCTATCTTGTTGAAGAAGGGTGCCCAACCTCAGAGCCCTCTGGTGACAGTGTGTTAGTGTTCGTCGAGGCCATCACGACGTATCTGATCCTGAGTGAGATCTATTTTCTATTTCCAGACATTTTTCCTAGGTAAATTTTAGATTTAATTTCTGATTAATCTTTAAATATTGAAAATCCCAAAATTTTGTCACCACACACTTTCTCATCCAAACTAAATTTTTCATCTCATCTCGTGATCTCTCCATTTCACATTCCATCTCACGCAACCATGAACGTCCGACCACACATGGTGGTCGGAGATCTGGATCTGTTTCCTCGCTTTTCGTCAGATCTCCGTTTACGCCTCCTATTTTGTTTATAAATAAAATAGATAAAAAAGCATATAGTTGTTTATTCCTAACATTTATTTTGTAGGATCATATAAAAAACCAAATGATTTTTTCCTTTTATATTCTCCTATTTACATTTGCTATTTGAAAAAAAATTCTTTTATTATCAGTATACAGAAAAAACAAAATATGTTAAAAAAACAAAACAAAAAATTGATGCCCACATGCGGTTATCGCCTCTGCGATTGTCGCAGCCACCACGTGCCTCCACGCTTCCAGCGGTGTTGCTACCGCACTCCCCCTTCTTCCAGTACTGCCTCCTGAGCGAACGTGCACTCTGCCCCAGTTGCGTGCGGCCCACACCGTGCCCCTCTGCATCTCTCCTTCGCCAAAGAGTCGCCTGATGAATCTCCATTTCATCAACTTTATTCTATCATTTTGGCCTTAAAAACCCAAGCTAATGCATGTAAATAGCTTTAATTTGTGCATAAAGCATCCATTATTTATTGTATTTTTTACATAAAATAAGATTTTTAATGCCAAAATTATATAATAAAGAGAAGAAAAGAAAAAAGGAATGAAATATTTTTATGACCCTAACCTCGAGGCCATGTCCAAAATGGAATTGGTCGACAAGGAATAGAGTAGGGGGAGATAAAGGCCAAAAATACTATTTATTTATACTTTATTTATGCATTTTTTACATCTATTTTATTATTTACTATCTATTCATTAAAAAAGAAACTGTGAACATAAAAGTGATAGATAATAATGTAAATAAGAATACAAAATTGAGTTTGTACATAAAATATACTCTGTGTTACTTTTATACACAAAATAAAAAGCAAAAACAAATCTTCACATACCCATATCTTTTAAATAAGAACTCAAAACATATCAAAATCATCTCTAATTGTATATAACTTTTCAAGAGCTATTTAATGGTGGTGGTTTTATATTTTTTGGAGTTATAGGGTGAATGTTAGGTTTTAGGCCCTCATTATACATTCTTCTGATTAAAATATTCAATTTATTCACTATTTTTTATTCTTAAAAATTTATATTTTTTTAATCTTTAAAATAACATTTATAACATATATGTATATTAAAATTAGAATAAAGCAAAAAAACGAAATGGAAAATAAAATAAAACTATATCGAAACGTAGATGAAATACTTATGTTATATATGTATATAAATAAAAAATATATATTCTTTGATTCTTGTGCATTCATATTTTTAAAAGTTTTAAATATTACACATATTCTATTAAAAATAAAAAAACTGAAATAAAACTCAACAAAATACATTAAAATAAAATCATGTATGCAAAACACTGGCAAAACACCTACAATTATACCTACACAATATACTTACATATTTATCTATGTATACAAATAATATCATAAAAATAAAATAAAAATATATTTATACTCACAAAAAAAGTTAAAATATATATATATATATATATATAATTAAATAATAAAATAATAAAATAAAATATACAAAATGAAAATAAGAATATACAGAACATAGATGAATATACCTGTAAATACATTAATAAAAATTAACCACTAACAAATAAGGCCAAAAAATAAATAAAAATCGTAATAAAATACTACATTATATAATAAGAATTTTTTATTTTATACTCACAAATAATAAAATCATTTGTTATTTTTAATTAATTATTTTCGATTAAAATATGTTGTTTTGTCTTTCAGCTGCCTACGTGGCCCAATGGCAGCGCGTGGACTGTTGACCTCTGGACAACTGTCCCATCTGAAGACATGGCGTGCCAGACCTGTCTTCTCCCCATTTTTCCGCCATTTTTCTCGGTCGATCCATCCATCAAGTGACCTCGATTCCTTCTTGATATTTGCTCCTGGATCATTGTACATTCAGACCACCTCCTCAGATCTATTGCAGATACATTGGATTCATCGATCTTGGTTGGTAAATAAGGGTCCATATACTCGTTTATAAATAACCTCCTCCTTCGTTCCTCTCAATTTTGGTCATTTCCCAGGCCCTAGAGATTTGAAGATTTGGCCAAGGGAGCATCCTCGTGACAGGAGGAGATCACTTGAGCTCGCGGACGCTCAAGGAAGTGGTAGGTGCACCCAAGCCACCTACACCGACGACCTTTGCTCCTTGGTGTCACAGCCAGGTTTGAGCTGCGTCTTTACTCATTATAGCTAGATTTTATTATCAGCATTCCATTTCTGTTATTAGTTTAGTGATTAGGTTAGTTAATTAGCGTATAATGGTTGGTTCATAGTTCAATGGAGCTCTGCTCCGGCAAATATTTCGTTGTAATTCCGTCGTATTCTGACCCCCATTTCCACCTCAATTCACTCCCCTTCTGTTTATCCACCTCCCAACCACCTTGTACCAACCGAAATCCTCCCGATTCCGTGAATCGACGCTCCCCTCCGCCACATCACCGAATGAGTCTCCACCCACTTCATTTTTCTGTGCTAACAACTTCATTTTTAGTCGAGGAGCTTCTCCTCGAGCCATGTTTTCATCCTCTGCAGGTCACGCGCCCCTCGTAGCTCATCTGGGCTCGAATCAATTTAACTTGAAGGTACTTGGAGTGCTAAATTTCTCGGAGCTCGACTGACTTCCTCGCGAAGTTTTGGAGCCTCTTTTTACCTCTATAAGCTGCGGAGAGCCTCCCTAAACGTGCCGAGCCACTTGCCACAAAAGAAAAATGCTGGAGGAGGAAGGAAATCGAGGACAAAGCTCGGGGAAGAAGAGATTCTTCCATGTTCTTCGTGAACAGCAGTTGCCGTCGAATCTGGGGAGGCACCCCAGATTGAACCTCGACAGTTGGATGTCCTAGAGCTTCAAGCGTCAGATCATACCGGATGATCTTATCAGAGCCGTCGCCAATGAATTGTCATCAAGCGTTGAGGAGTTGACATTGGTTAAGTAAAATGATCCAAACCGTCCGCATGCGCCTTGTAAGGGGTAATTTGCATATCCAGCCCCTGCCTTTTTGTATTATAATTTTAGTCCTGTAAATAAAATGTAGCGTATAAAATAAAGTGAAAATTTTGTAGAGAGGACCCAAGACTTTTTGAAAATGCAATAAGGTCCATTCCACGTCTCCTCACGTGCCGTCCCATGTGAGATGGCAAAATTGCATATAAATCCATATATCACTATGAATCTAATATTTAGTCCAATCAATTTAATTTCAAGTTATAATTTTTTGTAAAAATTACATGTAGGCCCCCAACTTTCATGTATTTGCATTATGGTCTTTGCTTGTACGCGTCACGTGCAGTCCGATGTGATTGGTTAAATTGCATGTATACGCCTGGCGATTTTGTAATTGTTAAACTGTTCATTAAATTTTTAATTACATTGTATATTTTTGGTGTTTTTACACAGAGCTCCCTGTACTTTATTTTAATTACAAAAATGCCCATGCTAGGACATGTATTTTGTGTTGTTCATCTAATTATTAAAAATACCTACGATACTCCTAAAAAATCACAAAAATAGGATTAAATGCTTCATGTTATGTATTTTAATGAACATATTTTTATAAGGCATTTTTTGCATTTTAACTATTTATTAAAAATGAAAAGGAGCCTCTTTTTGCCATGTTTACATATAAAAATTCCAAAAAATAAAAAACATTTTCAAAAATTACAAAAAAATTATATATAGTATATTTTTGTAATTTTTGAGTCCGTAAAACAAAAACCCCTAAAAATATACAAAGAAAATGATAAAAATCATAAAGCTCCAAAATCCAACAAAAAATAGAAAAAATCAATACAAATACCAAAACTATGTTTTTTATATTTTATGATTATCTATATACTATTATTTATATATTAAACCTAATTTAGGTAATTTTCGAATTTGGTTATTATTTTAAAAACCCAAATCTATTTTAGATTATTTATTAATCCCAAATTTGGGATACTTTTTACTTTAAAAATACAAAAAATTAGCAAAATTCTAGAAAAAATAATAAAAAATTTTAAAAATATAAAAATCACAAAACATTATTTTGACTCTATTTTATATATTTTTACATATCTTTATCTATCCAGTGTCTATATATATCTTATATTGTATTTATACATATACATATATAAATATATATTATATTAAATGGAAAGGAAAATATACAAAAAATGAAATTATAAAAATAAAATACAAAATTATAAAACCAAAAATAAAATTAAAAAAATATAAAATTAAAAACCCACAAAAATAATAAATCGGAGAAAAGATAAAAGGTAGATTTTTTTGCATCTAAGTTGCCTCCTCCTCCCGTTTGCTCCTAGTGTTCAACCTCTACTTTGTGCTTACACCTATATACATTTGTATGTGGAGTTATAATAAAATTTAACTCCACATTTTTGCTATTCATTGTTTGATTCTTATTGTGGTTAATTGTTAATTGATTGAGGATTATTGAGCGGTCAACGCATCGATTATGGATCTCTCTCCTTGTGAGATTTCTAGAACCTCAATTTTTCTCATTCCTCAAATGGCACCGTCGCCGAGGAGCAACGCCGTATTAAGAGATTATTTCATTTTTGTCTTATATCTCTTGTTCATTCATTTATTGTATCATTCATTCATTTATTTATTTTTCACCATTTAATATATATTATTATGAACTGTCTCACACTCTTTCTTTTTTGAATTTGTTGCGAGGGACCGCGACGCGACGGAGGTTCTCCTAGGAGGACCTATGCACTCGAGCAATGTGGAGTCGACTTTCTGACCGAGCTAGCAATAGAGAGCAGTCAATTCAGACATGAAAGAATTTTGGAGAAAGATACATAGCTTCATTTTATTATGAAAAAAAATGTAAATTTATATGAGAGAGTGCTATATGACTTGCAATAATTATTGACTCTCAAACACTTCGACTTCCCGAGGTCCATTGCCCGATGGAATGTTCGCTTGGGGGCCTCGACGGTTTTGACGCTTTTTCTCTTTTAATTTATTTTTATTATTTTGTGTGAATGAGGAATTGTTACCGATAGATTAAGGTCCAAAGACCCTAATATATTTTCATGTACCTATAGATGCGCTTCTGGACTTAGTAAAATAATAATTATCGGTTATTTATCTTCGAACACACACGTCGTGAGAGACGTTATACAACGTTGGCAGGACCCATTATGGCAGGCACTGAGATGTCTCCATGATTGAACTTTAGGGTTTGATTATGAATAATTTACATCTTGAGCTTCATGATAATATCAGTTGCTATTCTAGGGCGATTTCATCGGATTGCATTTGCATATAGCATAGGTTTCAATTCTGTCTTGCATCCTGCATGGAGAGAGTTGGGAAGCACTATAAGTCTCCTTACTTTGCATGCATCATTGATTTCCGACTTGCATGGCTTTTCTGATCTTCTCCCTCTGATTTCGCTCACCTAGGATGCTAAATAGAATTGGAAACCTCGTTAGGCACGTGTATTGAAAAATAACCAAAAAAAGTAATAACCAACATAAAACTGGGACTACTAACTCTATTGGACCTAAAATAAAAATGTAATGGATTCCTTGTGTTGTGGAGAGCAACCCCCTCCTTGTATGCGCATTTTATTCTTACGCATATGCTAAGGATTAGTGCCCAAATACCAAGCCTATCTTCGGTGTGTGCAACTTTGTGATAATCACCTAACTCCAACACTGAATAGATAAATAAGACCATATCTCGGTCTCCACTGTGTGAGAAGGTGAATCAAGGGTTTGTCTTGTGTATTGCTTGTAACTTGGATCCATTTGCATTTTCATACTTCTTTGAGCTTTGCGGTCCTGTCCGTGTGAGTCATCCTTTTCCATCTTTGAGTCTCTCTACCTCTCTTATACATATATCTCCTCATTTGCATCGAGTCGTGATATTGGCTCTTGAGCTCAATCATCTTCGCCAGATCTTTCATCTCCCTCCTTGCCCACCCTCCTCGTGTCCCACGTATAATCTCTTCTATTACTCAGGATTGTTGTGTCTGTAGGTATCGCCTGCATTGAGGATTTTTACTTAGATTGATTATTGGAGTAAGTCGAGCATGTTTTGAGGATGCTGAGACTAAGTTACTTCTTCTGGCAGATTTGACTTTCGATATGTGCATAGGAACTTATAGAGATCTTAGATGATGCAGGAGTATTAGGTGTGACTTTTATTTGAGGATTTTGATCTCGCACACCGGATTGAGGATGTGACGCATTTTGATGATTTGATGAGGATATCAAGAGCTTTGACTGATCTATCTATTTTGAGGTTCCACCCATCTTGATTCTGAGGATTGATTGATTATTCTTATTTGGACTTCCCGACAAAGGTGTGTGGAACCCACATGATCTCTCATCTTCTCGATTGACCCATCCCCAATCTCCTAATTCTATTATCCACTTGTGGCACTTTGAGTATTCCTGGTGAGATTTTGTGTCGTCTCAGCTGATTGGATTGACATGAGGAATGTATCGTGATTGGCCTGATTATTCCTCATTCCTTACACGGTCTTATGCCCTCCTGAGGATTACTTAATTTGTTGATTTTGAGGACCTAAGATTTGATTCCAACAATCCTACGACTTGATTGACTTAGTTAGTATTACTCTCCAAGGGATATCTACGAGAGGATGCGACACTTCCTCTATGATCGGTTTCATACACTAATTTTCTCTCCACATTGTTGGAGCCCGAAACTGCATCATTTGATTTGACTATTTGACCTCCCTATTGATGGTGCGCACGATTTATCAGTGCACAAGGTCAATGTTCCAGACTCCTTTGAGTATTCTCTCTCCTTGACGGCCCTCATAAGGATGAGTGTTACATCTCTGATTATTCCATGTTTAGTTTGCATCGATTCCCATAGGACTATATGTGGGAATATAAAACACTTTCTTTACGATCGATTCCCTTTGCTGACTGTGGCTCTGATCTAGGGGGAGCTCGGAACTGAGGCGTCCGATTTATTCTCTGGTACCTACTAACTTTCTGCATCCTATCTGACTGGATCATGGGACCCATCTGATTAGACTCCTTTGAGTCTGTTGTCCTTGAAGGTCCTCGCAAGGATGAGCCATATTTCTTTTATTATTCTATACTTAGTTGATAGTATATTACTCGAGGGTTGTCTACAGGATGCTGCCACATTTTCTTGATCTGTCGGTCTTTTCTTCTCGTAGACGATTTGTCATCTACCGAGACCGCTTCTGCTCTTCCGTCTGATGGATCTGACTCCTTTGAGTCTGCCCATCTTGATGACCCTAGCAAGGATTATCTTATGTTCTGATTATTCCTCGACTAGCATTTATTATTCATCGAGGGTTATCGTCGGGAGAGTACATCATTTTCTGGTACTCAGCTTCACTGCTGGTGGTGTCTCCTTTCTATTGGAGCACGAAGCTGAGTTTTCTAATTTTTGATACTCGGTCTGCTCCATGTTTGTGTCTCCTTTCTGTTGGAGCACGGAGCTGAGTCTTATGATTACTCTCTGATTTTTCTAATTCTTGAGGACCCTCGCAAGGTTGAGCCAAATCTTGTGGCATTCGTTGTATTCCTATGACTTTACGACCTTATGATCACCGGGTATCAAGTTGTTGTCTCCTGCTCTTTTTTTTAGAACTTTCAGAGACTATGATTGACTTGGAGGAGTCTGTACTGCTCTTTCTTTCTCCATGTCTTACGGGATTGGCTAGGACCTCACATTCTTTCCTTATGAGCTGATGTTCTACTTTCAGTTTTGGTCCTTGGTTTAGTTTTCGATCTATTATCCCCGTAGGTGATACCCACTTGACTGCACACCCGGGTGTCTTTTCACTCTCTGACTGCATCCTCGTTCTCATAGGGAGACGATGACGCACTGTATTCGCTTACTAGATACTGTCATGTACTTCACATCCTTTACCTGTTGTATATACATGTCGGTATTCTATTCTTTCTTACTTCCGTATATCTTATGTATCCCAGATCTTTCTCCATATCTTTGTGCATGTACTTAGGAGGTACTTTGTCCTAAGTATAGGGGGTCCACATCGTGTTGTTCTTTATATGTCATGTTTTCATCGCTCCCGTCGTTGCTTATACTTAGGTGTATCTCACTCTAGGTATAGGGGTAGTGTTGCGTACGTTCTCCATGATCTTCTCGTATATATATATATATATATATATATATATATATATATATATATATATATATATATATATATCTGTCTTTTCTTCTTTTACTTTTCATTTTTCTTTATCTACATAAAAGGTATCTCCCCTTTGTGTCAGTTTTCTGTACTCAGGACGTACTTTGTCCTAAGTATAGGTGGGTTGCACCCCTGATTCATTCATTCTTTGTTCTATCTATTCCCATTCTTGACCCTCCCCGTGTTGTGTACAATCTGTTATACTTAGGATTAGTTGATCTAAAGGATTTGAAAACCTATTTGCAAATGATTTTGAAATTTTTTTGTAAAAATATTTTGAAAATTTATATATACATTGTTTGCAAAATCATTGCAAAAAGGCTTTTCAAATGTTTGTAAATATTTGTAAAAATTATTTTGTACTATAGTTTTCAAAATTGTTTTCAAATAAATTTGAAGAATAAAAGCATCATTAAGAATAAAGCATAAATAAAATACATAAAATTCTTTATCAATTGTACATATACCTATAAAATCACCTTGTTAAAACATGAAAGTTCTTTAAAATTCTTAAGTCTTGTAAAATAAAAATAATACCGCCCGTGTAAATAGTTGTACATATTTTGTGTGCCAAAATGATTTACAATATTCTTTGTATTCAAAATTGTTTGAAAAATTGCATTATTCTTTGCATCATTGTACATAGCATTTGCATAGCATTCATATTCTTTTCAATTCAGTTTGATGATTGAACAAGTCCAATAAATTCGAAGATTGGAGCTTGGTTGGACCTTACTGCACCTAACTGCACTGGAACCTTATGGGGACTAGGTTTAAGGTACTTCGGGTCTAATAGGAATTAATTCTTTGAGACTCAGGGCTGGGTTCAAGTCACCTCAACTAACTAGCTAGAACTTTTCGAGACACATGCATGACTCTTGTCGGCCGTGACCTAACTTGGACACTTGCACCTTTCACTTGGATCAACTCAGTTGGAGTGGTGAGAGGGTTGGATTTACTGGTCTGAGATGCACATGGGTGGAAACATTCGTCCTTGTCTAGGGAGGGAAGTGCACCCCAACCTGGTCCATTTACAATGAAGTCGAATGATAGGAGAGTGTAGGTTACGATAAAGCTTCAAAAGAGGTATAGTCTTCTGGCTCAAGAGAAAAAAATCCTTATGTAGATGTTGTTGTAAATAATATGTTGAAAAATAATGTAAAAAGAAAGAATAAAAAGAAAACCTCCAAAAAAGTGGACATGCCTGGAAGTAAAATAAAAATGCATGTTGGAGTATGTATATATGATGTATAGAAAATAAGCAAGCATGATCATCAAAGTTATACCATGTGAGCCTACAGCTCGATGACTTGACTACACTAGTCTTGCATCCCAGGATAGGTAGCTACACTGGCTACTGTCCATTCTTTTCTTCACCTCCTCCTCTTGAGTTTGATGCCGCTTGAACTTAGAAGGGAATACCCCGCTCCTCGACGACAGAGTGCTAGATTGGGGAATCATTGGGTTGTCATTCAGGAGAAGTTAGTTCCATTGTCATTTCTGTTGGGGAGATCCACTATCACTTACACTGTACGAGTCAGCTTCATAGTCACAAGGGTCTACGTATGATGTAGGCTATTTATGACCTGGCTATTGAGTTGGCTTGAACCAAGTTGTAATACTCTCGAAGGCTGTTGTGTTTTAAATTTGGTTCTCGATCAGGTTCCACACACATTCTCACTCCAAGGTCTAACCTAAGCTCCAAACTTTGATTTATTACAAATGAGTTTAATAATTTAGATCAATTCCATTTATTCATTATTCTTTATTTTTGCCTTTTCTTTTCTTCTTATTCTTTATTCTCTTTGCACTTATTGCATAAGTGTTTGCTAGGGACTACCAAAGGCAAGTATAGGGGGGTGATGAATCTTCATTTCATCACCTTTATTCTAGCATTTTGGCCTTAAAAACCCTAGCTAATGCATGTAAATAGCATTAATTTGTGCATAATAGCATCCATTATTAATTGTATTATTTGTACATTAAATAAGGATTTTAATGCCAAAATTATATAATAAAGATAAGAATAGAAAAAAGAATAAAATATTGAAAATATTTTATGACCCTAACCTCGAGACCAAGTCCAGAATGGAATTGGTCGACAAGGAATAGAGTATGTGGAGATAACGGCCAAAAATATTATTTATTTGTTCTTTATTTATGCATTTTTGACACATTTTATTCTTTATTATTTATTCATCAAATAAAGAAACTTCGAATATGAAAGTTGTAGATAATAATGTAAATAAAAATACAAAATTGATTTTGTGTAAAAATAGTACTCTGTATTAATTTTATATACAAAATAAAAAGCCAAAAACCAAATTTCACAGACCCATATCTTTTAAATAAAAACTCAAACCATATCAAAATCATCTATATATGTATATAACTTTTCAAGAGATATTTAATGGTGGTGGTTTTATATTTTTTGGAGTTACGGGGTGAAAGTTAGATTTTGGGACCTCATTGTACATTCTATCAATTAAAATATTCAATTTATTCATTATTTATTATTCTTACAAGTTTATATTTTTATAATTTTGTAAATATTATTACTCATGTGTATATTAAAATTAGAATAAAATCAAAAAAAAATAATGGAAAATAAAATAAAACTATATCAAAACATAGATGAAATTTCTATGTTATATATGTATATAAATAAAAAGGGAAATATATTCTTTGATTCTTTATGCATTCATATTTTTATAATTTTGTAAATATTACACATATTCTATTAAAAATACAATACTAAAATAAAAATCAACAGATACATTAAAATAAAATCATGAATACAAAACACAGGAAAAACACCTACAATTATACCTACACAATATACTTACCTATTTATCTAAGTATACAAATAACATCATAAAAATAAAATAAAAATATATTTACACTCACGAAAATATGTTATAAATATATAAAATAAAAGAATAAAATAATAAAATAAAATATACAAAATAAAAAATGTAACACCCCGTAATTTTCGGATTTTTCTGAAGCTTTAAAACCTATTCAATATTATACTCAAAAGAAGCGTCTCGTCGCAAGCTTTCCAACGAGCCCAAAAACGCGAAATTCCGAGTCCGTATGTGGGAGATATGCCTGTTTTAGTGAAGAGGGGTCATGGTTTTTGAGGGATTTAAGGGTTACGGGTTTTGGTTAATTAATTTCGAATTAGGGTTGTTTTAGGGTTTCTAAAACTAATGTTTTAATCCCCAACTATATAAAGACCCACACCCTTTATCTTCCCTCATTCCTACTCCTTTTCCAAACCCTAATCCACCCTTTCTTCCTCCCCAAGTCATTCTCTTATCTCTTTTTCCATCTCCTTATTCAGAGAGTCAAGGAGAGAACGGTGTCACCACCGTTATCAAAAACTCTCGAAGTCTCGTAGACTCGCGACAAGAAGAAGACGAGGAGGGCCAACGCAAGGGAAAAGCAACCCTCTCATCGGATTCGTGATCGGCTATCGAGCACGTGGATCAAAGACGTGCACGAGTATAGGTAATGGATCTCAACCTTCTCTCCTAAATCGTTTCTTTTTACGATTATGGAGAATGCTATCTCGATGGATGCTTATTCACTTTGATCAAATCCCACTTGGATCTTCCTTTTGCTGTTGGTACATCGTGATCATCTACTTGTAAAACGTGGCTCGTGGATTTCATGTTTGATTTAAAAGAGGTCCTGTTGATATTATAAATTGAGAGTGAAGGCAAAATGAACGCAAGAATGTTCGATGGTTTTTTTCCAAATACTTGTGTCGATGTAGAATATTTTAATCATTGAATGTAGAAGTTTTTTTTATATATTGAGGAATAGAATAGTATGATGGTATATCGTTGATTTTCAAGGGACTATCACGGACAACATCAACGAATAGGGTTTGATCCATCTTACAGAAAGTTTTATTTATAGAAAAAGGAAAGTTTCAATTATGTCTAATTGACCTATCGACGAGTTGTGATCAGATCTAAAGATGCAATAAAACTTTGAGATCTTGCCTAATTGATCTTTTGACGCGAGATATTGTTGGGTTTGAAATTCAAGATTGTAGGATTACTACACGTATTCCCTAGTTACATTATGCGTAATACCTCAGGATGATGACCATTGTTGCAAACAATGTCTCATACGTATGAAACTCCAACATGGAGTTCCACATCCTCTTCATTTTAGTTTATTTAGATAATAGTTAACTAGTATGTGGTTGGGATTTAGATTACAGAAATAGAATTGTACAGGTATATACTAGTAGTCAACACTAAGTAATAACATCACGTTATATGATTATTTTCTGGGTATGTCTATCTCTTGACAATAGTTGATATCCTAGTTTATCTGGCCATACGAATCTTGCAATACATTTATATTTAAGTGTTATATTACTGATCAAATTGGTTTCTCTGCGATGTCACCTTTTGTAATAGTTCTTAATCCCATGATTAATGATATAGGTCCTTTCACAAACTTAGATTTTACATGGAACATAGATGGATGATGCCGTGTTTAGTCTCCAGGCATGTAATTATGAAAATGGACTGTGGGTAACCTCAGATAAAATATTCAATGGAAGGTTTATTAACGCCTAGACAGGAGAAATCCAATGCTTCAAGTACAATGTTGAATAATTGTGAGTACATCTGGATTAAGTGTTAGTAAAATGATTTATGAACTTTGGGGTCTTATATGACAATGATTGTCTAATGCTTACAGAGATGTTTGGCTTCTAATCCTAAGTTGGGTTACTTTGAATAAAATATATTACACATGTGGTGGAAAAAAAAATACTACAAGGTGGGTGCACACCCTTGTAGTCCGGCTGAGCCGACAGTGAGTCATCCCCACTCGAGGGGCATCATAGAGTGGGGTGTTGGTATGTACTCTGGTGAAATTGAGGTGGATGCACACGTGCATCGCACCGTACGGATCCGTTTTGTGGTACTTGTTTTGGAGCGAGCGGGACTCCTCCGGCAGACTCGGTTGACGGAGTTACGACTCTTCGAGCTATATGCTCCTTGTCATGGGTGTTAGAGTACTACCAACTAGACTAGCTGAAGGATCGCGTTTGCGCACGGGATTTAGATTGCACTATGAATGGAGTGTTGCAGGCTTCATTCCTAGTGTAGGCTTTCTCCTTTGACAAACGAGTCCGGGATAAGTAAATGAAAATATGAATATAGATATGTCAAAGAATTGGTTTTGATTGCGTACTTGTTAAATGCCTAGAATATTACTGATTGCTTATTACTAGATGTTTTTAAGTTGTTCTCTTCTAAACTTGCTCAGTTACTGCAATTGCATTACCTACCTACAATCTCTTGATTTATAATTTATTTATTCTTACTGAGTCAGTTGACTCACCAGTTACATTCTTTGGAAATCCAACAGGGAGTGTAGAGCAGGAGACAGAGGCTCACATCTTTGGTGGTGCATCTGCAGGGTGTTGTTAAGGTCGAGGACTAGTTTCTTAGTAGTTCTGTTATCCTTCCTTTATGAGTATTTATGATGTAATAAAGAGATTCTGATGACTTATTGTTATCCGTATGTGGACTTTTGTTATCAGTAGAAACTTGAATTTTTTTTCTTCCCTATTTCCTTATTTTGTACAAATGGTATATCATGCAGGTTGTTTATGATTGTTGTTGGGTAATATTGATAATGGATATTGAGATGCGCTCCCGTCGAGGCGGGGCGTTTCATTTGGTATCAGAGCCCAATTACCCCATCAGTCATAGACAACTGTATGGTAGGAGAAATACCATTATACAGGAGACAAGTAGACTTTTGACTACAGTAAAAAAAATGATCAAGGCTGACTAATAATCTCTACTCTGGGATCTAATTGTATCTCTCTTTTTATCTCTACACATGCAGATCATGCCGCCTTGTAGAGATCAGACTGCGCAGCAGTTGGCTGCGATGATGGTGATGCTACAGGATGTGCAGCAGAGGCAGCTTATGCTCGAGGAGCGATTGTCGAGATCTGCGTCAGAGGGTGGGTCTGGAATGGGTGGGGGAGATGGTGATCCACCACCACCGCCACCTCCTCCTCCTCCGTCACCGCCACCACCACGACAAGAGGACATATTTTCAAAATATCGCAAGGAGAAAGTTCCGGAGTTTCTGGGCAATACAAGCCCAGATGTGGCAGAGAGGTGGTTGAAGCGTGTGGAAAAGGTATTTCGCACCATACATGTACCAGATGAGGAGAAGGTTACCCTTGCCACTTACTCCTTAGCAGGCTATGCTGAGGAATGGTGGAGTTCTATGGAGCCGCAGATTACAACGCCAGTTACTTGGGAGAAATTCACTGAGGCGTTCCGGGAGCATTTCTATCCGGAATACTGGCTAGAGCAGCGCCGCGTGGAGTTCACACTACTCGAGCAAGGGAACAAGACTGTGACTGCTTATCTAAACAGGTTCACGGAGTTGCTGAAATATGCTGCTAGCACTGTGCCGACTGAGGCTGACAAAGCATTCAAGTTCTTTCGGGGTCTCCGTAAGGAAATTCGCGAGAGACTAGTACCCCTTAGATTGGTTACTATGAAGGAAGTGGTTGATGCTGCATCACGAGTAGAAGAGGACTTGCGTGAAGGCAGGTCAGTGCAAACCAGGCAAGGAGGATCGAGCTATTATGGGAAGACTGCTCGTAATGACCGTTCGACAGCACGAAGAGCACAACGTACCCACCCCTACCGGCATGGCATGTCTACCAGGTCCGCACATGGAGGAGCTCCTACCTTGGGGAAAGCACTTTCCGAGCCATCACGACCAGCACATCCAATGGTGAACAGCATAACCGATGCACGTGTTTGCTACCGATGCAATCAAGAGGGGCACATCAGGTCAAACTGTCCATTGGGAGCTTCACAGATGCGAGGTACTGTACGAGGGGGACGTCCGCAGCACCAGGGACGTGGTTCTACCTCTCGTGGTGGTAGAGGACATCCCAACCAGACTCGGAGCACGACAGGTTCCAGTGGGCCACGAAGAGAAGGACAACTCAATGCCATCACTGATGGGCAAGCACATGCTTCGGGATCAGTAGTACGAGGTATGATTTCAGTAGGCGACTTTACAGCTCATGCTCTTTTTGACTCGGGTGCATCTCATTCCTTCGTATCATGGAGTTTTGCGGATACCTTAGGCCGAGAGCCTACCATAGTTTCAGACCCTTATCTTATTAAGGGACCTGGGGGTCAGGTGTTTGTTGTCCATCGGGTATTTCCCGATTGTCCAGTTTATATTGGAGGTTATATGCTGGAGGCGTACTTGCTGCTCATTCAGATGGAGGATTTTGATGTTATTCTCGGCATGGACTGGCTTGAGAATCACCACGCATGTTTAGACTGTTTCCAAAAACAGATTATTTTCAGGATTCCTGAGCTACAAGAATTCATATTTGATGGAAGCATCTCGTCGAGAGGGGTAACCTGCATATCAACATTGCAAGCTCATCGCTTGCTATCTCAAGGGTGTGAAGGATTTATTGCTCACGTCATTGGGAATCAAACTCCCATGGAAGGAATAGAGGATGTTGAAATAGTAAAGAACTTTCCGGATGTATTTCCTGCAGATTTGCCTGGGCTTCCCCCACCTCGTGAGGTGGAGTTTGAGATTTCTATCATTCCAGGAACTCAACCAGTATCCATGACACCATACAGGATGGCACCAGCTGAGTTGAAAGAACTCAAGGTACAGTTACAAGAACTGCTAGAGAAGGGTTTCATACGCCCTAGTACATCTCCATGGGGAGCGCCTGTCCTTTTTGTTAAGAAGAATGATGGATCTATGCGCATGTGTATAGGTTATCGGCAGTTGAATAAAGTAACAATCAAGAATCGTTATCCTTTGCCGCGCATTGACGATCTCTTTGATCAGCTACAAGGGTCATCCATCTTCTCTAAGATTGATCTACGATCTGGTTATCACCAGTTACGTATTCGGGATGTGGATATACCTAAGTCTGCATTCAGAACCCGATATGGTCACTACGAGTTCTTGGTGATGCCCTTTGGCTTGACTAATGCCCCAGCAGCATTCATGGATATGATGAATCGGGTTTTTCAGCCTTTCCTCGACAGTTTCGTTGTGGTTTTCATTGATGATGTCCTTATCTACTCTCTAGATGAGAAGGAACATCGCACTCACTTACAGACAGTGCTGGAGACCTTGCAGAGGCACAAGCTATATGCAAAGTTTAATAAGTGTGAGTTTTGGCTTCAAGAAGTATCACTCTTAGGCCATGTTATCTCAGGTGCAGGAGTGTCTGTGGATCCTGCAAAAATCGAAGCAGTCCTTAGTTGGGAACGACCGAAGAACGTGTCTGAGATCCGAAGCTTTCTTGGCTTAGCCGGTTATTACAGACGGTTTGTGAAGGGATTTTCTCAGATTGCCCTTCCCCTCACCCAGCTGACCAAGAAGGAGATGCCATATGCTTGGTCAGAAGAGTGTGAGAATAGCTTCCAGACACTGAAGGAAAGGCTCACTACAGCTCCCATCTTGACAATTCCGTCAGGCCCAGACGGATTCACAGTTTACACTGATGCATCAAAGGAGGGTCTGGGTGCGGTTTTGATGCAACATGGTAAGGTTGTTGCATATGGATCTAGACAGTTGAAGCCACATGAGAAAAATTACCCAACTCATGATATGGAACTGGCAGCAGTTATCTTTGCTCTTAAAATGTGGAGACATTATCTTTATGGTGTTGCTTTCGAAATCTTCACAGATCACAAGAGTCTCAAGCATCTTTTTGATCAGAAGGAGCTCAATATGAGGCAAAGGAGATGGCTGGAGCTTTTAAAGGATTACGAGTGCACCATCTCTTACCATCCTGGTAAGGCGAACGTGGTTGCTGATGCCCTTAGTCGTAGGCCTCATTCAAATGAATCTCGTCCTCAGCTTAAAGCATGGGATCTTCTTGCAGCTTTCAGTGATTGGCATCCATTTCAGAGTAGTCGAGAGACTGTCATAGTTCCATCCCCTTCTCGTCCAGAGTTAGTTGAGCGAATCATCCAAGGACAACAGGAAGACCTGAGTATGCAGAGACTCAAGGAGAAGGCTATCGCAGGAACCTTAGTTGGCTTTTCTTATCAAGATGGTGTGCTACGAAATGGGAATCGATTGTGTGTTCCAGCAGATGTACAATTGAGGGAAGAGATCATGCGTGAGGCACATAGTTCACGTTTGTCGATACATCCTGGTGGCACAAAGATGTATAAGGATTTGAAAAAGAATTTTTGGTGGAAGCAAATGAGAAGGGATGTGGCCAAGTTTGTGGCAAAATGCCTGACGTGTCAACAAATTAAGGCTGAGCATAAGAGGCCACCTGGACTTTTGCAATCCCTTCCTATTCCTGAGTGGAAGTGGGAGGGTATATCTATGGATTTTGTGACGGGTCTTCCTAAGACCACTAGTAGTCATGATGCCATCTGGGTCGTGGTTGATAGACTTACTAAGTCAGCACATTTCATACCTGTGAGTATGACATGCACTCCCTTACAACTTGCAGCGATCTTTATTAAGGAGATTGTCAGACTTCATGGGCTGCCGAAGCAGATTGTATCTGATCGTGATCCAAGGTTCACCTCTCACTACTGGAGGGAATTCATGAGTTCTTTAGAAGTACAACTATGCCTCAGTTCTGCTTACCACCCTCAGACCGACGGACAATCTGAGAGGACAATTCAGACACTGGAGGATCTTCTTCGAGCATGTGTGCTAGAGTGGAAAGGGTCGTGGAAAGACCATTTGCCGTTAGCAGAGTTTACGTATAATAACAGTTACCATGCCAGCATAGGTATGGCTCCTTTTGAAGCATTGTATGGAAGACGATGCTCTACACCTCTGAGTTGGCAGGAGATTGGACATAACCTTCTACATAAGGTAGAGTATTTGGAGGAGACCGCTAAGGCAATCAAGATAGCTCGGAAGAAATTGCTTACTGCACAGAGTAGGCAAAAGAGCTATAGCGATAGACGACGCACTGATCTTAGTTTTGAGGTTGGAGATTTTGTCTTCTTGAGAGTTTCTCCCATGAAGGGAGTTCAGCGGTTTGGAGTGAAGGGAAAATTAGCACCACGGTTTGTCGGACCATTCGAGATTCTCGACAAGATTGGTAAAGTTGCGTACAGGATTGCTCTTCCTCCTCACCTTGCCGGTGTGCATGATGTTTTTCATATCTCCAACTTGAGAAAATATGTGCATGATCCATCGCATGTGATTAGTTATGATGATCTTCATGTGGATACTAATCTGAGTTATCCGGAGGAACCAGTTCGGATCATCGATCGTTCAGTGAAGAAGTTAAGGCACAAGGAGATACCCTTGGTGAAGATCCTTTGGCAACGACACAACTCCGAGGAGGCCACCTGGGAACCTGAGGCGGATATGCGACGGGACTACCCATACCTTTTTGAAGGTAATTTATAATCTACTTTCATCTTTTTTAAGGTTGTTATCTTTTACTCGATAGGATCCAACCTTTTAAGGTTGTTATATTACACCTTTTACATCCTAAGTCTCGGGGACGAGACTGTTTTTAAGGTTGTTATGATGTAACACCCCGTAATTTTCGGATTTTTCTGAAGCTTTAAAACCTATTCAATATTATACTCAAAAGAAGCGTCTTGTCGCAAGCTTTCCAACGAGCCCAAAAACGCGAAATTCCGAGTCCGTATGTGGGAGATATGCCTGTTTTAGTGAAGAGGGGTCATGGTTTTTGAGGGATTTAAGGGTTACGGGTTTTGGTTAATTAATTTCGAATTAGGGTTGTTTTAGGGTTTCTAAAACTAATGTTTTAATCCCCAACTATATAAAGACCCACACCCTTTATCTTCCCTCATTCCTACTCCTTTTCCAAACCCTAATCCACCCTTTCTTCCTCCCCAAGTCATTCTCTTATCTCTTTTTCCATCTCCTTATTCAGAGAGTCAAGGAGAGAACGGTGTCACCACCGTTATCAAAAACTCTCGAAGTCTCGTAGACTCGCGACAAGAAGAAGACGAGGAGGGCCAACGCAAGGGAAAAGCAACCCTCTCATCGGATTCGTGATCGGCTATCGAGCACGTGGATCAAAGACGTGCACGAGTATAGGTAATGGATCTCAACCTTCTCTCCTAAATCGTTTCTTTTTACGATTATGGAGAATGCTATCTCGATGGATGCTTATTCGCTTTGATCAAATCCCACTTGGATCTTCCTTTTGCTGTTGGTACATCGTGATCATCTACTTGTAAAACGTGGCTCGTGGATTTCATGTTTGATTTAAAAGAGGTCCTGTTGATATTATAAATTGAGAGTGAAGGCAAAATGAACGCAAGAATGTTCGATGGTTTTTTTCCAAATACTTGTGTCGATGTAGAATATTTTAATCATTGAATGTAGAAGTTTTTTTTATATATTGAGGAATAGAATAGTATGATGGTATATCGTTGATTTTCAAGGGACTATCACGGACAACATCAACGAATAGGGTTTGATCCATCTTACAGAAAGTTTTATTTATAGAAAAAGGAAAGTTTCAATTATGTCTAATTGACCTATCGACGAGTTGTGATCAGATCTAAAGATGCAATAAAACTTTCAGATCTTGCCTAATTGATCTTTTGACGCGAGATATTGTTGGGTTTGAAATTCAAGATTGTAGGATTACTACACGTATTCCCTAGTTACATTATGCGTAATACCTCAGGATGATGACCATTGTTGCAAACAATGTCTCATACGTATGAAACTCCAACATGGAGTTCCACATCCTCTTCATTTTAGTTTATTTAGATAATAGTTAACTAGTATGTGGTTGGGATTTAGATTACAGAAATAGAATTGTACAGGTATATACTAGTAGTCAACACTAAGTAATAACATCACGTTATATGATTATTTTCTGGGTATGTCTATCTCTTGACAATAGTTGATATCCTAGTTTATCTGGCCATACGAATCTTGCAATACATTTATATTTAAGTGTTATATTACTGATCAAATTGGTTTCTCTGCGATGTCACCTTTTGTAATAGTTCTTAATCCCATGATTAATGATATAGGTCCTTTCACAAACTTAGATTTTACATGGAACATAGATGGATGATGCCGTGTTTAGTCTCCAGGCATGTAATTATGAAAATGGACTGTGGGTAACCTCAGATAAAATATTCAATGGAAGGTTTATTAACGCCTAGACAGGAGAAATCCAATGCTTCAAGTACAATGTTGAATAATTGTGAGTACATCTGGATTAAGTGTTAGTAAAATGATTTATGAACTTTGGGGTCTTATATGACAATGATTGTCTAATGCTTACAGAGATGTTTGGCTTCTAATCCTAAGTTGGGTTACTTTGAATAAAATATATTACACATGTGGTGGAAAAAAAAATACTACAAGGTGGGTGCACACCCTTGTAGTCCGGCTGAGCCGACAGTGAGTCATCCCCACTCGAGGGGCATCATAGAGTGGGGTGTTGGTATGTACTCTGGTGAAATTGAGGTGGATGCACACGTGCATCGCACCGTACGGATCCGTTTTGTGGTACTTGTTTTGGAGCGAGCGGGACTCCTCCGGCAGACTCGGTTGACGGAGTTACGACTCTTCGAGCTATATGCTCCTTGTCATGGGTGTTAGAGTACTACCAACTAGACTAGCTGAAGGATCGTGTTTGCGCACGGGATTTAGATTGCACTATGAATGGAGTGTTGCAGGCTTCATTCCTAGTGTAGGCTTTCTCCTTTGACAAACGAGTCCGGGATAAGTAAATGAAAATATGAATATAGATATGTCAAAGAATTGGTTTTGATTGCGTACTTGTTAAATGCCTAGAATATTACTGATTGCTTATTACTAGATGTTTTTAAGTTGTTCTCTTCTAAACTTGCTCAGTTACTGCAATTGCATTACCTACCTACAATCTCTTGATTTATAATTTATTTATTCCTTACTGAGTCAGTTGACTCACCAGTTACATTCTTTGGAAATCCAACAGGGAGTGTAGAGCAGGAGACAGAGGCTCACATCTTTGGTGGTGCATCTGCAGGGTGTTGTTAAGGTCGAGGACTAGTTTCTTAGTAGTTCTGTTATCCTTCCTTTATGAGTATTTATGATGTAATAAAGAGATTCTGATGACTTATTGTTATCCGTATGTGGACTTTTGTTATCAGTAGCTGAATTTTTTTTCTTCCCTATTTCCTTATTTTGTATAAATGGTATATCATGCAGGTTGTTTATGATTGTTGTTGGGTAATATTGATAATGGATATTGAGATGCGCTCCCGTCGAGGCGGGGCGTTTCAAAAAATGTACAAAACATAGATGAATATACCTATAAATACATTAATAAAAACTAACCACTAATAAATAAAGCCAAAAAATAAATAAACATCATAATAAAATGCTACATAAGCATTTTTTATTTTATACTAGAAAAATAATAAAATCATTTAATATTTTTAATTAATTATTTTTTATTAAAATCTATTATTTTATCTTTTAGCGGCCTACATGGCCCAATGGTGGTGCGTAGACTGTTGACCTCTGGTCAATTGTCCCATCTGAAGACCTGGCATGCTAGACCTGTCTTCTCCCCGTTTTTTCGCCATTTTTCTCGGTCGAGTTATTCATCAATCGGCCTCGATTCCTTCTTAAGATTTGCTCCTGGATCATTATACATTCACGCCACCTCCTTAGATCTATTGCATATAGATTGGATTCATCGATCTTCGTCGGTCAATAAAGGTGCATATACTTGTTTATAAATAACCTCCTCCTTCGTTCCTCTCAATATTGGTCATTTCCCAGGCCCTAAAGCTCCAAAGCTCGGCCCAAGCAAGCATCCTCGTAAAAGGAGGAGATCCCCTGAGCTCGAGGAATTGATAGAAGTCAACAAGATTTGATACGATCGGCAGCAGCCCGTGATACGACGCGATCATCCTGGATTCAGGTGGTCTACTGGAGGCACCTCATCCCAGCAGCAGCTTCCATCTTCAGGTGGACAGAGCAACCAGCAGCAGCAGTACTCCAAACCACAGCAGTATTACCAGCCGGGTCCTCGTCCCCATCATCAGGGACACCAGTGGAGGAAGCAGCAACCTCAGCAGTATTCTCATCCTCCCCCTCATCATTACCAGTAGAGCCAGCCTCATTTCCAGCTAGGCAACCTGTCAGATTCTCATGAACCTGCCTATGAGAACCCATCCCTTGATAACTTAGCCTGCCTACTCTCAGACCAACAAGCATCCTTCAGGTGGGAGATGGACGAGTTTAGGCAATAGATGAGGGAAATAATCAAGGGCAAAGTTGCCTTACCTGCTCAGATTGAACTGAACCCGAACAATCTGAAGAGGAAGTCTAAGTAGGTACAGTTTACAAAGACTACCACTCCTAGTTATTCATTGGGTGATATTTATTCCTATATATTTGATGTTGATTTTGTAACACTTAGGAGTGGTAGGATGACAGACGGCGATGCCTCGTTTGAACGACAGCCCCATGATGATCCAAGAGCATCAGACGAGGACGATAGCAATGTTGATGCCAGTGATGATGTTTATGACGATGGTGCTGACGCCACTAAGGATGATGATACAGTTGACAGTACTGAGGCCGCCATTTCTCCAGATTCAGTTGGTGGTAATGATGCCACCATTCGATGTGATGTTGATCCAGAGTGCGGTTCTAATGCCACAAATACATATATCATGGGTGGTGCTGATGACACCATTTTTAGTATAGTTGTGTTTCCTCATGTCATTGTACCTCAGGATAATATCAAAAATAACAAAAAAATGAATAAAGGAAAGGTTTCTTCATCTACTCCGAGTCCATATGTGCTGCATGATGATTCTACTATGGGCTCCATCCCTTCACAACAACAGGAACCACTTCCTAACCCTCTATCTAAGGAGGGTCAAGATATCCCCTTCCCTCAAGCACTCCACTCAGGCAGGGGAAGAAAATGCAAAATCCAAAAATAATCACAGCAGTTAGAGTTCAGCCAGAAGATGATCGACAGATTCCACCTCCATTTGACTCTATAGGAGGCACTAGAGCACATCCCTCTCTTACAGAAGCATTTGAGAGAGAAGCCCAATGTACATAGGAACAAGAGGAATCGTACTGCAGAGATCCATGTGCTGACTAGACCCACACGTTTCGCTATTCAGAATCAACTGCTAGCCAAGAGACCCGATGGAGGAGATGCATATGTCAGATGCCACATTCATGAGCAGCAGTTCTATCGTACCCTATTATACAACGGTTCTTCGATTAACCTTCTTCCGGCTGCCTTACTTGTTCAATTTGAGTTCGGTCCTCTTAGATAGAGTAGGACGGTCCTTCAGTTTGCTGATAGATCTGTTAAGAGGCCAAAGGGGTTACTTAAGGATGTTGTCGTCACAATTCAGGGATTGAAATTCCCTGTGGACTTTGTTGTATTGGACATGGAGGTCCCTAAATCAGTGATAGATTCCTCCATCATTTTAGGACGACCATTCTTGGCCACATCCAAGGCGGTGTCTGACCATGATAGTAGGAAGGTATACTTTCGTGTCGAGGGTGAATGTGTACAAATAGAGACAATAGAGGAGACCAGAGATAGAGACTCATAGTGTTCAGATCAGATGATCGATTCAGAGTAGATGACAGATGCAGAGCTAGAGATCCACCACGAGTGTGACTTTGTGATTAGAATTTATGAAGTAGTTTAGGCAGATCTCCCATCACAAGCTCTTGCCACATCTTAAGACAATGTAGATTCACAGATCATGGTAGATGAGAGTTTGGAGAGCACACTCATGGCATAGGATACAATAGAGGTATTTTATCATGGTCTGGATAGCGAAATCGATTTTGTCTCATTCTCATCAGATTCAGATCCCTCAGACACAGACATAGATTTTGACTGGCACAAGTTCGATGAATATTTACCTTGTTTGGTGCCTATAGAGCCCATATCTAGGACGTGGAGTGAGCCAGGTCAGTTGATAGATATACCAGCTGGGCCATTGACGTGCGTCTGACTACCCTTGTTAATTCAATCAAATTAATTGTCAATTCCTCCTGCTGTAATGATATGTCCCATCCTTACCGTCATTTTTTTATTATGTTGTTCGGATGTGGCGAGGCGAGCAAGGATTTGCTATATCGGATCATATCTTTGTTCCTCTTCATCCGGGGGTCTCTTGGGTGGCATCTTGTCCTCTTCCCCTGGGAATGGAAAGTGGTCTTGGTTAGATGATATATCAATGAAGACATTCTCACTAAGGTGTTGGTCTTCATCAGTGAGATAAGAGGAGAGAAAAGGGTTGGTTGATGGGTAACCACCCTAGAAATGATGGATCTCGAATTCAAGAGGTCATGAGCTCGAGTTGGCCCAAGTTGTGCTTGGTATGATGAAGATGAAATTTTTGAGGGGCTCAAATAGATGTTGGCGAATCGGAAATAGATATCTCTCTAGTCAGTCATCTTGGATGGCAAGAAGGAGAATTGGGAGTATAAGATAGGATTTTACTCCTACCTAAAACAAGCAAGTGAATCCAAACCCCGATTTTCACACTCACACGGTGAAGGACCCGAAACCGATTCCGACTAATCTGGTTGATTTTAAGTGTGATTTTCAAGAAAATAGCAAAGGTTACGTGGCCTATAGGGATGTTGGCTCAAAGCCGGATGCGTCTTCCATGTTTAACCTATCGCCTAAGATACATGCGCCCTTCCTTTCTTCGCTCCAATCCCAAGTTGATGGTTCAAAGACCTACCCCTATCTACCTGCAAGCAGGCGGAGGCTGACAAGGCTGGAATATCACCCCGAGGGGTTACTATCAACTTGTCACGAAGCACTGCTGGTTCACCCCTATCTACCTTCGAACAGGAGGAGGTTACTTGGTGCTAGTCAGTGACCTGAGAAAATTCAACTCGTGATATTTGCTAGGATCAGTCGGTACGTGATATGGAAGGCGGGGATTTGGGCTTTGCCTTATAGTGTACACACACACTCAAGTACCCTCACTCATCCTGAAAACAAGGTCAGGGTTACTCTCCCGCAAGTAAAATTTTCGATTTAATTGATTTTTTTGGTCAATTTTTTGTTTAGCAGTTCCGATTTTATGTTAGGTGATCACTAATTTAATCCAACCACGAAGCATGCCTATCGTCTAGTCCCAATTTCCTTTAATCCTAAGTTTTAAAAACAAAGGAGAAGGAGTCGAGAAAAGCCGATGCAAGATAAAACAATGATGGTATGCACAGTAGAGAAGACTTACAGTGATCCTTTCGCTTTTATGCAAGATGCGGAATAGAATTGAAAATTTTATACTATATGCAATGCATGTGATAAAATCCGCTCCTAGACAGGCAGTTCTATTAGCAAGTGAATCACAGGTTAAATTTGGCTAAATCTGCGGTCCAAGTGCCTCTTTTATGTGTGAAGTGTTGTCTTAGAATATTACGAGCATAAGCAAGTCCTAAAGTAGCTCTAAGAGCCGCAAGTGCAAGCCTAATGTACGAAAAATCAATCCACACAGCACACAGGGACACGTTTCCACTATTTTTACACGTACGAGAACCCAAATGGAACCGCTGGAAGAATGCAAAAATAATGAAAATGACACTATTACAAATCCTCACAATAATTCAAAATATTTAAATGCAAGTTCCTCAAAGTGTCTTCGACTACTCGTATTCCTCGCACGAAAACAAATATCAGACTGGGAAAAGACACAAAACAAATATCAGAGAAATAGTAACAAGAAAAGCTGGAAATCAGACTACCTGGGGATGGAAAATCAAACACTCAAAATTTTGCAAAAATTAACCTAAGTTGTGCCTCCTCGGCAACGGCTCCATTCTGACGTGCTTCTGACTACCCTTGTTAATTCAATCAAATTAATGGTCAAATTAATATTTAGATTCGTTGTAGTCGGGTAATCAATGCTTTGTCAAAAACACCCCATCAATTAATGTTTAATTAAATTCGAGCGGCAGATTTTATTTACTTGGGCAAGCCCAAGGTCGAACTCAGGGAGGCAGTTGTCTCCTTTGGTGAATTTTTAAGTTAATTTTGAGGCCGGAATTGCAGAGGGATATTTTTGCTCTTTTTAACAATTTTGATGCACGGAAGGAAAAACAATGAAATTTCAGGCCAATTTTACAAGTTAAATCAGAAATAATCGAATAAAGTCCAAAAATTATGAAACTTGGCCAGATGATGGAATGCTATGAACCTAAGTGTCTACAATTTTTTTGGAAATTTTCAACTCTAGATAAATTAACTGTGAGTAAAATATGAATGTAGGGTGATTTTTACAAAATGAATTATAATAAATACCAAAACACATCATTTCCAAATACAAAAATTATCCTAGATGGATCTAAGTATGATGAATCCAGGAAAATTAATCGACCTAAAATTCTATGTGAATTGGACTTATTAAAAATCAACTAAGAAAATCACTATTTGATTTATTCAGGCCTCGCGATGTGTGCAAATGCAACAATTTTTGGGCACAATGTAGAATGAATTATCCTAAGTCTAATGTGATTTTATGATGATTTTTGTAGCAACAAGGAATTTAATATGAATTAAACGGCACACAGTGGGCAAAGTATAGAAAATTTCACCATAATAATATCAAATTCCAGAGAACTCATGAAAATAAAGCAAATTCACATGAGATAGAGGAAAAGTTAACCTACAACGTGCAATTTTTAGAATAAAAAATGATGCTAAAAGGACACCTAAATATGCATGCAAAGATAGGGACCAAATTGCAAATACAGAAAATAAAAGTACTGAAATAAAACGTGCAGACAGGGACTCAAATGCATTTACCTATAATGTTGGGGAGGTGGATGCAAGATTCCCATGAAATCACTCGCGCCTCGCGTGACACGCCTGGTAGGGACTGATTTGTAATTTTAAAAACCTTCGAGGGCCTCTGTGCAAAATACCCAGCCCTCACGTAGGAAGCCTGACTAGGCTCGGTCGTCAATCGAGGCTTGGGTGGAGGCTCGGGAAGCTCTAGAGATTCGGATTTGCTACGGTTTCTCCGAGCCCTGGGTCGGGGAAGAGGCTCGGAGTCTCCACATGGCGCAAGATGGACCGTCAGATCAAGATGATACGGTGGTTGATGTTGCTGGACACGTAACACGTCTAAGGATTGCAGATCGAGATAGATCTAACGGTGGCGAATGGAGTCGACGTGGCTGACCATTGGCCGATGGATCGAGATGGATCCAACGGTGCTGGAGCACGGGGCCGCTGCTATGTAGTGCAAAAAAGACTGCTTGATCTGGATGATCCAACGATGGCGTCTCAAGGCGAAGTGACGTGTCGAGGACCGTCGAATCGAGGCGATCTGATGGTGCCTGCTCTTTTTCTTCTTCGATCCGCCGCCTCCTGCGACGGACTTGGTGGAGCTCCGACGTTGATCGCCTTGCTCCGCCTCCTCCTGTGCTCGGTGTAGCTCGTCGACAGCTCTCAAATAGCTCAGACTGATCGTGGAAGTGCCAGGAGGTCACCGGTGGTCCTAGGAGTAGCTGGGGATGTATGAACGCCGGTGGCGATGAAGCTCGATGCAGATCCGGTGAGGATTCCGACCAATGAAGTGGAAGGCCCTATAGGGTTATTCTATGCAAGGAAAGAGGTGCATTGTGCTTGTGGGAGGTGTGCGAGTGCGGTGAGGCCTGGGGAGTGAAGTGGTTAGAACCGAAGATGAAGCTCCGTCGTGACTGGAGGAGCTTTGATCAGGTAAAGTGCGAGGGGTTATCAAAGCTAATGGAGTGGTGCACGAAGATGGGAGCTCCAAGGCGGAGCTCAGGGGTTTGTCAGGAGAGCGTGAAGATGTCCGGAGCGACAGAATAAAATCAGAGAAAAACTAAGGAAAACAAGAAGATCGGAGAGGGAATGGAGGTATCTACCTGGGGTCAGAAGCTCAGACGGAGCTTCCTAGTCGCCGCTCAAGGGGTCGGTAGCATCCCAAGCTCGAGCAGCTCTTTGGAGGAGCTGCTACATGGCGGGGTTGTGTCGTGGATCTTACCAGAGGAAATCATCCGTTGTCACTCGATATCTTGTCGAATCTCTGTCACCGGTGAGGAGTGGAGCTCAAGATAGCCTCCTGATATGGCGGATGGGTGTAACGGTGGCCGGAGGCGAGGTTTTTATACAGAGAAGGTGGAGTTTGTAGTGATGGAGGGCAAAGTTTCGTGGGGTCCGTGGAGCGAAGAGGAAGGGGATCATGGTGGAAGTGGACTCTAGCAAGGATGATGGAGGTGTGGGCTTCATCGTGGGGCGGTCAATGGATGAAGAGGGTGGCTGTAAAGGTAGAGAAAATTGGAAGGGGACGGTGAGTAGGCGGAGTGGGTGACGTGCTCCGAAGGTGGTTCGAGGTAGAACATGACGTCTTCGCCATTGGATCTTGTGCTCCAACGGCCCATATCGAGACACTAAGGAGTTGCCAGGATTATATCGGGGAGGTGTGATCGAAGGGGTAGCGGTGTAACACATGGAGAAATAGGGAAGAGGCGTGGACGGACGGCCTTGATGTATTGCAGGCTATGATAAAAGGGTGGAGATCAGTTGGAACGATGAGCAGTTGAGATGGAGAGGGGCGTCTTGATCGGGAGGCACAGATGCCACCACGTGGCATGATTTGGTGCAGGCGGAAGTTGGTGGCTGAGATGTAATCAATGATTTGATCGAAGGGTTATGGAGAAAAACGAGGATAGACGGATGAGATCTGGTGATAAGGAAATGATCAGACGGTGGGCAGGCAATGCGCGTGGCAGAAATGAAGAGGGCCGCGTGGCGCAACCAGAGGGCGCCACGTGGCCTGATCTGAGTGGCCGGTTGAAAGTATGAGAGAAGGTAGAGAAGATGGCCGAATTTGGAAAAACTCAAAACGTGAAAGTTGTAGATCTCGATGAGATCTACAAGTTGTGTTGACCAAAACTGAAATGAGGTCAAATAGGGTACTAAAATACAAGGGTACAAATATACATATATGTAGTATACAATGGGGTCCCAAAATCCAGGTGTTGCATACGAGCTCTGATTTAAATGAAATTTGTCTAATTTTGAAGGTCCTTGAATGTGTATTAATTAAAGAGTAAGTAGACCTAAATCGGAGGTTATACGTGTATTCTAAGGTCTAAAGTCTACGACTGCGTTTGGGGTTTTATTGGGTAATTTTATAAGTTAGAATTTTTTATTATTTTCCTTGTATTATTAGTCAGTAACATACACAATATAGAGTTGGTTTTATTGGTTTTGAAGTGAGTTTAAAATAAAAATAAACAAGCGAATATTTATAGGTGATTTTCACAAATGATTTGGGCTTCTTATTTAATGCAAATATGGATGCTAAAATGTAGATATAACTTATGCATGCACGAATGCTAGTTATGCAATATAAGGAGAAATATGCAGTTGATTACTCAGGAACAAAGCTCTATTTTCAACATTTAGTGTGATGAATGACATATTCAACAACAATCCTTATCAGATTTACCATTGCAGCGAGAGTTCTCATGGATCGGGTATCATTCACTCACACATTCCAGAAGTTAGATTTACCATCTCCCACTTGCCCAGAATTGAAGATCTTGTCGCAATGCATGAAGTATAGATTCCTTGTGGGTGAGCCAGATAGGTTCCCAGACATTATCTCAGAAGATTTGACTGAAGACCAAGAAACTCGTTTGATGGAGGTTCATGAATGAAACCGCAAGGCAATAGGACGGAGTGTAGCTGATCTTTAGGGGATAAGTCCAGCCCTGTGCTCCCACTACATTTATCTTGAAGAAGACGTCAAGGCCTCGCGTGAGTTCCTGCGACGACTGAACCTGAATTTTCAAGAAGTGGTCATGAAGGAAATATCTAAGTGGTGGAGCGCCAATTTTATCAACCTCATCTCCTACTCCAAATGGGTTAGTCCATTGCAATTGATACCTAAGAAGATGGGTATCACCAAAGTTGTGTACGTGTCTGGAGAGGAGATAGCTACCCGAGTACCCACTTCTTGGAGGGTCTATATGGACTACAGATGATTGAATCAGGCCACCAAGAAGGACCACTTCCCACTACCATTCATAGATCATATCATTGAGAGATTAGCTGGGAAGAGTTATTATTGCTTTCTGGATGGGTATTTGGGATACAACCAGGTGGCCATAGCTCCTGAAGACCAAGAGAATACAACTTTCACCTATCCGTTTGGGATGTATGCTTTTAGACGGATGCCCTTTGGATTATGTAATGCCCGGCTACATTCCAAAGGTACATGCTCTTTGTTTTCTCGGACATGGTTGGTGAATTAGAGGTCTTCATGGATGACTTCTTGGTCTACGGTGACCGTTTTGATGCATGTTTTGATTACCTAGATCGAGTACTTCAGTGCTGCATTGAGGTCAACCTAGTCTTATCTTGGGAGAAGAGTCACTTCATGGTGACTCAGGGGACAGTCCTTGGCCATATCATTTACAATAGAGGTATGGAGGTTGACACGACCAAGGTGGATATAATCAAAAAACTCAATCCACCATCCAATTTACGATAGTTGCGGTCTTTTCTGGAGCATGTCGGTTTTTATCGACAGTTCATACAAGACTTCAGCAGGATTGCCTGACCGCTTACTAATTTATTGATGAAGGACACCAAGTTCCTTATCGATGATAAGTGTCTTGCATCATTTGAGACTCTTAAAAATCTAGTTGTTTAGGCTCTTATCCTTCAACCGCCTTATTGGTCTCTCTCATTCGAGATCATGACGGATGCCTCTGATTTTATCGTAGTGGTCGTGCTAGGATAGAGGAGGGACGGATTACCATATGCCATTGACTACGCTAGTCGAACAATGGATGTCGCTTAGCGGAATTACACAGTCACAGAAGAGGAGATGCTAGATGTAGTCTCAGCATTGGATAAGTTCCGATGTTACATTCTTGGATTTAAAGTGACAATTTATACTAATCACACCGCCATCCGATACTTAATCGCAAAGAAGGGTGCTAATGACAGATTGATCAGATGGATACTTCCACTCCATGAGTTTGATATAGAGATTAAGGATAAATCTGGAGCCAAAAATGTGGTGGCAGATCACCTCTCTCGTCTAGAGAACCTTGAGGATTCAGATCAGATAACACCTATTACAAAGACATTGCCAGATGAAGTTATCATTGCAATCACCTCACTTCCATGGTATGACGATATTGTGAACTATATTGTCGCAAACAAAGTTCCACGAGATTGACCCAGATAGCGACTTGAGACCTTTCTTGAAAAGGCCAAGCCGTACAATTGGGAAAATTCCAATCTTTATCATGATGGAGGGGATAGCATCTAGAGACGGTGTATTCCCCAAGAAGAGCAGCATAGCGTCCTCACCTATTACCACAAGCTTGAGGCAAGAGGGCATCATTCTGGGAGACGGACATCACAAAAGGTGCTTCAATCTGGCATTTGGTGGCCTACCCTATTCAAGGATTCAGATGAATTCGTAAAGAGATGTATTGACTGTTAGAAAATGGGCACTTGTGGACAGAGAGATATGATGCCAATGCAGCCCATTCACTTCGTGAGGTCTTTGATGCATGGGGCATCGATTTCATGGGCCCATTTCCTAAGAGTCAGGGATTTGAGTACATCTTTCTTGCTATAGTCTATGTGAGTCGTTGGGTTGAGGCCATCCCCGCCCAAACTGCAGATGCTAATGCTGTTTGCAAATTATTGAGTAAAAATATCATCTAATGGTTCGGAGTACCTAGAATTTTGATATCATACGGTGGGAATCATTTTATCAACAACAAGGTAAGGGACCTTGCTAACGAGTTCTACATATATCATAGAGTTACCACTCCTTATCATCCACAAACGAATGGTCTTGCTGAGGTTTCTAACTAGGAGATTAAGACTATATTACAGAAGGTAGTCTACCCATACCGAAAGGATTGGTCACATCTTTTGGACTCGGTCTTGTGGGCATATCGGACATACTTCAAGACTACATTGGGTACATATCCATTCCATCTCATTTATGGCAAGCCATGCACTTACCAGTTGAGCTGAAGCATAAGTCACTATGCGTTGTAAGTGAGATATTTTTGGATTTAGAGAGTGTAGGAGATCATAGAAAGGTAGAATTGGAACCTTGGAGGAACTTAGAGATACAACCTTTTCGAGTAGCCTACAGTATAAGGAGGGAGTGAAGATATGGCATGATTCTCACATCAGCCAAAAGCAGTTTGAGTCGAACCAGAAAGTATGGTTATTCGATGTCAGGCTAAAACTATTTCCAGGGAAGTTGCAGAGCAAGTGGAAGGGACCATACTTGGTCTGAAAGGTGCATGACAATGGCAGCATTGATATATCTCAGATGTCATATGAGTCCGCCTTCCGAGTTAACGGTCAGCACCTGAAGCCATATTAGATCATGATCCGCTGATCGTCGTTGTTACCCCTATTCATTTTGCGTGAGATGTGGTTTTTTACTCATATCATTTGCATCTCATGCCTGATTATCACTTCCTCCCACGGCTGTATAGATCCAGATGTTCATATCGCACATTCTTTTGTTTAACACCCCATCTCCATCTCATGATTATGCTATACTTATGGTGTAAATTACCCTATGTATAGGGGATGTCATACTTGTATTATTCTTTTTATTCATTTTACCTCTATTTCGTTGCCTATACTTGGGGATATTTTACCCTAAGGATAGGGGAGGTAGACCCAGTACATTTTAACCCTCGGTTTCCCCCTTGTGGACAGTCGTCTATTCTTAGGATTACTTGATCCTAAGTATATGGGGATTACCTATTTCTATTGATTATATTCTTTTATTCGTTATTGTAATATACTATTCTTTCACTTTTCTATATTTAGCACGAGTTATGTCTTTCTTTGCAGCTCTTTGATCACTATGAGGACATAGTTCGAGCTAAGTATAGGGGGTGACGTATATATTGTGTATATATACTTTATCCATAACTTGTACTTTCATATTTTTAATATGGCTAAAATACAATATAAATACTATCAAAAAAACCAATAAAAAGATGCAGATATTTCCTCAAATTTCTTTTTATATAGACTGAATAATAAGTTAGGTTAATATATTGTGAAAAATATTTAGAAAATAGGTTGAAAATTTATTTGAAAATTCTTTTGAAAACTATTTCAAAAATGTTTTAAAAATATTTTCAACCTTTGTAAACATATTATGCCTCGTAAAAAAATTTTCTCTTTGTGTGAAAAAAAATTATTTTATAAAACTATTTGTAAAAGTTTTGAAAAATGATTGAAAAATTATTTTGAAAATCTATATATACCGTCTTAAAAAAGGTTTGCAAAAATGTTTTAAAATGTTTGTAAATAACTATAAAATTATTTTAAAATTTTATTTTGGGCTATAGTTTTCAAAATTATTTATAAATTATTTTCAAATAAATTTGAGCAATATATGCATCATAAAAAATGATGAATAATATAATAATAATAATTAATTCTAACTTTTTGTATACACTTGTATAAATACTCAAGTTGTAAATCCTTTCCACCTAATCTTGTAAATGATTAACTCACTCTTATGTAAATATGTGTATCTAATCCCTAACCTTTATGCAGAAAATTGGCTATATTTGTATATATTACAAACTATTTGCATTAAAAAACTCTTTTTACATGTGCATCGTTTTTAAAAAATCCATAAAAATTTCAAAATTTGAAAATTATTTTATAAAAAGATTTTGTGTTCTTTTCTTTGCGTTATACATATTTTCTTGCATTGGCATATACATTTTTCAGGATAATTTTGACATTTAAACTAAGTCTGGAATAAATTTGAAGAATGGAGCTTAGTTGGATATTAACCCACTTAATTTCAGAGGAACCTTATAAGAACTGGAGTTAAGACTTTTCAGGTCCTACTAACTTAATTCTTTGAGTCCACAAGACTACGTTCACATGTCATCTTGATAAGTCTAAGTAGAATATTTAACAATACACGCATGATTCTTTCAGACCGTGGCTTACCTTGGACAAGCACTCTACACGTAGCTCTTCTTGGAGGAGGTAGTGAGGGGGGTAGAATCTTTTAGCTTGGGGTAATGTTGAACCGAGAAATAGAGGGTCGTACGGTTTCACAAGGCGAAACCGCAGTCGATGCGGTGACCGCTCGAAATCCCGATTCAAACAACAATTAACCCACGACAAATATATCAAGCAATGAAAGTAAATGTGCGGAGTTAAAATTTATTATAACTCTACAACAAAGATGTGTATAGGTGCAAGTATTGTAGAGGTCGAACACAGGGAGCAGACAGGTAGAACGGGGCACAAGTGCTCAAAAATGTGTGTGAAAGTGATCAAAGGCCTATTATGCTATTTTTTGTGGGTTTTTAATTTTTATATTTTTGTATTTTGATTTTTACTTTACAGATTTTGTATTTTCTTTTTGTATTTTATATTTTTCTATTTTCTTTTTCAATATTGGAAAATAAAGACAAGGTAATAGAAGACAAGCTAAGGTATTTATATAAATAGATAAAAATGTTCAAAAATTAGAAAATAAAGTCTTTTTGGTCTTTTTATACTTTTTTACTGTTTTTGTGATTTTTGGGTAATTTTTAAAATGTTTTTGGTATTTTTAATTATCAAAATAAAGAAAACAGTGGTAAAAAACAAGGCTGAAACTTAAAATGGAGAAATAAAATATCAAACAGTAACAAAAATTCTCCAAATTAATTTTCACTTAAAGATAATCAAACAAAGAAAATTCAGGAAAAGAAAACACTATTTTTGGATTTTTTATGAATTTTATAAATTTTTATGAAGGTTTTTAGAATTTTGCAATTTTTAGGAGTTTGGTTTTATATTTTTTAATGATTTTTGGCTGGGAGTTAAAACTAACTAAAAGACACAAAATATATTTTTTTGGGATTTTTCTGAGGTGTTTTTATATTTTTTAGTGATTTTCTAATGCAAACAGTGCTGAAAATGGCTATTTTTGATTTTTAATAAATAATAAAATGCAATAATTACGAAAAATAAAAATATGGTGATGAACTACTATGCAACAGATATCTAAATTAATTTTTGTAGAGTTTTTAGGGCTTCATAGATGCATGCATAAAATACAAGAAACAAAAAGAAAAGGTATGCGGCCAGGGGCGTTTGTGTAATAAATAGAAAGTTGGGGGCCTAAGCGCAAAATGTTCACAAATATATGTACTGCAATTTACTTTTAAGGACTAACAATCAATCACAGAACGCGCAAGGCTATCAACGCAAAAATCCCAGGGTGCGCGTGACTTGCACACGCACCTGGAAGGGGTATAAGCGTAATTGCAGAAAATCCAAAGGGCTACAATGCAAAAATGCTAAAACTCTTATACTGCAAATGAATGTTTGGATATTGAACTTTTAATACGCCAACTCCCCGGGGGTTCCCTTCAAAAACGCCAAGTCACGTGCGCGGAGCACGTGACCTGGCGGGGGTCAAAATGGGAATAGCACAAAACCGGGGGGGCAATGTTGCAAATATTACAAAAATTCTATAACAGCAGACGAAAGCTTAAGGATGTTCTGAGCATTACACAAAAACGTGGGGGGTTTGGATGCAAAACCCCCCACTAATCCACGTGGCAGCCCGGATGCAAAGGAGTGAGATGAGATCAACGGCTGGGCTGCTCCAGTCGATCGGACGGTGGGGATCAAAAGGGGAAGGGCAGTATCAACGGCAGCTGGGCGCGTGTCCCTTCCCCCTTCGTTCCTGCGCAGGAGCGGCTGGGTGGCGGCTGTAGCGTGCGGCGGCGCGTGGGAGGCTCCTCCGGCGAGCTCGAAGCTCTCTCCAGAGGGGTCGGCAGCGGCCCGGGCACCTGCAAGGAAATCGCCACAATGAAATGGGAGTCCTGGGGGTTCAAACAAGCGGTGATGGGTTGACGGGAACGTCGAGCTGCGGTTTCGTCGGAGCGGAGCTCCGACGAGCTTTGAGGAGCGGAGGTGGAGCGAAAACTCAAGGGAATATATAAGAAAATACCAAAGGACTCAGCAGAAACTATAAGTAACACAAAAAGGAACAAAAACACCTCGAGTTGGTCGGTGACCAACGAGATAAGGGACCTCGACGGCGGCTCCGCCGGAGGTGGATGGAGCGCCTCCACGGCCCCCGCGCGACCCTCCTGGTTGGTTGGAGGCGGCCCTGTCACGGCCTCCGTCCATAACTCAAGAAGAGAGGGGTTGCTAGGTCCAAAGAAGGGTTCAAGTCGAAATGGGGGTGTTGGGAGGTTTTTGAAAACATGGTCGTCGAGGCTCCTTGATCGAGGTTCCAGATGCGCGTCAGAGGTCCAACGCCCAAGATGAGATATGGGCGAGCATCCTCGATGCACGATGAAGACAAGTCAAGAAGACATCGACCTGAAACGAGGAGCGGAGAGCCCTCGAAAAAAGCGAGAAAAACGTC
This sequence comes from Ottelia alismoides, assembly GCA_037367405.1. Lineage (NCBI taxonomy): Eukaryota > Viridiplantae > Streptophyta > Magnoliopsida > Alismatales > Hydrocharitaceae > Ottelia > Ottelia alismoides. The sequence continues at coordinate 342,328 of JAZKJV010003292.1, read as the reverse complement.
CAAAAACAAACTGACACACAGCAGGCAATGGGTCAGAGAGTTGACCCAGGTCAACTCTCCAGCCCTCCTGGTTGGTCCACGTGGACCAACCAGGAAAAAGCCTGGAAAAAATAATTCTAAAATCATTTAAAAATAGTAAACGATTTTATTAATTTTTGATTATAAAATAAAAAATGTTTATTATTTTATAAATTATTTTATTATGATTTTTATTTATTTTTATGAGCCATATTTTTACAAGTTTGCATTTAGACCCTTATAGGTATCTATATCTATGTATTTGAGTATTTTATTTTTATTTAGGTATTTTTAATTTATTTTATTTTGGTTTTTATTTTCTAAAATTATAAAATACTTTGATATACACACATATATTTTATTTTATTTTTATGAAATGTTTTGTATCTGAAATAAAATATAAATGTATAATGTATAGGTATGTGTATAAGTAATGTATCTATGTACTGTGTATACATGTATTTTATTTTTGCTTTTATTTAGGTTTTTATTCTCCTTTTAATGTACATAATGGTTATAAGTATTATTTACAACATTATAAAAATATAAAATTATAAAAATAGTAAATAAATAATAAATTGAATATTTTAATATGTACAAGTATACAATGGGGGTCCAAAAGTCAACTTTCAAACCGTAGCTCCGCCAAATGCGAAACCACCGCCACTAATTAGATTATTTTCTTCTATATACAATTAAAGGTGAGTACGCTTCATTTGGAGTTTTTATTTGTGAGATACGGGTCTGGGAAGTTGGCTTTCTGGATTTTTATTCAGACCATATCTTTTTATCTGTACATTATTTTTCTGTGAAATCAATTTTGTATTTTTCTTTATAAATTTATCTACAACTTTCATGTACAAAGTTTCTTTATTTGATGTATAAAAAGTGGAACCAAAAATAGGTCCCAAAAGGAATAAAGAATGAATTAATAATTATAGGTATTTTATCTGTATTTTGGCCCTTATCTCCCCCTACTTTATTCCTTGTCGACCTATTCATCAAGATGCCTAGGTCTCGGGGTTTCGGGTCATAAAATATTTGCAATATTTTATTCTTTTTCTTTTCTTTTCTTTATTCTATAATTTTGGCACTAAAAACCGCATTTTATACAATGTTTACACACAGATGCATGAATGCTAAAATGCCTATATTACGCCTATTTACACGCATTTACTAGGGTTTTTAAGGCCAAAAAGATAGAATAAAGATGATGAAACGTGGATTCATCATCCCCCTATACTTGCCTTTGCTAGTCCCTAGCAAACACTTATGCAATAAGTGCAGAAAAAGAAAAATAAAGAAAAGAAAAAGAAGAAAGGTGGACTAAACTTGATTATCAAACTTGTCTTCACAAAATCAAAGTTTGGAGCTTAAATAGGACCTTTGGAATTTTAGTGCGGGCGGAACCTTAGTGAGAACCGTGTTTGAAATCCAACAGTCCTTGAGAGTCCCAAAACTCTGTCCAAGTCTCCTTAATATCCAGGTCAGAAATATCTCAATTCATACGCAAACCCTTACGACTATGAATCTGACTCGTACAGTGTAGGTGATGGTGGCTCTCCCCAACTAGAATGACAAAGAAACTGACTTCTCCAGTACGACAACCCAATGATTCCCCAATCCAGCAACTCCATCCTCGAGGAGCGGGGTATTCCCTTCTAAGTTCAAGTGGCAACCAGCTCAAGAGGAGGGGGTGAAGAGAAGAATGGACGGTAGCCAGTGTAGCTACCTATCCGAGGATGCAAGACCAGTGTAGTCAAGTCATCCAGCTGCAGGCTCACATGATATGACTTTGGAACTCAAGCTTGCTTATTGACTTTACAACATATGTACATACTTTGCAGGCTTTTTATTTTTGTACATGCCTGAACTCTTTTTTTTTTTCTCTCTTTTTTTTTTTATTATTTTTTTTTTTTTTGAAATACTATTCACAGCAGCATTTACATAAAGAGTTTTTCCTCTTGAGCCAATAGACTATCCCTCTTTTGAAGCTTTATCGCAACCCACAGCCTCCTGTCTTTAGACTTCCTAATCACTGGACGGGTTGGGGTGCACTTCCCTCCCTAGAGGAGGACAAGTGTTTCCACTTGTGTGCGTCTCATACCGGCAAATCCAATCCCCTCACCAATCCAACTGAGTTGAGCCATGTGAAAGGTGCAGGTGTCCAAGTTAGGTCATTATCAACAAGAGTCGTGCGTGTGCTCCGAAATACTCTACTTAGGCAGTCAAGAATCCATTGAACCAAGTCCCGTGATCCTCAAAGAATTAAGTCAACTAGACCTGAAGTACCTCAAACCCAGTTCCTATAAGGTTCCTGTTATTAGGTATATTTTAAGGTCCAATCAAGCTCCAATCTTCGGATTTTACTTAGACTTGTTCAACTATCAAACTCAATCCGAAAAATGCGAATGCTATGCAATGCAATGCAGAAAATATTTTTGTGATGCAATTTTCAAGATTTTGAACTTTTTATGGGTTTTTGAAAAGATGATGCATGCAAGTGCAGATGCAATTTTTTGTATTTTTTTTCAGAAAGATTTTTCAAATGTTTTTGGATTTTAATTTTGCAAATGTTTTTGGGAATTTTTGAAAATAAAAAGATTTTGGCTGAAAAATAGGTGAAAATATGTACACGGGAGTGCTTCTTATATTTACAAGAAGTAGATTTTTAAGAATTTACAAGGTAAGTGGTCAATTTTATACATATATAGTGGATTTTGGTATGATGTGTATATTCCTCAAACTTATTTGAAAACAATTTACACACGGTTTTTGAAAACTATAGTCCAAAATAGTTTTTACAAACATTTTACACACATTTGAAAATCATTTTGCAAAGGTTTTCAAAACAGTATATATAGGTTTTTCAAATCATTTTTGCAACCATTTTTCAAACCATTTGCAAATCATTTTTCAAACATTTTATTTCACACAAAGAAAATAAATTTTACAAACCACACATTTTACACAGGTTGAAAACATGAAACAAAATATTTTCAAAATAGTTTTCAATAGATGTTCACAAAGTTTTTCAAACTATTTTTCAAACATTTTGCAAAAAACATTTTCACCTGATTTATTAATCAGTTGCTACAAAAAGAATTTGAGGAATAATCACATCTTTTTATTAAGAACTTTTAATGAATTTTAAAGAATTTTTAGCCATATTTATTAAGAAAATACGAAAGTACGAGTTATGGCTAAAGTATATACGCAGTATATACGACCCCCCTATACTTAGCTTGAGCTATGTCCTCATAGATCGGAGAGAAAAGAGAAGACATAACTCGTACTAAGTATAGGCAAGTCTAAAGAATAAATAAAGGAATGGATGAACAAACGAATGAGAAGTTGACCGTCCCCCCTATACTTAGGATCAAATAATCCTAAGTATAGCAGACTGTACACAAAGCAGGGAGGGTCAAGGGTGGGAATGAACAGATCGTACTCAGGTTGTCTCCCCCTATACTTAGGGTAAGATATCCCTAAGTATAGACAAGAAGAGGAGACAATGGAGAGGATCGAAAAGAATAGAGAAACTCGGGGTGCCAACCCCCCTATACTTAGGACAAAGTACGTCCTAAGTATAGAAAACTGTCTACAAGGGCGGCACCTTTTCGGTAGCTGAAGAAGATAGAAGAGGAAAAGAAGAAAAGAAGAAAAGAGATGAAGATGGAAGAAGAGATCGTGAGGATGTACACGTCACTCCCCCTATACTTAGGGTAAAAGAAGCCCTAAGTATAGGCAACAACAGGAGTGATCAGTCGGAACGATAAAAGAGCACTCGGCTCGTCCACCCCCCTATACTTAGGACAAAGTACGTCCTAAGCAAGGCAGACACGAGAATGGGTGGACGAGCAATACGGTAGAGAGAACAGAGGTACACAACACGAATGTACAACAGGATGGATGTACAGAGGGTCAAGAAGGTAGAAAGCGAACCTTCTTGCGAGACCGCTGAGGAATAGATCTAGTGTGGTGCAGGTCGACATCGGGGTCTACAGTGGACAGAATCCGATCAGGGTCGATGGGGTGTAAGTCCTCAGTGGCCCTAGGGTGGGAAGGCACAGACGGGGTAGTGGAAGAAGTACGACTAGGTCCGGCCTTGGGAGTCTCGCTGATATCAAAGTGGAATGGGACGAACTCATCATCATCGGAAGTAGTGTACTCAGTGTCGTCCTGCGAGGTCTCGTCCAAGTCAAAACCAAAAGGAATGAACTCATCAGTGGAAGTAGTCGAACTCTGTTCGTCCTCTATAATCTCAACCGGATCATCTTTCTCATCAAAAGGCCCGAATCTCTGAAGAAAAGCAACAAAATCAAATTCGGCCTTAGTCTCATCAGTATCTACATGGACAGGAGCGGACTCATCAGTGGAAGTAGTCAAAACATGTCCGTCCTGTATAGTCTCTAAATCTGCCCTCCGCTCAATAGTGTCGATCGTGTAAATCCCGCGGATGTCATCAACACATCGCCAATCACAGGAAGCGGAAACACCAAGGTCTATGCTTTCCGAGCTTTCCTCCTTGGAGAGGAATTCTCGGGTCTCATCATCGGTCATGAAGAAGGTCTCTCTGATATCCTCATATAGATCATAGTCCTCGGGGTCAGCCAAGATAGGTGAAGTCATATCAGGTGCAGGTCTCTGGTCGGCAGTGGGTACGGTGATCAACACTTCGCTCTCGTCAGCAGGACGGAAGCGAATCTCTCCTGATCCATAGTCAATAACGACCCTCGCAGAGGCGAGGAATGGTCGTCCCAGGATGATTGGAGAATGCTCCCCTGTGGAGGTCTCCATGGGCAATACGACAAAATCAACATTGTGGCTCGTGCCCTGAATCGATATGACGGCGTTTTCAAGGATACCCTTCGGCCTCTTAATCGATCCATCAGCAAACTGTACGATCATCCTGGTCTTCTTGAGAGGCTCTAGGTGAAGAGACTGTACCAGCGAGAAGGGTATGATGCTAATAGAAGCACCGCCGTCTAGGAGAGTGCGATAACATGTGTGGTCAGAGATGGTGCAGCTAATGAAAGGTGTGGCAGTGTTCTTCTTCTTGGGAACAGGACGGTGTGTGATGGCATGGGCAGTGGCCATGGTCAAGATATGACGCTCAGATCTGCTCCTCCGCTTTCTCTTCTTGGGAAGAGGAGCAGATGAATAGGTCATGGCCTGCTGAAGTGGGGCACGGATAATCTCATGAATGGTGGCCACCACTTCGGGTTCAGTCAGAATTTTTTTGAATTTTTGGACCTCCTCCATACAAGGGAGGAAGTCGGAATCAGCATATACACGAGGCATGCCAAGAGCAGTCTGTACAGCGGCATCCTCGGGGTCAAAGGTGGGACTGGGTGTGAATGCATGTGTGGTCAAGAAGTCTGGCAAGTGGGCGCTCTCCTCACAGTCCGACTCGATCGTGTGTCTCCCGAAATCTTTTTGTGTTTTTAAAATTTTCTCATTTTTTTGTATTTTGGGCGATTGCAAGCTCTCATGGAAATCCTCGAGTGAACCCATATCATCAAATGGTGGAATATCATGGTCGCTCTTATTGGTACTAGTGAGGGTGTCAATCCTCTGTCTCATATGATCCATCATCTGGGTCAAGTGCTCAAGGGTGGACTCCATGAAAGGTGACTCCATCATCTCAGTCTCGGGTGGATGTGAAGGTGGAGGCGGATAATACATAGGTGGAGATAGAGGTGGGTGTGGGTAGAAATCCGAGTCCTGATACTGTGGCTGAGGCGGATATGTACAAAAGTCAGGAGCAAAGTCCTCTTGGAAAAAAGGAGGTGGACCGGCTGGAGTGAAGGAGGGATCCGCGAAGTCCGGATAGAATACGCTCCAGTCGGCCACCTCGAAACAAAAGAAAATGATCGGGAGAGCACGATGGTCAAGTCAAGAGAGCGAAGAAGAAGGCGCAAATGCGCAGAGACGATCTAGGACACAAAACAATCACAAACAAAAATGCAAAAAATACAAACCCTCAATTCACCTACTCAACTCGGTAGAGACCGCAAGAGCGGTATTTTTATCTTGTCTATTTTAGAGTTAGGTGAGAAGTCAAAGATTGCGCAACACTTAGGGGGCTGAATGGGATTTGGGCTCTAACCTTAGTATGTGCGCGAGCAAATAAAAGCGAAGACAATGAGGGAATTACTCGCCCAAGACAAGATTTTCTTTTTGATCGGTTTTAGGGTCAAGTAAAATTAGCAGTCCCAATTTTATTGGTTATCACTTTTTTTGGATTTTTAGTGAGAAATGCACGAGCCTAACGAGGAGTCAATTCCTTTAAGATCCTAGGTTAGCAAAATCAGAGGTAGAGTCGGAAAAGCAATGCAAACGTCAAATCAATGATGCGTGCTAAAGCGTAAATGCTCACCTTGCCTCCAGCACTCTACATGCAAGGATGCTCAGCAGAATTGAAACCTATCTATATGCGAATGCAAAGCCGATGAAATCGCCCTAAGTTTCAGAAATTGCTATTATCGTGAAGAACCACAAGTCGGCCACTTATCTTTAACCTAAGAGTCCGGTCTTGGCTTACCCCTCCTCTTCTCGACACACTCGAGTTCAGGAGTAGCGCTTGATGGGGCTCGCTCACGGCACACGGGTTAAGAGATAAATGAACAGACTGTTTAAATTTGACTAAGTCCAAAACGCACTATAGGTACATGCAATGGTTATTATTGTGTTTGGACCTAAGTCTATCGCAAGCAATCCTAAAAGCTAAGGGCTCAATCACACAAAAGAAAAAAATCGAAAAACAAAACAAAATAAAGAAAATGCGATGAAAAGCCGTAAAAACCGCGAGAGCCCCCAAGTGAACAATCACTTGGAAATTAGGCTCAAATGTCCAAGTTCGGGGGTACCTGTATTATTACAATTATAGTAGTCGCTCTCTCACAAAAATTACACAAATAAATGCAATGAAATAAAAGTGCAACTAAATTAAAGCGCGGGCTTCAAAAATTCTCTCTTTGTCGCCTCGGTGCTCGGCTGGCTAAGCCGGCTTCACGTGGGTGCGTAGGCGCCTCGTGTGACGCGCCTCCCTCGATCCGCGGTACCTCGCACAAAGTCAACAAGAGAGGGGGTTAGACCGATCAAGAGATATATCAAAAATAAAGAAAATAAAATAGCAGAAATAAAAGCCGCGAAAATAGACAATAAATCACAAACACAAACAAGACCCGAACTACGCGCTGTTGCTCCCCGGCAACGGCGCCATTTGTTGAACCGAGAAATAGAGGGTCGTACGGTTTCACAAGGCGAAACCGCAGTCGATGCGGTGACCGCTCGAAATCCCGATTCAAACAACAATTAACCCACGACAAATATATCAAGCAATGAAAGTAAATGTGCGGAGTTAAAATTTATTATAACTCTACAACAAAGATGTGTATAGGTGCAAGTATTGTAGAGGTCGAACACAGGGAGCAGACAGGTAGAACGGGGCACAAGTGCTCAAAAATGTGTGTGAAAGTGATCAAAGGCCTATTATGCTATTTTTTGTGGGTTTTTAATTTTTATATTTTTGTATTTTGATTTTTACTTTACAGATTTTGTATTTTCTTTTTGTATTTTATATTTTTCTATTTTCTTTTTCAATATTGGAAAATAAAGACAAGGTAATAGAAGACAAGCTAAGGTATTTATATAAATAGATAAAAATGTTCAAAAATTAGAAAATAAAGTCTTTTTGGTCTTTTTATACTTTTTTACTGTTTTTGTGATTTTTGGGTAATTTTTAAAATGTTTTTGGTATTTTTAATTATCAAAATAAAGAAAACAGTGGTAAAAAACAAGGCTGAAACTTAAAATGGAGAAATAAAATATCAAACAGTAACAAAAATTCTCCAAATTAATTTTCACTTAAAGATAATCAAACAAAGAAAATTCAGGAAAAGAAAACACTATTTTTGGATTTTTTATGAATTTTATAAATTTTTATGAAGGTTTTTAGAATTTTGCAATTTTTAGGAGTTTGGTTTTATATTTTTTAATGATTTTTGGCTGGGAGTTAAAACTAACTAAAAGACACAAAATATATTTTTTTGGGATTTTTCTGAGGTGTTTTTATATTTTTTAGTGATTTTCTAATGCAAACAGTGCTGAAAATGGCTATTTTTGATTTTTAATAAATAATAAAATGCAATAATTACGAAAAATAAAAATATGGTGATGAACTACTATGCAACAGATATCTAAATTAATTTTTGTAGAGTTTTTAGGGCTTCATAGATGCATGCATAAAATACAAGAAACAAAAAGAAAAGGTATGCGGCCAGGGGCGTTTGTGTAATAAATAGAAAGTTGGGGGCCTAAGCGCAAAATGTTCACAAATATATGTACTGCAATTTACTTTTAAGGACTAACAATCAATCACAGAACGCGCAAGGCTATCAACGCAAAAATCCCAGGGTGCGCGTGACTTGCACACGCACCTGGAAGGGGTATAAGCGTAATTGCAGAAAATCCAAAGGGCTACAATGCAAAAATGCTAAAACTCTTATACTGCAAATGAATGTTTGGATATTGAACTTTTAATACGCCAACTCCCCGGGGGTTCCCTTCAAAAACGCCAAGTCACGTGCGCGGAGCACGTGACCTGGCGGGGGTCAAAATGGGAATAGCACAAAACCGGGGGGGCAATGTTGCAAATATTACAAAAATTCTATAACAGCAGACGAAAGCTTAAGGATGTTCTGAGCATTACACAAAAACGTGGGGGGTTTGGATGCAAAACCCCCCACTAATCCACGTGGCAGCCCGGATGCAAAGGAGTGAGATGAGATCAACGGCTGGGCTGCTCCAGTCGATCGGACGGTGGGGATCAAAAGGGGAAGGGCAGTATCAACGGCAGCTGGGCGCGTGTCCCTTCCCCCTTCGTTCCTGCGCAGGAGCGGCTGGGTGGCGGCTGTAGCGTGCGGCGGCGCGTGGGAGGCTCCTCCGGCGAGCTCGAAGCTCTCTCCAGAGGGGTCGGCAGCGGCCCGGGCACCTGCAAGGAAATCGCCACAATGAAATGGGAGTCCTGGGGGTTCAAACAAGCGGTGATGGGTTGACGGGAACGTCGAGCTGCGGTTTCGTCGGAGCGGAGCTCCGACGAGCTTTGAGGAGCGGAGGTGGAGCGAAAACTCAAGGGAATATATAAGAAAATACCAAAGGACTCAGCAGAAACTATAAGTAACACAAAAAGGAACAAAAACACCTCGAGTTGGTCGGTGACCAACGAGATAAGGGACCTCGACGGCGGCTCCGCCGGAGGTGGATAGAGCGCCTCCACGGCCCCCGCGCGACCCTCCTGGTTGGTTGGAGGCGGCCCTGTCACGGCCTCCGTCCAGAACTCAAGAAGAGAGGGGTTGCTAGGTCCAAAGAAGGGTTCAAGTCGAAATGGGGGTGTTGGGAGGTTTTTGAAAACATGGTCGTCGAGGCTCCTTGATCGAGGTTCCAGATGCGCGTCAGAGGTCCAACGCCCAAGATGAGATATGGGCGAGCATCCTCGATGCACGATGAAGACAAGTCAAGAAGACATCGACCTGAAACGAGGAGCGGAGAGCCCTCGAAAAAAGCGAGAAAAACGTCCAAAAACAAACTGACACACAGCAGGCAATGGGTCAGAGAGTTGACCCAGGTCAACTCTCCAGCCCTCCTGGTTGGTCCACGTGGACCAACCAGGAAAAAGCCTGGAAAAAATAATTCTAAAATCATTTAAAAATAGTAAACGATTTTATTAATTTTTGATTATAAAATAAAAAATGTTTATTATTTTATAAATTATTTTATTATGATTTTTATTTATTTTTATGAGCCATATTTTTACAAGTTTGCATTTAGACCCTTATAGGTATCTATATCTATGTATTTGAGTATTTTATTTTTATTTAGGTATTTTTAATTTATTTTATTTTGGTTTTTATTTTCTAAAATTATAAAATACTTTGATATACACACATATATTTTATTTTATTTTTATGAAATGTTTTGTATCTGAAATAAAATATAAATGTATAATGTATAGGTATGTGTATAAGTAATGTATCTATGTACTGTGTATACATGTATTTTATTTTTGCTTTTATTTAGGTTTTTATTCTCCTTTTAATGTACATAATGGTTATAAGTATTATTTACAACATTATAAAAATATAAAATTATAAAAATAGTAAATAAATAATAAATTGAATATTTTAATATGTACAAGTATACAATGGGGGTCCAAAAGTCAACTTTCAAACCGTAGCTCCGCCAAATGCGAAACCACCGCCACTAATTAGATTATTTTCTTCTATATACAATTAAAGGTGAGTACGCTTCATTTGGAGTTTTTATTTGTGAGATACGGGTCTGGGAAGTTGGCTTTCTGGATTTTTATTCAGACCATATCTTTTTATCTGTACATTATTTTTCTGTGAAATCAATTTTGTATTTTTCTTTATAAATTTATCTACAACTTTCATGTACAAAGTTTCTTTATTTGATGTATAAAAAGTGGAACCAAAAATAGGTCCCAAAAGGAATAAAGAATGAATTAATAATTATAGGTATTTTATCTGTATTTTGGCCCTTATCTCCCCCTACTTTATTCCTTGTCGACCTATTCATCAAGATGCCTAGGTCTCGGGGTTTCGGGTCATAAAATATTTGCAATATTTTATTCTTTTTCTTTTCTTTTCTTTACTCTATAATTTTGGCACTAAAAACCGCATTTTATACAATGTTTACACACAGATGCATGAATGCTAAAATGCCTATATTACGCCTATTTACACGCATTTACTAGGGTTTTTAAGGCCAAAAAGATAGAATAAAGATGATGAAACGTGGATTCATCAGGTAACATACGAGGGTAGTACATCTAGGAGGAACCTCTCATCCTCCTCTAGGGAGGGAAGTGCGTCTCAACCTGGTTTGGTGATGTTGAGGTCTAAAGACAGGATGTTGTGGGGTTGCAATAATGCTTCCAAGGAGGGATAGTCTACTAGCTCAAGAGGAAAAACTCCTTATGTACATGCTGCACCTTGTATATATTTAAAAAAAATAATAGAAAAAATGCCGAATCTCCAAAAGTGGACATGCCTGATTGAAAATTAAAATGCTTGTCGGAGTGTATATACAAGTGAAAAAAAGAATAAGAGCTTCAAAGTCAAATGTTTGTGAGCTTGCAGCGGATGACTTGGCTCACTGGTCCTGCATCCATGGATTGGTAACTACACTGGTTACCGTCCATTCTCTTCTCCATCCCCTCTTCTTGAGTTGGTTATACTTGAACTTATATGGGAATATCCTCGCTCCTCGAGGAAAGAGTTACTAGACCTGGAGATTAGAGTTACCTTGTTGAGAGAGTATGTTTCTTTGCTACTTTTGAGATGAGGAGCTCTATTTCACTTATACCGTACGAGTAAGAATTCATAGTCATGATAATTTGTGTATGTAGACTTGTTTTGATCTGACTATTGAGGAGACTTGAATAGGGGTCTTGTGGAACTTAGAGGTTGTTAGGTTTTAAATCCATTGCCCATTAAGGTTCCAACACACTAATAATCCAAAGGTTCGATAGAGTTCCATACTATATTTTTATGAAGATAGGTTTAAAAGTCAACATTGTTCTACCTTCTTCCCTTTTTCTTTTCTTTATTTTTGTTTTCACTCATTTTCCAAATAAGTATTTGCTAAGGGACTAGCAAAGGTAAAGTATAGGGAAATGATGAATCCATGATTTACCACTTTATTCGTTTATTTTACAAACATTTCCTTAGTCAAACACCTGTAAATACCCAATAATTTGATGAAATTACCCTTTTTCATGCATTTGTTAAATATGCATTTTTAACAATTTTTGTACTTAAATAAAAGAAAAATTAGGAAAAGAAAAAGAAAAAAAATAAAGAATGTGTTTCTGAAGTAAATGCAGATGGATCCGAACCCCCGGGAAAAGGTCAAGATTTGACCTGATCGAACATGAATAATGTAGAGGGAGATATGGTCTTTATTTAAAGAAATCAAAAAATAATTTGTAAATTTTTCCATGTATATTTGTATAAAACATGTACTATTTTATTCATACATAAAATTGACTTCAAATTAATTATTTTATAAACGAAATTGTAAATAAAAATGTGTTGTAAATAATAAAAATATTTACAAAGCAAAATAATGTACATATTACAAATAATCACAATTAGAAAAAGACGTAAAACAATAACTGAAATACCAATTCCGGCTCCATACAAACTCAAATTGAAACACTTCCATTATACTCTAAATGAAATTATCTTTTAAACGACTGTGATTTCATAATTTTTGGATTTATGATCAAAAAGTCGATTTTCTGGGGTGTTTTTGTAGTTTTACCACTTATATATATGTATATTTAATTCATATTTATTTTTTATACATAATGTACATAATTTTAAATATTATTTTCATTAAAAGTAAAAAAAATATAAATAATAATTTTAAAAAAAAAAATAAAAAATATTTAAAAATTGTTTCCTTATTTGTACATGTGTATATCGTATCATATGTACATAATATTTGTATACAACAGATTTAGTTATATAAAAATCATCAAATAAATTAAATATATCACATTTATTTATTTATTTATGAAATTTGTATTTATTTATTTGATTTATTTTATTTATTTTACTTATTTGGTTTAAAAACCTATCTTGTATATAAGATTTTATTCCATACCTTTAATCGCCACCATTAAAGTGGCTAATTAATTTTTGTAAATTATTTAATTTCTTTATTTTAACTAATTACAAAATTCTTTATTAATTAATTAATTCAATCATTTTATGAATTCCACCACTAAACAATTTCCTTAAGTGTTTATAACATCCTTTTTTATTTTTCTTCTCTTTTTATTGGCCCTTTCCTCCCTCATTCATTCTTGATCAATCTTTGGTGGAGAGGAGCCCAATCTCCGAAAGCTATCTTGTTGAAGAAGGGTGCGCAGCCTCCGAGCTGTCTGGTGAAAGTGCATCAACCTTCGTCGAGACTATAACGGTGTATTTCTAGTCGTTTTTCCTAGATAAATTTTAGAATTAATTTATATCTCATGTTTAATCTTTAAATGTTTAAAATCTCAAAAATTTGTCACCACACGCTTTCTCATCTGAACCAAATTTTTCATTTCATCTCGTGATCTCTCTGTTTCACGTTCTATCTCAGCAACCACGCTCCTCCGACCATGCACGGTGGTCGGAGATATGGATTTGTTTCCTCACTTTCCGTCGGATCTCCATTCACACCTTGTATTTTGTTTATACATAAAATAGATAAAAAAATATATAGTTGTTTATTCCTAGCATTTTTTAGGATCATCTAAAAAATAAAAAAAACTAAATAATTTTTTTGTTTTATATTCTCTTGTTTACAGTTGTTTGAAAAAAAAACTTTCTTTTATTCTCGGTCTACAGAAAAATAAACAAAAAAAGTTAAAAAAAACAAAACAAAAAAATCACCGCTCACAGGCGGTTATCGTCTCTACGGCAGTCCCATCCACCATGCGCCTCCGCATTTCCAGCAGCGCAACCGCTGCCCGGCTCTAGCGGGCACTCCCCCCTTCTTCTAGTAGCACCTCCTAAGCGAACGCACACTCATGGTGGTGCCACCCAGAGCTTCCCCAATCCACCGCACCCCTCCGCCCCAGCTGCGCGTGGCCCACGTCGCGCCCCTCCGCATCTCTCCTTCACCGAAAAGCCATCGCCACTGGCCTCCCTTGTAGCAACTACCGCCCATGCAGTCTAACCACACCAGCCGACCCTCCAGCCTTCTGCCATCCGTAGCTGCGCAACTCTGCTCTCCGCGCTCGATCGTGTGCTCCTCCTGCCGACCAGGCCTTCGACGCCCCCCAGGGCGGCGATCTCCTCCCAGCTCGTCGCTATGTCCGTCGTGGGTCCCTTAGGCTGCGGCCATCCCTCCTCCCTGTTTTGAAGAACAAATAGCAAGTAACCCTAGGGCTCAAATAAAAAATCGGGCAAACATCGGAAATCCTCCTAGAGTTTAATTGCAAAATTTACATCCACGTTCCTGGAAATTATGACATTCGTAAAGAAGACCCCGCATCCTCCATATCACGTGTGTTGCATGTATATTTTGGGTAATTTGCGAGACTTATCCCATAATTTATTTTTGTTATATTTAGTTGTAAAACTTTATAACAATTACATTCCAATCCTTCGTGTCCAGAAGTAGAAATTTGCATGTCTGTTTGATTGAAATAAATCTTTTCGTTGTTCAACAAAATTCTCAAAAAAAATAATCTTATGTTACAGATATGTGCTTGAAGATTGTATAATTTTTTCATCACATTTTGTTGATTTTTGATATTTTTAAAAATAAAAAAACAGTATCTTTTTGTCTGTTTGAATTTAGAAAATTCATAAAAATTCGTACATAGATAATTTATGAAAGCCAAAAAATACGAAAAATGAAAAATATTAAAAAAATTGTAGAAATTCTAGAAAAATCCAAAAAATATGATTTCAGTCTCTGTGTATAGATAATTATTCGTACTTTATCCTAAAAATAAATTCCAAGAGTTTTTTTCATTAAAGTTTTTTTAAGTTGTAAAATACTATTGGTTTTGCACTATTTTCTCTATTTTCCACTATTTCATTTTTATAAATCACAAAACATCAGAAAAAATTGAAAAATTACCAAAAACATTTCAAAACATGTAAAACACAAAAACATTTTTCTATAATTTTCTGATCATTTTTTATTATTCTGAAAAATACAAAATGAGTGTGGTGTTGTGTGTTTTTATCCCTTGTGCATATTTTGTGACTGGTTCTGCATTTGAAAATAAAAAAATAAAATTCAAAAACACTAAAAAAGTTATCTTGGAAATTTGACTACTTTGTTTTTAAATCGTGCTCCTTGTGTTCGACCTTGATCGCTATACTAGGTAAATAGAATATCGAAACCACTTACATTTTATTACTTGATTTATCTTTCATTAAGTGTTTAAAACAAATTTTTCCGTTGACTGTGCATAGTGATTCGGGTCACAATGACCCTTGGTTATTTCGTACTTAACCCGAGTTATTAGGCAGCGCGTCATCATCAGAGTCCACCTTTCGAGTTAACAATGAGCGCCTGAAGCCATATCTAAATCATGATCCATTTATCGTCGATGTTGCCCCTATTCATTTTGCATGGGATGTGGTTTTTGACTCACGTCATTTGCATCTCATGCTTGATTATCACTTCTTTCCGCAAATGTATAGATCCAGTTGTCCATATCGCACATTCTTTCGTCTAACAACCAATCTCCATCTCATGATTATGTTATACATAGGGTGTACTTTACCCTAAGTATAGGGGGTGTCATATTTTTTATTATTCTTTTTATTCTTTTCACATTTGTTTTATTGCCAATACTTAGGGATATTTTACCCTAAGTATAGTGGAGGTAGACCCTATACATTATAACCCTTGGTTTTCCCCTTGTGTACAGTCTTCTATACTTAGGATTACTCGATCCTAAGTATAGGGGTATCATCGACTTTTATTGATTTTATTCTTTTATTAGTTGTTGTAGTATAGTATTCTTTGCCCTTTTCTTTACTTAGCACGAGTTATGTCTTTCTTTGTAGCTCTTTAACCACTATGAGGAAAGTTCAAGATAAGTATAGGGGGATGTCATATATATTGTATATATACTTTTGCCTTAACTCGTAATTTCGTATTTTTAATATGGCTAAAATATTGCATAAATACTAAAAAAACTAACTAATATAAAGATGCACAAATTTCATAAAATTCTTTTTATATATACTCATTAATAAGTCAGGTTAAAATATTTTTAAAAATATTTTGAAAGTTGTTTCAAAATCTATTTGAAAAATCCTTTGAAAACTATTTGAAAATGTAGGAAAAATATTTTCAAGATTTATAAAAATAGTTTGGCTTGTAAAAATTTTTTGTGTGTGAAATAAAATTATTTTGTAAAATTATTCAAAAATATTTTGAAAATGGTTGAAAAATTATTTTGAAAATATATATATTGTTTGAAAAATATTTGCAAATTTGTTTTCTAGTGTTTGTAAATCTTTGTAAAATTGCTTGAAAATTTATTTTGGACTATAGTTTTAAAAATTATTTGTAAATTATTTTCAAATAAGTTTGAGGAGTATATGCATCACAAAAAATCCAACTGTACGTATATACCGGTAAAATTACTCAAGTTGTAAATCCTTTCACCTGATTCTTGTAACTAATTGACTCACTCGTGTAAATATGTGTATCTCATCCCTAAACCTTATTAAAAAAATTGTATATACTTGTATATATTAATAGCTCTTTGTTTTTAAAAAAACTCTTTTTGCATGTGCATCATTTTTTTCAAAAATCCATAAAAAGTTCAAAATTAGAAAATTGCTTCATAAAAAAATTTGCTTTCTTTGCATTGTACATATTCCTTGCATTTTCATGTGCATTTTTCAGTATAATATTGACATTTAAACTAAGTCTGGAATAAATTTGGTGAATGGAGCTTAGTTTGACCTTAATCCACTTTATTTCAGAGGAACCTTAGTCATGCATCCAAGGATAGGTAGCTACACTGGTTACCATCCATTCTCTTCTCCATCCCCTCTTCTTGAGCCGGTTGTACTTTAACTTAGAAGGGAATATCCCCGCTCCTCGAGAAAAGAGTTGCTAGACTGGGGGATTAGAGTTACCTTGTTGAGAGAGATTGTTTGTTTGCTACTTTTGAGATGAAGAGCTATACTTCACTTACACCGTACAAGTAAAGATTGATAGTTTAAGAATTTATGTATGTAGACGGGTTTCTGGCCTGACTATTTAAGAGACATGAATAGGAGTCTTGTGGAACTTAAAGGTTGTTAGGTTTAAAACCATTTCCCGTTAAGGTTCCATCACACTAATAATCCAAAGGTCCAACAGAGCTCCATACTACAATCTTATGAAGATAAGTTCAAAAGTAAATATTGTTCTAACTTCTTTCCTTTTTCTTTTCTTTATTTTTGTTTTCACTTATTTTCCAAATAAGTGTTTGCTAAGGGACTAGCAAAGGTGAAGTATAGGGGAATGAAGAATCCACGATTCATCGTCTTTATTCCCGTTTTAGCTTTATTGTCTTAGACAAACACATGTAAATACCTACTAATTCCATGAAATTACCATTTTGCATGCATTTGTTAAATACGCATTTTTACCACTTTTATACTCAAATAAAAGAATAAAGAAGAAAATAAAAATAACAGATGTATTTATGAAATAAATGCAGACTGATCCGAATCCCGAGAGAAGGCAAAGGCTTGACCTGATTGACCAGGAAAAAAAGGAGGGTAGGTTCTTTATTTCAAAAATCCAAAAATAATTTGTAAATATTTTTCCCTATATATTTGTACAAAAATTACACTATTTTATTTGTATATAAACAGACCTCAAATTAAATATTTTTCTAAACAAAAGTTGTAAATAAAAATGTTATGTAAATAATAAAAATAATTGCAAAATAAAATAATGTATAGATTACAAATAATCACACTCAAAAAAAGTCGTAAAGCGATAATTGAAAGACCAATTCCGGCTCCATACAAACTCAAATTGAATTTAATCACTTCCATTATATTCTAAATTAACTTATCTCTGAAATGGTTATGGTTTCATAATTTCTGGAGTTACGGTTGAAAAGTTGATTTTCTTGGGTGGTTTGTGTAATTTTACCACTTACTTATTGTATATATTTACTTATATTTATTTTTATACATAGTGTACATAATTGTAAATATTATCTAAAAATAAAAAATAATAAAATTAAAAATAATTAAAAATAATTCCCTTATTTGTACAAGTGTATAATGTACTATATGTATGCATCATATGTATATAAACTTCTTCCTTAAATAACTATCTCAAAAAATAAATAAATAACCTTTACTAATTAAATAAATAAAGTGACAAAAATAATTCATTTAATTAATAAATTGTACATAAAAATATACTGTATATGAATAATTCAACAATTACCTTCATTAGCCATTATTAAGGTAGCTTTTTAATTTTTGACAATTATTAATTATTTTTATAATTGTTGTAATTACGAAAATTCTATTTATTTATTTATTTATTTTATTAATTCCACTACTAAACACCTTCCTCTTTTGTAAATATCTTACTTTTTTGGATTTCATCTACTTTTTAATGGGTCTCCTTTCCTTCATTATTGTTTGATCAATCTTTGGTTAAGAAGGGTGCCCAACCTCCGAACCGGTCGATGACAACAAGTCAGTCCTCGTTGTGGCCATCACGACGTGTCCAATCCCAAGGTGAGATTCATTTTATTTTCAGTCATTTTTCTAGATAAATATTAGATTTAATTTGTGCTTCAATTTCAAGATTAAAATTTAAATCTTAGTACCTAAATTCTCCATCACGATTTGTTCTGCCCTCGATTCGATTTCACATCCATTTCTCTGATCTCATCTATTCACATTCTACCTCACATAATCTATCAACTCCGGTCACGTACGGTGACAGGAGATTCGGGTCGATCTTCCATATCGCGGGATCCGTGCCCGTTCACGCATCCTATTTTGTATAATAAAAAATTGAAAAGACAATTTTATCTAATATTTGTTCTGTAGGAAAAATAATAAAAAATAAAATATATATAAAAATTTTCTTTTGTTTCTGTTTATAGCTTACAAAAAATAAAAAAGTACAGTTCTTTTTAAAAAAAAGTTAATAAAAAAGAAAAACAGTTGTGTAGAGCGCCGCCTCCAGCGCACGGTGCCACGCTCGGTTGCGCCCACCATCCACCGCTATCGACTACCGTTGTGCACGACCATCTAGTTCCCATCATTCCTCCGTGCGGGGTGGGTTTCTCCTTCTTTGTTCCGTCGACAGCCATGATCCAGCCACCTTTGCTCTGCCCGACCCCGCGAAGCCGTACCACCGGCCACCGTCCGAGTCCCCTCCACCGCCTCCACATGAAGTTCGCCACCATCGCCTCCGTCTGTCATCTGTGCCACTGCTCATACGTGCAAGCTGCCGCACCCTCCTCCAATTTGTAGCCCCATGCGGCTGGTCACTAAAGCATCACCTTCACCGCCACTACAGTGCTGACGAGAGAAAAAAAGGAAGGGGCGGTGCCCCCTCCCCTTTTCCTCCTGCAATAAGAACGAAGAAGCAAAGAACCCTAAGGAATAAAAAAAGAAACTTTGGATAAATTGCAATTTCAACCCTGCGAATTGACGTATTTGACGAACGTTCCCTGTTGTCCAACTATCACATGTAGAACACGTTTTTATTGGGTAATTTGCTCAATTCTACCTACTGTTTAATCTTGTTATTTTCACATGCAAAATAATAAAAACATTTCACTTCAGCCATGTAATTCCAAGCATTTATTTTGCATGTTATTTGATTAAAATAAATCTTTTTATTGCTCAATAAATTTTGGAAAAATCATGTTATGCTCATGATGTTTATCTATGTTTAGCATGAAATTTTCATTGCATTTTAAATGAATTGGTATTATTAAAAACATCAAAAATAGTGTTATTTTCTTTGCCTGAAATTTGAAAAAATCATCAAAATATGAATATTGCTCTAAAAATTCAAAAAAAGTAGATTAGGTGCATTTTACTGTCTTTTTATTTCTATCCAATTTTGGTGCAATAATCATTTATAAAACTCCAAAAAATTACAAAATACTAAAAACTTATAAAAATTGTAGAAAATTCTATAAAAAAATCAACAAAAAGTGATTTTAGTTCCTATGTGTAGATATTTTTTTATGCTTAGTACAAAAATAACACCCAGGAGTTTTGGTCACTAAAAATATTTTTAAGTTGCAAATTACTGTAGGTTATGTATTGTTTATATTTTGAGAACTGTTTGAATTTTAGAAAATCACAAAAACATCTAAAAATTCTACAAAAAATATAAAAAAATATTTTAATATTTAGAAAACACAATAATATTTTCTCTGGATTTTTCTGATCATTTTTAATATAATTAAAAAATAAAAAATAGTGCCTGTGTATTTCTTTCCTTGTGCATATTGTTCCTCACTTGAAAATTTAAAAAATTAAAAAAATCACTAAAAAATCATTTTTTTGAAACTTAATTCATGAGGTTTTCAATCGTGCTCCTTCTGTTTGACCCCGGTTGCTATTCTAGGTAAATAAAATAGCGAAGACCACTTACCTTGCATTTCATTGATTGATTTTTCTCTAAGGTGATTTTATATATTTTTCTCGTTGACCAAATCGATTGGTTGAGAAAACCGACATTGCATTATCTTTCCATCTTAACCCATCGGGTTTTCGGCTCATCATTTGGGAAGCCTATATAATATCTCCTCCACCTCCACTGTTGAGTAGCTCGTCCCTCGCTCCCACTTCGACCCCTAGCCACCTCCAGTTGAGTGATAGCTACACGGAGAGACTCTTGGAGCTCGGTTTGGTGTGATAATGATGCATTTCACTCTTCGTCGTCAGATATCTATCGCGAGCAGTCTCCCCATACGTCGCAACGCGGTTGAGGCCATAACCGCCATGGCCCTCACCGCATGGAGCTTAAGAGTCCATCTGCATATTCAAGTATCTATCATATCCCTCACGTTTCACTTTTGATTTAATTTTTTCCATCTACAACCGTTGCACATCCACTTGGAGCTCCGATATCCATACCCATCCATTCAGATTGACTCGCCATATCATCCTCCATCTTCCCCCTGAACCCGTTCACCCTATAGCTTAACCATCAGGTTGAGATTAGGCTCGGTCTCCCTCCTCGTGTTTGTCAGAGACCTCGACATCGATTCCCCTCCACTTCTCTTGCTTCTACTTGCAATAAACCCTCGCCGGAGCTACGCCTCCGAGTGCTCTGTCTGTTTCAGGTGCCGGTTTGCACAGAGGACCACCTTTGTCAACCGAGCTGCCTTGG
The DNA here is from genome assembly GCA_037367405.1 of Ottelia alismoides. Lineage (NCBI taxonomy): Eukaryota > Viridiplantae > Streptophyta > Magnoliopsida > Alismatales > Hydrocharitaceae > Ottelia > Ottelia alismoides. The sequence continues at coordinate 321,373 of JAZKJV010003292.1, read as the reverse complement.
CGGAGCAGCTCTAGGAGGAGGTTGATTGCGTAGCCCATCTGACCGACGTCACCTCCATTAGCGCTGTCCAGTAGACATGGAGCACCCTCACGATTGAGTAGGTTTTGTTTTTCACCACATCAGAGCAGCAGATTGCATCCTATGCACGAAAGAAGTTCACCCAGTAGTTGTTCGTCCTCCATCCTCAGTTGTCATTGGATGAAGCTTTCCTCTGCGAGATTACATCTCAGTGGACAATAGTAGAAGCTTTTCTGCCATTGGATCTGACACCATCTGACCGCATGTCCCTGACATTCCCTAGCCATCAGATCTGCAACATCCGGAGATCAGGCTCGTACGCCATCTCCCTCCTCTATACCTGCCACGTGCCCCCACGTGCACCACACCCACGCGAAGGGTAATTTCACTTAGGCTACTTTACTTTCGACATTTACTGCCAAGTCCTGTAAATATTTGTAATAGTTTAAAATAATTTGGATAAATTGTAACTCAGACCCCATGTTTTTAATATTTGCATTTTAGTCCTTCCGAACACGAGAGACGTGCATTGACACATGAGTTCGTGGCTTATTTGGATGTTTTCTCCTGAGTTATATCGATGTTATGTTTTGGAGTGAACCTTTCTTCCAGTTATAAATATTCCCTGTACGTGAGTTTTTGAGCATGTGCATGAATATATTGGATAAATTACAAGATTAGCCAAGAGTTTCTGCCATGAAACTTTTATATAATTGTGGGTAAGTCCCTATGCATTATGTATTGTGTTTTTAATCAAATAATTACCAAATTAATTCCAAAAATTCCATAAAAATTACAGTTAGCTCCTGCTAACATGTAATATTTATGGTGATTTTTGTGAATTAATTCAATTTTATTTGATATTTTCTAAAAATAAAAAACACCTAAAAATTGTTGTCTATTTTCTAAAACACATAATAATATATAATTGCTTTAAATTTTTCAAAAAAAAATAGTATGTGCTTGTCTTTGTTTTACCTTCAATATTATTTTTGTTGCAAAAACCTTTATAAAAACCCTAAAAAGCTAAAAACTCTTAAAAACTTATAAAAATCAATGAAAATTCAAAAAAATGAATTTTAGTTTTTGTAGTTAGATAATTTATTTACTTTTCCATAAAAATCACAAAAATTAAATCATGGCATTTTTCATATTTTTAATTTGCCTTTTAGTCCAGGTTGTACACTTTTTTCCATTTTTGCCCTTGATTGATTTTTATAAAATCATCTAAAAATCATAAAACCCCATAAAATCACCAAAAACATCAAAATATTTGGAAAACATAATATTATTTTTGTTTTCTATTTTTGAGCATTTTTTACCCTTAATAAAAGTTGTTGAAACTTGTATCTTGTTCTTATTTTTATTTATTTTGTTTGTTTTCTTATTTTATAAAATATAAAAAAATTTGCAAAGTCAAAATCCACAAAAAATGCCTTTTATTCTCTGATTAGGACTACTCTGTAGTTCACTCGTGCTCCTTGTGTTCGACCATGTTCGTTATACCAGGTTAAATAAATAGCGGAGACCGCTAACATTGGATTTTATGTTGTGATTGTCTTATTTATGCGGTCTTGATTTTTCTTGATTGACCAAATTGATTAGTTGAGATAAAAAATTGTGATTATTTTTCCATCATAGGCTATCTCGACATTTCTATCATTAGAATGGTGATGTTGTCGGGGAGCACGGCTTAGTAGTCTTTTCAATCATTTTGTATATTTTGATATCTATATATAATAACTATTTCTGACCCATTTATGTTTCACTTTTTATGCAAGGAACCACTCGAGGATAACTTGGAGGAGACTCGTACATGAGGAGGAGTATTCTCAACCTCCCCCTCATCAGTTCCTGCAACAACATCCCTTTCAGCGAGGCAACCCATCTGTTTCTCATGGGCCAGTGATGACACGCCTGACAACTTGGGTTAAGCATGAAATAATCAAGGGGCGTTATGACCCAAATCGCCAAGCGCAGTCAATGGAAAAATAAGTTTTTAACCACTTCATGAAAGATCAAACAATGAGAAGCAAGCGATTTTGCTATTCAATTTACCTGGTACAACGACTAGGGTCGAACCCAAGGAGCACGATTAAAAAGCTATGTCGTCAGTTTTCCAAGATAATTTTTTAGTGGTTTTTAAATTTTTAATTTTAGTTTCAAATAAAGTACATGGGATAAAATACACACACCATACTCCTTTTGTATTTTTCACAATGTTCAAATTGTTCAGAAAAATCTAGAGAAAATATTTTTGTATTTTATATGTTTTAAAATATTTATCGCAAATTTTCTAAATTTTTTCAGATTTTTTATGATTTTATAAAGATCAAACATTGGAAACTAAGGAGAGTAGTGCACAACCAAGAGTATTTTGCAACTTAAAATTAATTTACGTGCCAAAACTCACGGAATTTATTTTTATGCTAAAGTAGAAATAATTAGCTACAAACAGAGACTGAAATCAGAATTTTTGGCTTTTTTTCTACATTTTTTAATATTTCTACTTTTTCGCAATTTTTTGGAGTTTTATAAATGATCTATGCATGAAAATTGGATAGAAATTAAAGGCGAGTAAAATACACCTATAATAATTGTTTTGCGAATTTTCAAGCAAGTTTTTGAATTTTTAGGTTTTTCTTAATTTGGGCAGACAAAAAGATGTTGTTTTTGAATTTTTAAAATATAAAATATCAACAAAACGTGATGAAATTTTTAAATAGTGATAAAGGACATAACAGAAGCATACATATTTTTTTTGGAAATTTTTAGAGCATGAAAAATATTTATTTTGATAAAAGAGCATGCAAATTAAAGTTTGGAATACAAGCACTAAAATGCAAATATTTATAGTTTTCGCATCGAATATAAAAAACAATAAATGTTTCGGGTGAAAAAAGAAAATTACCCAAAGATAGTGCATGCGCTGCACGTATCTTATGGAGCTCAGGGGCATCTTTACTTTTCAAAAACCTTGAGGGGTTAATATGCAATTTGCCCAATCTTTTTTTTTAAATGTCGAACCTAGGGTTCCTTCTTGGTTCAATTAAAGAGGAGGGGCCAAGGGTTGTGGTCTCCCTCCCTTTCCTCACGGCCGGCGATGGCTTCGATCGCGTTCGGCGGGGCCGCCCCGTGCGACGGTGCGATGGTATCGACGAGGGCTTCGGTCGCGTTCGGGGGAGGCGCCAGAAGCTTCATGGTGGCATTGGGTTGGCTCGACGGAAGGGTTCCACCTCAAGAGGAGGAGCCTCGCAGGGCTGGAGTGGGTGGCGGCTCGAGGTAGACGAGCGTCCGGCGGAAGGGGGACGTTGGAGGCGGGTTGGCACGCAGATCTGCGCGAAGGAGGAGGGGAGGTCAGGGCAAGACGGAGGCCATCACGTCGCGCGGCAAATCTGGTGGAAGCCGCAGATGAGCGCCGCCTAGAGGATGCGAGGCGGTGGGCATGACCGTTCTCGCGGCAAGAGGGCGCTAGAGCATGCTTGCTGTGATTTTTTTATTTCTTATTTATTATTTTTATATTTTTTATGTAAAAGAAATAGGTAAAGAAATTTTTTATTTTTTAAGAAACAAATATGTAAACATAAACTAAATTTTTTATTTTATTTTTTTATTTTTTTTAATTTTCCTGCAAAATAAATGGTAAAAAGAGAAACAACTATTGGATTTTTTTGTTTTTATTTATTTATAAACAAAATGGAGTGTGTGAGAGGTTGTGGATCTTGGTGAAGCAGAAGATAGATATGTGTCTCCGGTCACCATGCGTGACCGAAGATGGAAGATTGCGTGAGATAGAACGTGAAAATGGAGAGATCACGAGATAAGATGAAAAATCGGGTTTGGAGGCGGATGAAAGTGTGATGGGTATTTTTAAGATTTTAAGATATCAATTCTAATCAAGAAATCAAAGCAAAAATTAAATCGAAAAGTTATCGAGGAGAAATGACGAGAAAAGAAAATGGATCTCACCTCAGGATCAGATATGTCATGATGGCCTCGACGAGGGCCGACGCGCTGTCACCAAACGGCTCGGAGGCTAGGTACCCTTCTTCAGCAAGATGACTATCAGAGATCGGGCTCCTCTCCACCAAAGATTGATCAACGAATAATGAAAAAGGTGGAACCCACTAAAAAGAGAAGAAAAATATAAAAAGGAAAGGATGTACAAAATAGGAAGGTGTTTAGTGGTTAATTAAATAAATGAAATTAATTAATTAATTACAAATTTCCTAATTAAATAGATTAAATAAAATAATTAATTTATAAAAATTAATTAGCCACCGTAATGATGGCTATTAAAGGTATGGAATAATATCTTATATACAAGGTATGTTTTTAAATCAAATAATGAATTAAATAATTAAATATAAATACAAATTTTGTAATTAAATTAAATAAATTATTAATGTTATATATTTATTTTTTGGTGATTTTTATATAAGGAAATTAGTTGTATAAAAATATAATGTACATATAATACAGTATACACATGTACAACTAAGGAAATAATTTTGAAATAATAATTTTTTATTTTTTATTTTTATTTTTTATTTATATTTTTATTTTTAATGAAAATAATATTAACAATTATGTAAATTATGTAAAAAAATAAATATGAATATATATATACAAATATGTAAATGGAAAAACTACACAAAACACCCCAGAAAACCGACTTTTAAATCGTAACTCCAAAAACTATGAAATCATAGTCATTTGAAAGATAATTAAATTTAGAGTATAAGGAAGTGAGTTTGGTTCAATTTGTGCTTGTATGAACCCGGAATTGTATTTTAATTATCAGTTTGCGTCTTTTTCTAAGTGTGATTATTTGTAATATGTACATTATTTTGCTTTGCAATTATTTTTATTATTTACAACACAATTTTATTGACAACATTTTTTACAAAAATAATTGATTTTAGGACAATTTATGTAAAAAAATAGTACACATTTTATATAAATATTCAGAGAAAAATTACAAATTATTTTTTTTTGATTTTTGGAATGAAGACCCTATCTCACCCTACTTTATTCCTAGTCGATCAGGTCAAGTTTTGACCTTCTCTCAGGGTTCGGGTCAGTCTGCTTTTATTCCATAAATACGACCTTCATTTTTTCTTTTCGTTTTCTTTTCTTCTTTATTCTTTTATTTAAGTATAAAAAGTGTTAAAAATGTATATTTAACAAATGCATGCAAAATGGTAATTACATGAAAGTGGGTATTTACAGGTGTTTGACTATTGAAATGAAGCTAAAATAAAAGAATAAAGGCGATGAATTGTGGATTCATCATTCCCCTATACTTTACCTTTGCTAGTCCCTTAGCAAACACTTATTTGGAAAATGAGTGAAAACAAAAATAAAGAAAAGAAAAAGGAAAGAAGTTAGAACAATGTTAGCTTTTAAACTTATCTTCATAAAAATGTAGTATGGAACTCTATCGTACCTTTGGATTATTAGTGTATCGGAACTTTAATGGAAAATGGATTTAAAACCTAACAGCCTCTAAGTTCCACAAGACTCCTTTTCAGGTCGCCTCAACAGTCAGGTCAGAACAAGTCTACATACACAAACTATTATGACTATGAATCTTTACTTGTACGGTTTAAGTGAAGCATAGCTCCTCATCTCAAAAGTAGCAAAGAAACATCCTATCTCAACAAGGTAACTCTAATCCCCTGGTCTAGCAACTCTTTCTTCGAGGAGCAGGGATATTCCCTTCTAAGTTCAAGTACAACTAGTTCAAGAAGAGGGGATGGAGAAGAGAATGGACGGTAACCAATGTAGTTACCTATACTTGGATGCATGACCAGTGTAGCCAAGTCATCCGCTGCAAGCTCACAAATATTTGACTTTGAAGCTCTCATTCTTTTTTTTCACTTGTATATACACTCCAACAAGCATTTTACTTTTTAATCTGGCCTGCCCACTTTTGGAGATTCTGAAATTTTTTATTTTTTTTGAAAATATATACAAGGTGCAGCATGCACATAAGGAGTTTTTCCTCTTGAGACAGTACACTATCCCTCTTTTGAATCATTATTGCATCCCCACAACATCTTGTCTTTAGACCCCAACATCGCCAAACCAGGTTGAGACGCACTTCCCTCCCTAGAGGAGGACGAGAGGTTCTACCTACATGTACTACCCTTGTATGCTACCCCAATTCAAAAGATTTTGCCCCCTCACTACCTCCTCCATGAAGAGCTATGTGTAAAGTGCTTGTCCAAGGGAAACCATGGTCTGAAAGAATCATGCGTGTGTTGTTAAATATTCTATTTAGACTTATCAAGATGACATGTGAACATAGTCTTATAGACTCAAAGAATTAAGTCACTAGGACCTGAAAAAGTCTTAACTCCAGTTCTTATAAGGTTCCTCTGAAATTAAGTAGATTAAGGTCCAACTAAGCTCCATTCATCAAATTTATTCCATGCCTAGTTTAAATGTCAATAATATTCTGAAAAATGCACATGCGAGTGCAATAAATATGTACAATGCAAAGAAAAGAAAGCAAAATCTTTTTGTGAAATAATTTTCAACTTTTGAAATTTTTATTGATTTTTTAAAAATGATGCACATGTAAAAAGTTTTTTTATGCAAATAGTTAATAATATATACTAGTATATACAATTTTTGTAATACGGATTAGGGATGAGATACACATTTTTACACAGGAGTGAGTTAATTATTTACAAGAATCAGGTGAAAGGATTAACAAATTGAGTAATTTAGACGAGTATATACATACAGATGAAATTTTTTATTATTTTTTATTATTCATCATTTTTTACATTTTTATTATGCATATATTCCTCAAATTTTTTGAAATTAGTTTTACAAATAATTTGTAAAATTATAGTGTAAAATAATTTTTAAAACAATTTTCCAATCATTTACAAACATTTGAAAACAATTTTTCAAACATTTTTCATATAGTATATATATAGGTTTTCAAAATAATTTTCAGCCATTTTTCAAAACATTTGCAAATAGTTTTACAAAATGATTTTATTTCACACAAAGAAAATTTTTTACAAGCTACAATATTTTTACAAAGGTTGAAAATATTTTTCAAACATTTTTTAAATAGTTTTCAAAAGATTTTTCAAATATATTTTCAAACCATTTTCAAAATATTTATGGAAATATTTTAACCTCACTTATTAATCAATATATACAAAAAGAATTTTGAGGAAAGTTTTGTATATTTTTATTAGTTTTTTTACCAGTATTTACATAGTATTTTAGCCTTGTTAAAAATATGAAAATAGGAGTTAGGGCTAAAGTATATATTCAATATATATGACACCCCTATACTTAGCTCGAACTATGTCCTCATAGTGATCAAAGAGCTGCAAAGGAAGACATAACTCTTGCTAAGAATAGAAAAGTGAAAAGAATATTATACTACAATGACGAATAAAAGAATATAATCAATAGAAGTCGGTGATCCCCCTACACTTAGGATCAAGTAATCCTAAGTATAGAAGATTGTACACAAGGGGGAAATCGAGGATTAGAATGTACTAGGTCTACACCCTAATACATAGGGTAAAATATCCCTAAGTATAGGCACCAAAACAGAGGTAAAAAGAATCAAAAGAATAATCATAAGTCTGACACCCACCTATACTTAGGGTAAAGTACATCCTAAGTATAGCATAATCATGAGATGGAGATGGGGTGTTAGACAAAAGAATGTGTGATATGGACATCTGGATCTATACAGTTGCGGGAGGAAGTGATAATCAGGCATGAGATGCGAATGATGTGAGTCAAAAACACATCTCATGCAAAATGAATAAGGGCAACATCTAAGATCAACGAATCATGATATAGATATGGATTCAAGCGTTGACTGTTAACTCAGAAGGTGGATTTAGATGACATCTCAGATATATCAATGCTTCCATTGTCATCACCTTTCGGACCAAGTATGGTCCCTTCCACTTGCTCTGCAACTTCCCTAGAAATAGTTTTAGCCTGGCATCGAATAACCATACTTTCTGGTTAAGCTCAAACTGCTTATGGCTGATGTGAGAATCATGCCATATCTTCACTCTCTCCTTATATTGTAGGCTACTCAAAAAGGTTGTATCTATAAGTTCCTCCAGGGCTACCATTCCTCCTTTCTCTGATCCCGTACACTCTCTGGATCCAAAAATATCTCATTTATAGCCCATAGTGACTTATGCTTCATCGCAACTGGATAGTGGTTAGACTTGCCATAAACGAGTCAAAATGGATATGTACCCAATGGAGTCTTGAATGATGTCTGATATGCCCACAAGAACTAGTCCAAAAGCTATGATCAATCCTTTCAGTCTGAGATGACTACCTTTTGCAATATAGTCTTAATCTCCCTGTTAGAAAACTCAGCAAGACCTTTCGTCTGTGGGTGATAAGGAGTAGCAACTCTATGATCTATGCTGAACTCATTAGCAAGGGCCCTTACCTTGTCGTTGATAAAATGAGTCCCTCCGTCAGATATAAAAACTCTAGGTACTCCAAACCGTGAAATGATATTTTTCCTCAAGAATTTGCAAACACTATTAGCATATATGGCTTGGGCGAGGATGGCCTCAACTCAATGACTCACATAATCTACAACAAGCAAAATATACTCAAATGCCAAACTCTTAGGAAATGGGCCCATGAAATTGATGCCCCATGCATCAAAGACCTCACAAAAGTGAATGGATGCATCAGCATCATATCTCTCTGTCCACAAGTGCCCATTTTCTGACAGTAAGTACATCTCTTCACGAATTTCTCTGAATCATTAATAAGGGTAGGCCACAAAAGGCTGGATTGAAGCACTTTTTGTGTTGTCCGTCTCCCAGATTGATGTCCTCCTGCCTCAAGCTTGTGGTAATATGTGAGGATGCTATGTTTCTCTTCTGTCTCCGGATACTATCCCCCCTTCATGATAAAGAGTAGAATTTTCCCAATGGTACGACCTAGCCTTCGCAAGAAAGGTCTCAAGTCATTGTCTGGGACAATCTTGCGGAACTTTCTTTATGACATGATAGTTCACAATATAAGCATACCATAGAAGTGAGGTGATTGCAAGGATCACCTCATTTGGGAATGCCTCTGTAATAGGTGTTGTCTGATCCGAATCCTCAAGTTTCTCTTGACGGGTGAGGTGATCTGCCACCATATTTTTGACTCTAGGTTTATCCTTGATCTCTATGTCAACCTCCTAGAGTAGAAGGATCCATCTAGTCAATTTGGCTTTGACATCCTTCTTTGCCATTAAGTATAGGATGGCGGTGTGATCAGTATAAATTGTCACTTTAGATCCAAGAATGTAAGATCGAAACTTATCCAAAGCAAATACTACAGCTAGCATATCCTTTTCTATTACGGTGTAATTCCGCTGAGCGACATCCGTTGTTCAGTTAGTGTAGTGAATGTCATATGGTAATCCGTCCCTGCTCTGTCCTAGCACGGCCACTACGGCAAAATCAGAGGCATCCGTCATGATCTCGAATGAGAGAGACCAATCAGGTGGTTGAAGGATAGGAGTCTCGACAACTAGATTCTTGAGAGTCTCAAATGACGCAAGACACTTATCATCGACAAGGAACTCAGTGTCTTTTGTCAAAAATCAGTAAGCGATCGGGAATTCCTGTTGAAGTCTTGTATGAACTGTCGGTAGAAACCGACATGCCCTAAAAAAGACCAAAACTACCGTAAATTGGACGGTAGACTGAGTTTCTTAATGATATCCACCTTGGTCAGGTCAACCTCCATGCCCCTATTGGAGATGATATGGCCGAGGACCATGCCCTGAATCACCATGAAGTGACTCTTCTCCTAAGATAATACTAAGTTGACCTCAATGCAATGCTGAAGTACTCAATCTAGGTAATCAAGACATGCATCAAAATTATCACCGTAGACTGAGAAGTCGTCCATTAAGACATCTAAAAATTCACCAACCATGTCCGAGAAAATAGAGAGCATGCACCTTTGGAATGTAGTCGGGGCATTACATAATCCAAAGGGCATCTGTCTAAAAGCATACGTCCCAAACGGACAGGTGAACGTTGTTTTCTCTTGGTCTTCAGGCACTTTGGCCACCTGGTTGTATCCCGAATACCCATCTAGAAAGCACTCGTAACTCTTCCAAGCCAGTTTCTCAATGATCTGATCTATGAAAGGTAGCAGGATGTGGTCCTTCTTGGTGGCCTGATTCAATCGTTAGTAGTCCACACAGACCATCCAAGAAGTGGGTACTCGAGGAGCTATCTCCTCTCCAGACTCACTTACAACTGTGGTGATACCCGTCTTCTTGGGTACCACATGTAATTGACTAACCCACTTGGAATCGGAGATGGGGTAGATAAAATTAAAAAACAACATCTTTTTGTCTGTCTGAAATTAAGAAAATCATAAAAATTTGCTTAAAAATTCCCAAAAAAATTACTCTAGGTGTAATTTTTTGGCCTTTAATTTCTTTCCAATTTCCTACATAGATCATTTATAAAACTCCAAAAATTACGAAAAACTAAAAATATAAAAAACTTGGAGAAAATTGTAGAAAAATCCAAAATTCTTATTTTAGTCTCTATTTGTAGATAATTATTTATTCTTTAGCATAATAATAAGTTCTAAGAGTTTTGGGCACCTAAATTAGTTTTATGTTGCAAAATACTCTTGGTTGTGCACTGTTTCCTTAGTTTCCACTATTTGATATTTATAAAATCACAAAAATATCAGAAAAATTTCAAAAACATTACCAAAAATATTTTAAAACATATAAAACACAAAAACATTTTCTTTTGATTTTTCTGAACATTTTTTGAACTTGTAAAAAATACAAAAATAGTGTGGTGTGTGTATTTTATCCCTTGTGATTTATTAGAAATTAAAAAAACAAAAAATTCAAAAACCTCTAAAAAATTATCTTGGAAATCTGAGTACTTGTGTTCCTTGTGTTCCACCCTGGTCGCTATACCAGGTAAATTGAATAGCAAAATCACTTGCTTATCATTGTTTGATTTTTCATTAAGTGGTTAAAAACATATTTTTCCGTTGACCACACTTGGCGATTTGGGTTACAACGACCCTTGATTATTTCATACTTAACCCGAATTGTTAGGTGTGTCATCAAAATGGCATCATTGTCGGGGAGACGCTAGAAGCTTCAAGGTGGCGTTGGGCTAGCTCAGTAGAGGGGTTCTGCCTCAAGCAGAGGAGTCTCGCAGGGATGGAGTGAGCAGCAACTCTCTGTGGTCAGGCAGCCGGTGGAAGGGGGATGCTGGAGGTGGGTTGGCGTGCGACCCTACACGATGGAGGAGGGAATGTCGAGGCACGATGGAGGCCACGACATCGCACGACGGATTTGGTGGAAGACGCGGCCGAGCGCAGCCTAGAGGATGCGGGGCCGTGGGTGTGGCTATTCTCGTGGCAGGAGGGCATTGGAGCGTGCTTGCTGTAATTTTTTGTTTTTTTTATTTTTTTCCTTTTTATATTTTTATGTAAATACATATAGATAAAGAATTATTTTATTTTTTTAAGGAATAGATCTATAATCAGAAATAAATTTTTTTTATATTATTTTTAAATTTTTTAATTTTCCTACAAAATAAATGTGAAAGAGAGAAACAGCTATGGAATTTTTTGTTTTTATTTATTTATAAACAAAAATGGAGTGCGTGAGTAGTTATGGGTCTTGAGGAAGTGAAAGACAGATCCATGTCTCCGATCATCGTGTGTGACCGGAGGTGGAAGATTGTGTGAGATAGAACGTGAAAATGGAGAGATTGCAAGATGAGATGAAAAATCAGGTTTGGAGGCAGATCAAAGTATGATGAATATTTTTAGGATTTTAGGATCTCAATTCTAATCAAGCGATCAAAGCAAAAATAAAATCTAAAAGTTATCTAGGAGAAATGACGGGAAAAGAAAATCGATCTCTCCTCAGGATCGGATATGTCGTGATGGCCTCGACGAGGGCTGATGCGCTGTCACTGGACGGCTCGGAGGCTAGGCACCCTTCTTCATCAAGCTGGCTCTCGGAGATCGGGCTCCTCTCCACCAAAGATTGATCAACGAATAACGAAGGAGGAGCACATTAAAAAGAGAAGATCAATACAAAAGGAAAGGATGTACAAAAGAGGAAGGCGTTTAGTGGTTAATTAAATAAATGAATTGAATTAATTAATTAATTAGGAATTTTGGAATTAAATAAATTAAATAAAATAATTTATAAAAATTAATTAGCCATCTTAATGGTGGCTATAAAAGGTATGGAATAATAATTTATATACAAGGTATATTTTAAATCAAATAATTAAATATAAATACAAATTTCGTAATAAAATTTATTAATTAATGTTAGATATTTATTTTTGGTTATTTTTATATAAGGAAGTTAGTTCTATACAAATATTATGTACATAAAATATAGTATACACATGTATAAATAGGGAAATAATTTTTAAATAATATTTTTTTAAAAAAAATTAATTATATTTTTTATTTTTATTTTTTGATTAAAATAATATTTACAATCATGTACATTATGTATAGAAAAATAAATATGAATAAATATACAAATATGTAAGTGGTAAAACTGCACAAAACACCCCAGAAAATCGACTTTTCAACTGTAAGTCCAAAAATTATGAAATCATATCCTTTTGAAATATAATTTAAGTTAGAGTATAATGGAAGTAAGTTTGGTTCAATTTGAGTTCGTATGGTACCGGAATTGATATTTCAATTATCATTTTACGGCTTTTTCTAGTGTGATTATTTCTAATATGTACATTATTTTGCTTTGCAATTATTTTTATTATTTACAACACATTTTTATTCACAAATTTTGTTTATAAAAATAATTATTTTTTGGTCAATTATGTATAAATAAAATAGTATACATTTTATAGAAATATATAGGGAAAAATTACAAATTATTTTTTTGCTTTTTGGAATGAAGACCCTATCTCCCCCTACTTTATTCCTGGTCGATCAGGTCAAGTCTTGACCTTATCTCGAGGTTTGGATCAGTCTGCATTTATTCCATAAATACATCCTTTATTTTTCTTTTCTTTTTCTTTTCTTCTTTATTCTTTTATTTAAGTACAAAAAGTGTTAAAAATGCATATCTAACAAATGCATGCAAAATGGTAATTAAATGAAATTAGTGGGTATTTATAGGTGTTCGACTACGGAAATAAAAATAAAATAAAAGAGTAAAGGCGATTAATCATTGATTCATCAGCCAGCCTATGAAAACCCAACCCTTTTGATCTTGCCCACCTACTCGCAAATCAGCAGGCATCCTTTAGGTGGGAGATGAACGAGTTTCAAAAGGAGATGAGGGAGATTATCAAGGGAAAGGCTGCCATACATGCAGAGATTGAGACAACCCGAACAACCTCAAGAGAAAATTTGAGCAGGTACAGTTCTCAAAGACCACCACTCCTAGTGATTTATTGGGTGACATTGCTTCATATACATTTGATGTTTATTTTGTGTCACCTAGGAGCAGTAGGATGCCAGCTGGCGGTACCTCATCTGAGCGACGACACCACGAGGTTCAAGGAGCACCAGACGAGGAGAATAGCGGTGCTAATGTTGCTAATGATGATGATGATGATGGTGGTGGTGGTGTTGTTGAAGCCACCAAGGACGTTGATCCGGCTGACGGTACTGAGACTGTCGTTTCTCTAGATGCAGTAGGTGGTACTGATGCCACCATTTCATATGATGTTGAGCCAAGGCACGGTGTTGATGCCGCTAAGACAGATGCCATGGGTGGTACTGATGTCACTACTTCTATTCCAGTTGTGTCACATCTAGTTTTTGTATCTCGAGAGATTACGAAAAAGAATAAAAAAATTAATAAAGGAAAGGTTCTTCATCTTCGAGTCCATGTTTGACGATTGATGATACTTTTATGGATTCCATGCATTCTCAACAGCAGGAACCTCTTCCTAGCCCTCTATCTTAGAAGGGCCCAACCATCCCCTTTCCTCAAGCACTCTGCTTGGCAAAGGGGAATGAAAAAGAAAATCCAAAAGAAGATCGACAATTATAGTTTAGCCAGTAGATGAACGATAAATTCCATATCCAGCTGACTCTGTAGGAGGCATTGAGGACATCCCTATCTTCTAAAGGAACTTGAGAGAGAAGACCACTATCCGCAGGAAGAAGAGGAACCATCAGGCATAAATCCATGTGCTGACTTGTACCACATGCTTCGCTATTTAGAACTATCTGCTAGCCAAGAGGCCAGATGCAGGAGCTCCCTATGTCAGATGCCACATTCATGAGCAGAGATTTGATCACACTCTATTAGACAATGACTCTTCTTTCAACTCCATCTGGTAGCCATACTCGACCGATTCGAGTTCGGCCCACTTCGATAGAGAAGGACATTCCTTCAGTTTATTGATAGATCTATAAAGAGGCCTAATGGGTTGTTGAAGGATGTGGTCGTCACAATTCAGGGCTTGAAATTCCCCGTGGACTTCATTGTGTTGGACATGGAGATCATTAAGTCTTTGACTGACACCTCCATCATTCTAATACGTCCACTCTTGGCCACAACCAAGGCGGTGTCTGACCATGATAGCGGGAAGGTATACTTTCGCATTGAGGGTGAGAGTATATAAATAGAGACGACTGATGAGACTAGAGAACGGGATTCAGCTTACTCAGAGCAATTCAGTGATGCAGAGCAGATGACAGAGGCAGAGGGAGATGTCCACCAGGAGTGTGACTTTGTGATCACAGATGATGAAGTTGCTTGGTTCGATTCCATTTCACGATCTCTTTTTTCACCTTCAGATGTCACAGATTCATCGCATTTAGTAGAGAAGAGTTCGGAGAGCACACTTTTGAGGCCGACAATGGCGTTTAGGAGAGCGAGGCAAGGTATATATCATGTGATTTTGATTCAGTTCGATTCAAACATAGATTGGGAAGAGTTTGATGATTTATTACCTTGTCTGATTTCCACAAAGCTAGCAGCTAGGGTGGAGATCGAGCCAGCACCGAGAACAGATACACCAGTGGGGTTGTCTTCACTAGTTTTTCACGATCTACGAGAGTTCTCTCATTCAGATCTAGTTTCCTTCACTCAGACCTTTCATCGTCCAAATTTAGTAGCTCCCAATTGTCCAGAACTGAAGCTTTTGTTGCAGTCGTTGAAGTATAGGTTTCTTGCATGTGAGCATGAGATGTACCCAGTCATTATCTCAGTAGATTTTACTGGAGAGCAAGAATCTCGTCTGATGGAGATTCTTGAAAGAAATCGTAAGGAAATAGGATGGAGTGTAGATGATCTCTAGGGGATAAGTCCGTCCCTGTGCTCACACCATATCTATCTCGAAGAGGACGCTAAGCCATCGCATGAGTTCCAATGACGGCTGAACCCGAATCTTCGAGAGGTGGTTATGAAGAAAATATCAAAATGGTGGAGCATTAATTTTATCTACCTTATATCTGACTCCAAGTGAGTTAGTCCATTACATGTGGTGCCCAAGAAGACGGGCATCACTACAGTTGTGAGCAAGTATGGAGAGGAGATAGCTACCCGAGTACCCACTTCTTAGAGAGTCTATGTGGACTACAGATGATTGAATCAGGCCACTGATGAATACCCATTCATCACTCTTTATTCTTCTATTTTAGCTACAAAAACCTTTGCAAATACATGTAGATATGTGTAAATACAAATAATTACCAAAAGCATGCATTGTGTAAAAACCTATAATTAGCATGTTTTTGTGCACAAAATAAAAGAATAAAGAGCAAAAAGAAAAAAAAAAGAGGGAAATATTTAGAATAAATATTGAGCAACCTAACCCAAGGGAGGGCTCAGCATGGGCCTGACCGCATAAAAGTCAAAGTAGAGGGAGATAGGAGCTCATGTGTATATACTTCTAAAATTATATTTTCCTCACCCAAAAATATGCTTGTACATATTTTGTGTATATTTAGAAAATATCAAAAACAAAATAAAAATTTAAAAAATCAAAAAGTAAAAAAAAAAAAATATATATACCCTTTCACCATGTGCATAAACCACACCATTGTATTTATTTAACCTTGTAAATAAATTCAATTATTTTCTAAACTTTTTGTAAATATTCTATGTTACATATTGTAAATATATAAAATAACAAGAAACAAAACAAAAATCAAATAAAAATTACAAAATTGAAAATACAAAAATACATTGTATAAATACCATGTATATAAATGTATTCAACCATTTATTTCACCCTTGTATATAAGTGATAAAAATAAAATAAAAATATTATTTTATTCCTCATTTTATCTTGTAAATAAATAAAATACAAAATGAGCATAAAAATACATAAAAATAACAAATAAAAAAAATCAAAAATAAAAACTCCATATAGTGTACATATACCTATATATATAGCTACCCTATTTTTATTCCCAAAAATTAATTAAAAATCACCAAAAAATAGAAAAAAATAAAAGAAAAATATTTCATGTTTTGAGTTTTCTTTAATTCGGCCTATTTCTACCTTAAAATAAATAAACAAAAATCAACTGCACGTGGCAGCTTCTGATTGGTCCACGGGGGACTGTTGACCCCGGTCAACTCCCCCGCGGACTCCTTCCTTTTCTGGAAGAAGCGCGCCACCCCATCTTCTCCGATTTTCCCACGCGTCTCCAGGCTGTCTCCCACGCAAACCTCATGCCCGGATTCTTCGCCTATCATCCATCTTCCTCGCCCGATCTTCCGCCACGAAATCAACACCTTCCATCGCTGTCGCCCCTCAACCCTAATCGCCCCTGTCACCTTATATATTCTTCCCTCCGCCGCCTCCGCGCCCCATCTTTGGACCATCTCCTTCTCCCCAGTGACCTCCATAGGCATCGCGAGAGTGACAGCAAGCATCTGCCCTTGTTGCAGTGAGGTGAGGAAGCGAATCCATTGATCCGGCGAACTTCGCCGCCACTGCTCCGCCACCAGCGTCGAGCATCGAGCCTCAGGCCTTGACGCCCTTCGAGGCTACGACCAGGAGTTAGCCACACTCCAGCATAGTCTTCCGCTCCACCCAGGTAGTCAATTAGCTCTTCTATTTCTTCCAATTTCCGATTTCGCCCAATTCGTATCTCCGACGCATTTCCCTGATTCCGGCCATCTCGCGTAATATCTCGACCATCCGAACCGACCATCATCTCCGCCATTCCCTCACGCACCTTCTACGCCCTTTCACTCAACCCAGATCGCACAGGATCTGGGAATCGAGCTCCTCCGCCGACCACCCTCGCCGGAGCTCTCCATTTCGACTCACACTTCACCTTCACGCCGCCTAACCGGGTCGAGGTACTTTGCCCTCGACCCGCGAAGCTTCTGAACTATTTTGCAGGTCAAGAGGAGGCCGTCTGAGGCTTCCCGACATCTTCCCAGGAGCTTCTCCTCCGCCGACCTCGCCGGAGCCTTCCAGGGCTCGGCCGGGGTATCGGAGACCCGTAGCAGCTGTGCAACTTCACGCCGGATCTTCTCCGACCTTCAGGCGCATCAGAGGAGAGTGGAGACACCTTCACGAGGCCGACGAAGTTCGCCGGCCATCAGTTCTTCCACCATCCTCCAGAGCCGTCAGATCGCCTTCTTCGCTCCAGATCAGATCCTCACCGTCCATCTGCGGAGTCTTGCCACCGTCCGATCATCCCGAGGATCGATCTTCACCGTTGAGCAGCGAGGTTAAGCCACGACGTCTCTCAGCCGTCCGATCATCCACGTGGGTGCACCTCGACCATCCGATCTGAGCCTGGCCTCCTTCGAAGAACCACGTTGCATCTCAACCATCCGATCATCCACGTGGACTCACACCAGCCGTCGGATCAAGCCAGCACTTCCATAGTTAAAGGCGCATTTGTTCTCCACCGTCCGATCTGCCACGCGTCACACATCAGACCGTCGATAATAATAAAAGGGGTAAATTTCTCCTAGACCCCTCTGTTTGTTCCATTTCATTTTAGTCCTGTAATTTTTAATTCAAGTTGTTTATTTTCTGGGATATTTGCACCAAGGACCTCGTACTTATTTTTATTTGCATTTGTACCCCTGCCAGTTGAGAGCCACGTGCTTTGTCACGTGTTTTGTTGGGTTATTTGCATAAGACGCCCTGTAGTTCTTGAGGTTATTCATTGAATAAAAAGTTTTGTTTATTTGCATATATACCCCTGTGAATGCTTTATTTCCACATGTGCGATATTATTTTGGGTTATTTGCAGATAAGCCCCTAGACTTTTGGTACTTGTTACCAATAAGCCCTCGGAACTTATTTTTATTACCATTTGGTCCTTGAGTGCCCCAGGCACGTGCTTGGCACGTGTTTCGCTGGGAATTTTGCACCAGACCCCCAGAACTTTTGGGTATTTGCACTTAGGTCCCTATGCACAGTGCCCCTCCTTTATTTTTGAATAAAATATCAAACGACCTCCAAATCCAATGAGATTTTGACACATGGCTCCTGCCATGGTGTAGGAATTTCTGTGATTTTTGAGGACATTTTTGATTTCATTTGCTATTTTTAAAAATTCAAAAACACTCTTTTTAGTCACTGTCTAACTTTAAAAACACCAAAAAAATATAAAATCACCCCCAAAAATTCTAAAAAAATTAGATACTGTAGTTTGCTTATTGTTTGATTTTCTAGCCAATTTTGGCTATTTTTCATCAATTAAAAACCCTAAAAATTGAAAAACCCCTAAAAACTTATAAACATTATAATAAATAAATTAAAAATCCAAAAACAATAATTAGGGTGCCTAAATTTTCCTTATTCTTTCTAGATTATAGGAAAATTACCTTCAGGGTTGATTGAAACTCTTAAATATTTTATTTTTGAGTTTCTAACCTTGCTGGACAGTACCTCTTCTTGGTTGCATTGTTTGATTTTTAATAAATAATTTCCCCATTAGAAAAATTCCAAAAATTCACCAAAAACAGTAAAAAACTTAAAAAACCTAAAAACCCATTTTCTGGAATTTTTGTTTGATTTTTGGTGTGTTTAATAAATTGTTGAAGTCCCCTTGTATTTACCTTCTTTAATTTTCTCATCTTTTAAAAAATCTAAAAATTATAAAAACAAATAAAAACACTAAAAAAAAAAGACTCCCTTGGATTTCTGACTACATCGTAGGCCGCAAGGCCAATCTGTGCTCCTTGTGTTCGACCCTGGGAGCTATACCAGGTTAATCCTATAGCTAGATCGCTCTATTTTGTGCTTGCTTGTGTTTATCTCTGTGAGTGGTTGATTATTTTTCTTGATTGACGCATTCGAGTGACTGAGGTCGCAACGACCTCATTTTATACCTTTACCTCAGTTGTTCGGGATTTTGCGTAATCAGAATGGCGCCGTTGCCGGGGAGCACGGCTTTGTAGTCATTTTTCCATATTGTCTCTCTACATTATAACTGTTTTCTGACACTCTCTCTTTCTAATTTTTGTGCGGGGTACTGCGTGGAGAACTTGGAGTACACTTTTTGAGGACCCGCACGGGAAGAAGAGCAGGGAGAAGAAGAAGAATGTCATTTATTTGAGAGAACAATATTTTTGTAATAATTTAGGACTCAGACTTTGAACTGTGGACATTTGTAACTTAGCGGGTCTGTTTCGCCGAGCACCGGTGTGCTCGGGGGACCCATTTGGATTTTCGCGGCTTTTATCGTGGTTTTTATAGCTAGCTGCCTTTTCCGGTGTTTCTCGCGGTTTTAGCCCCTAGACATAGGAATTTTGATTGATTGTGACGTAAATTTTTAAGGCCCAACACCTAATAGAATATCTGTTCCTATAGAACGTAATTGGACCTTAATAAAATTCACTGAAAAAGTTAGTTTAATTGGATTTGAGACCACGTGCCGTGAGGAGTCACATACAGCGCTGGCAGGACCCGTTGTGGCGGGCACCGAGTGACTCCCAAGATCGGACTCCGGACTCGATTCGGTTAGCTAACTATTGTTCTTCACGATCAATAGAAGTTGCTTGTCTAAGGCCGGTTTTTCCCGTTGCACCATTTAGGTAGTTTTATTTCTGTCTTTAAATTCTGCGCGGATCACTTGCATGTAGAGTGCTGGAGACAAGGTACGCATTTCTTTCTCTGCATGCATCATTGATTTCTTCGCGCATCGGCTTTTTCGTTCTCTCCCTCTGTTTTTGGCTTAATCATCAGGAGAATCGGAAAAACCGTTAGGCCGCTTGTATTTATTTTGAAAAAATTAAAAAGAAAAACAAAAAAAAATTGGGACTGGATAACATTATTGACCCTAAAAGACACTCACATTAAAAATTTGTCTTGGGGAGAGCAACCCCCTCATTGTATGGTTTGGATGCGCGAGAGAGTGACCCGCACACTAGGTAGAACCCTCCGGTGTTATTTCTAGCTGACTACCGACTCTTCCGTGCGGGCCAGTCGGTTGGAGTAGCATCGGGTATCCTAACAGGTCACGTAAGCGCTCTGATATCTTGCATGTTCACCAAATAAAATTGACAAGATAAATTGACCGATCTTTCACGGTCTTCAGATTGTGTTGCGTTGGTGAACCGGGGGTTTGCTTTGCGATCATATTTTCTCCAGATCCCATCCGCCCAACTCGCTAGATCAAGATGATGGGTAGACGATCTCTTAGGCAGCCTCTAGCTGCACCGCTTTCAGGCGCGTCTACTCCATCATCTAGGTTGGCCCGTGAGAGTCGAGACCAGCTCTCCGGGCCCGAGTTCGATTCCACCCTGTTCCCCCTCGATCCCCTTTCTTCTGCTACTGAGAGACATGAGCCCGAGGAAAGACGAATTAATTTGACAGAACCTGAGTTAGGCTCATCTGATTTTGCAGACGTCCCTATGGCTGGAGCCGGCAGTTCAGACGATCGCCAGCCCGAACATTTTGTCTTAGACCAGGGAGCGATTAACTCCACCCTGATCGCGTCATTAGAGACAGTTCAACAACAGTTACGCGATCAGGGGGCATTCATGATAGAGATGAGGAGGGAGTTGGAGAGACTCCGAAGAGAGCGAGACGAGCCGAGCGAGCCGGAGGACATTCCTGACGCTGATGCAGAGGCAGCAGCCGCAGCAGCAGCTGCCGCAGCAGCGGCAGCCGCCGCCGCAGCAAGACCGATGCGGGAGCTACACAACCCCGGATCTACACTGATGCACCAGTGGGTGGTGATACCTGCTATCGTGGGGGATTTCAAGTTCCCTCCGAACACCCTGCAGATGCTTCCTCATTTTCACGGACTCGCCACTGAGGAACCCCACCTCCATCTCCAGGAGTTTTTGATGATCTGTAGCACTGTCCACGACCGTCGTGTGGACCAAGATACGATTCGGATGATGGCCTTCCCTTTTTCACTGGCAGATAGAGCAGCCGCCTGGCTGAAGCATCTAGGGAAGTTTGTTTACACCTGGGAGCAACTCCGCACCGAGTACTTGAACAAGTACTATCCACTCGGGCGGACGAATGCAGCGAGGGCCCTGATCAACAACTTCTCCATGCTCCCTAACGAGCAATTTCACGAGGCATGGGAGAGGTTCAGAGAGCTTCTGGATAGATGCCCACATCACGACATCTCGAAGCCGAACCTAGTTCAGAGCTTCTTTAGTGGGATGACACCAGAGCTTCAGGGTCTGGTGAATGCTTCTTGCGGCGGGTCCTACTTTGCCAAGGACCAAAACCAAGTCTGGGCCATCTACGAAGAGATGGCAGAAAATTACATGGTGATGTCCCAGACTCGGTTGTACACACAGAGATCTCAGCAGCCGCCAGGACCCGTGCAGTATCAGCGGATAGCACGGGTTGATGCAGGTCCATCCAGTTCGTCCACAGTTGTAGCCGCACAGGCAGAGTCAGCTGCTGCGGACATGGGAATTATCAGCGAGAAGTTGGACCGCATGGAAATAATAGAGAAGAAGCAGTGCCAGGGCATAACTCAGATGGAGCAGATGGCACAAACTCTGAGCGACGTGAAGACCCATCTCTTGTGCCTCCAAGAGGCACAGACGGCTTCTCAGCCCCGTCTTCAGTCGCGAGGCGATTCCGGTGGCAGCCGCAGCTCGTCCCAGCGCTCCAGCTCCTTGCAGCAGCCTAGACAAGTTCACCTTGTACAGGCGGAGCCGTACCAGCAGCAGCAGCCCTCTTACCAGTCACCACCATCTCCAGACTTACAGATGGTGGTATATCAGCCGGATCAGCCTCTGGATGTACTCCCACCAGCCCCTTACGATGCGGAACCGTTGATGGATGTCAACGGGATTTGGTATGACCGCCCTCAACCTGGAATCCGAAGAGATCATCCCGGATTCAGGTGGGGGAATGGGGGTAACCAGGCCCAACAGCAGCCAGCCGGTCAGGGAGGGCAGTACTCCCAGCAGAGAGATCACCAGCAGCCCCCAGCATACCAGCCATCATCCTTCGTACCTCGTCCCTACCAGCAGCAGGGACAGAATTGGAGACGTGAGCAGCAGGCTCACCAGCAGCAGCATCATTCCTCTTACCCCTCTCAGCCACAGCAGCACCAGGTCCAGCAGCCTCATTATCAGAGAGGCAACCCGTCGGGCTCCCATGAGAGCCCCGCCATGGATGATTTAGCCCGCCTCTTCACAGAGCAGCAGGCTACATTTAGACGGGAGATGGACGAGTTCCGCCAGGAGATGCGGGACCTGATGAGAGGGAAGGCCGCCATCCCTGCACAGATCGAGCCTAATCCGAATAGCTTGAAGAGGAAATCTGAGCAGGTAGTTCACACTGAGCCTACCACTCCTAGTAACTCATTTGATGATATGTCATCGGATATATTTGATGCTGATTTTGTTACACTTAGGAGCGGTAGAAGACCAGCAGGCGGCGCCTCATCTGAGCGACAACACGAGGATCCATCTAGAGCACCAGATGAGGAAGAGGAGAGCGGTACTGAAGCCGCACATCATGATGACGGTGGTACTGAGGCCACCCGTGATGCTGATTCCACCGGCGGTACTGAGGCCGCCATTTTACCACATCGAGGAGGTGGTACTGACGCCACCAGCAGAGCCGAGCCAGCCCGCGGTACTGAGGCCGCAAGACGTCTAGTTGTAGAGCCAGCTAGAGGTGGTACTGACGCCACCAACATTTATTCTGATAGAAATGTTGTCTTTCCTCGCATGAATGTATCTCAGAACTCTGATTTGAATAAAGGAAAAGGTTTAGTTTCTTCTGATCCCACTGTGGTAAATGATGTTTGTGAGGATCCGGTCATCGAACCGTCTAGGCCTATTCCTAGTCCTTCATCTGAGAAGGACCCTGTGATCCCCTTTCCTAGAGCCCTTGAGTTGGGGAAGGGGAAGAAAAAAGAAAAAGACCCAAAAAAGAGAGAGCAGGAGGAGTTCAGCCAGGGCATGATAGACCGATTTCACATCCAGCTGACCCTCAATGAGGCTTTACAGCACATTCCTCTTCTTCAGCGATCCCTAAGAGATAGGACCACAGTCAGGAGGAAGAAGAGGAACAAGACCGCAGAAATTCATGTGCTGACAAAAGCCACGTGTTACGCGATCCAGAACCATCTGCCGACTAAGAGGCCAGATTTAGGGGCCCCGTATGTCAGATGTCAGATTAGTGAGCAGAGGTTCGACCGTACTCTATTAGATAGCGGATCGTCGATCAACCTTCTTCCGGCAGCCCTTCTCGACCACTTAGAGTTGGGCACTCTTAGACAGAGCAGGACATACCTTCAGTTTGCTGATCGGTCTGTCAAGAGGCCAAAGGGGTTGTTGCGAGACGTTGTCGTCACGATTCAGGGTTTGCAATTCCCCGTGGATTTCGTCGTGCTAGACATGGAGACCCCTGACTCGTTGACCGATTCCCCCATCATCCTCGGTCGCCCGTTCTTGGCCACCGCCAAGGCAGTGACTGACCATGACAATGGGAAGGTATTCTTTCGCGTCCAGGGCGAGAGTATACAAATAGAGACGGTTAAGGACCACAGAACCAGAGATAGATCCCGCTCACATGGCAGTACAGATTCAGAGCAGCTGACAGACGCAGAGCCAGACATCCACCAGGACTGTGATTTTGTGATCACAGATGATGAGGCAATTTGGGCAGATCCTGCAGCACAGACCATCCTCTCATATTCAGATGCAGCTGATGCAGAGATGATAGCAGAGGATAGTCTGGAGAGCACAGCCCTGGTTCAGGATACTATTGATTCGGTAGAGTCGGACCTTGATCGCGACACGATTTTCAGTGATGGTGGTACTGAGGCCACCTTACTCGACGGTGGTACTGATGCCACCGCGAATGATACAGATCCCTCGGATTCAGAATCTGATTGGGCAGATTGTGATGATCAGATGCCAGATCTGGATCCACCTGAGCCTATAGATGAGGAGGAGGTAGAGGCAGAGCAGAACAGAGACAATATAGAGGACCCGCCTTCTCCAGATCCAGTTTGTGAGAGTTCGTTATCATTCTCCCAGGTAGATTTGGCAGAATTGTCCGCATACACACATCTTCTTCAGAAGCCAGATTTGCCAGCACCCAGCTGTCCAGAGCTAAAGCCGCTCCCTACTTCGTTGAAGTATAGATTCCTTGCGGGAAAGTCTGAGATGTACCCAGTCATCATCTCTGCCGATCTGACTGGAGAGCAAGAATCCCGTCTGATGGAGGTTCTTGAAAAGAACCGCAAGGCAATTGGATGGAGCGTAGCAGATCTCCATGGGATTAGTCCTCATTGTGCTCCCATCATATCTATCTCGAGGAAGGGGCGAAGCCGTCGCGTGAGTTCCAGCGGCGACTGAACCCCAACCTAAGAGAGGTTGTTATGAAGGAAATATCAAAATGGTGGAGTGCAGATTTTATTTATCCCATTTCCGACTCCAAGTGGGTTAGCCCCTTGCATGTGGTGCCCAAAAAGACGGGCATCACGACTGTGATCAGTGAGTCGGGAGAGGAGATTGCTACACGAGTACCCACCTCTTGGCGGGTCTGTGTTGACTACAGGAGACTCAACCAGGCCACCAAGAAGGACCATTTCCCCCTGCCTTTTATTGATCAGATCATAGAGAGACTGGCAGGGAAGAGCCATTATTGCTTCCTAGATGGGTACTCGGGCTACAACCAGGTGGCCATCGCTCCTGAGGATCAGGAGAAGACCACCTTTACCTGTCCCTTCGGTACATACGCTTTTCGACGCATGCCATTTGGGCTATGTAACGCCCCTGCGACTTTTCAGAGATGCATGCTGTCGATATTTTCGGACATGGTAGGGGAGTGTTTGGAGGTCTTCATGGACGACTTCTCGGTTTACGGCGACGGATTCGATTCCTGTCTTGACTGCCTAGACCGAGTGCTCCAGCGATGTATTGCTACCCGCTTGGTTCTGTCTTGGGAGAAGAGTCACTTCATGGTGACTCAAGGGACGGTGCTTGGCCACATCATCTCCAACAAAGGCATGGAGGTTGATCCGGCCAAGGTCGATGTCATTAGGAAACTCACACCGCCGTCCAATCTGAAGCAGTTACGGTCATTTCTGGGGCACGTTGGTTTTTATAGGAGATTCATTCATGATTTCAGCAAGATTGCCCGACCGTTGACTGACCTCTTGACGAAAGACACCGAGTTCCTTGTCGATGACAAGTGTCTTTCGTCCTTTGAGACTCTCCAGCAGTGTGTAATTGAGGCTCCTGTCCTTCAGCCACCCGATTGGTCTCTCCCATTCGAGATCATGACGGACGCCTCTGATTTTGCCGTAGGGGCAGTGCTGGGACAGAGGAGGGATGGAGTACCATTTGCGATACACTATGCTAGCCGCACATTGGATTCCGCCCAGCGGAATTATACGGTCACAGAGAAGGAGATGCTAGCAGTAGTGTTTGCCCTAGATAAATTCAGATCATATATCATTGGATCCCGAGTGACCTTGTACACAGATCACACCGCCATCAGGTACCTCATGTCAAAGAAGGATGCCAAGGCCAGACTTACTAGATGGATCCTTCTACTCCAAGAGTTCGACATTGAGATCAAGGATAAGCCTGGAGTCAAGAATGTGGTGGCGGATCATCTCTCCCGACTAGAGCAGCCTGAGGATTCTGAACAGATTGATCCCATTTGTGATACCTTCCCAGACGAGGCGATCCTTGCTATCGCCTCACTCCCATGGTATGCTGATATTGTGAACTTTCTCGTTGCTGGGAAAGTCCCACAAGATTGGCCCAAGCAGAGGCTTGAGACCTTCCTTGCGAAGGCCAAGTCCTACCACTGGGAGGATCCCATCCTTTACCACGAAGGAGGGGATAGCATCTGGCGTCGGTGTATTCCTCAGGAGGAGCATCATAGTGTCCTCACTTACTGCCACAAGCTCGAGGCAGGAGGACATCATTCTGGGAGGAGAACGGCACAGAAAGTGCTCCAATCCGGCTTATGGTGGCCTACACTCTTCAAGGACTCTGATGAGTTCGTGAAGAGATGTACTGACTGTCAGAGGATGGGCACTTGTGGACAACGTGATATGATGCCGATGCAGCCCATTCACTTCTGTGAGGTCTTTGACGCATGGGGCATCGATTTCATGGGTCCATTCCCTAAGAGTCAGGGATTCGAGTACATTCTGTTGGCCGTAGATTACGTTAGTCGTTGGGTTGAGGCTATCCCCACCCGAGCCGCTGATGCTAAGACAGTTTGCAGATTTTTGAAGAAGCACATCATCATGCGGTTCGGGGTTCCACGAGTTCTGATTTCTGATGGGGGGTCTCATTTCATCAACGACCAGGTGAAGGCCCTTGCCAACGAATTCAGCATAGACCATCATGTTGCCACACCATACCACCCACAGACAAATGGTCTAGCTGAGGTGTCGAATAGGGAAATCAAGAATATTTTGCAGAAAGTCGTCCGCCCTGACCGAAAGAATTGGTCACAGCTTTTGGACTCGGTCTTGTGGGCATATAGGACGTCTTTCAAGACACCTTTGGGCACATCTCCCTTTCGCCTCGTGTATGGCAAGCCCTGTCACCTACCAGTTGAGCTGAGGCACAAGTCACTTTGGGCAGTTACAGACATATTGATGGATCCAGATGGTATAGGAGACCAGAGGAGGGCAGAGTTAGCCGCCTTGGAAGAGCTTAGAGATGCAGCATTCTCAAGCAGCCTACATTATAAGGAGAAAGTCAAAGAGTGGCATGATTCTCATATCAGCCACAAGCATTTTGAGATTGGACAGAAAGTATGGTTGTTTGATGCGAGGCTTAGATTATTTCCAGGGAAGCTACAGAGCAAATGGAAAGGACCCTATTTGGTCAGAAAGGTACACGATAACGGTAGCATTGATATATCTGAGTTATCTTCTGAGAGTACCTTCCGAGTGAACGGCCAGCGGCTCAAACCATTTCTAGATCATGAGCCGCGGGACGTTATTATTGCCGCTATTCATTTTGCGTGAGATGTGGTCTTTTGACTCACATCTTTTACATCTCACGCCTGATTTTCACTGTTCCTCCGCCTGTATAGATCCAGTTGTCCATATCATTCTATTCTTTAGTCCCACATCCCGTCTCTCATCTTATGATTATGCTATACTTAGGGTGTACTTTACCCTAAGTATAGGGGGGATGTCGGACCTGCGAGTATTCTCTTCATTCTTTCTGCTCTTGATTTTGCTGCCTATACTTAGGGATATTTTACCCTAAGTATAGGGGGGGCAGATTCTGTATATTCTTCACTCGGCTTTCCCTTCATGTACAGCTTTCTATACTTAGGATTAGTTAATCCTAAGTATAGGGGGAGACCACCGAGTTCCTCTCATTTTATTCATTTATTCGTTCCTGGACTTAGCCATTCCTTTTCACTTCCCTTTTGCTAAGCACGAGTTATGTCTTCTTCATCGCTCTTGATCACTCTGAGGACATCGTTCGAGCTAAGTATAGGGGGGTGTGTATATATTTCATATATACTTTAGCCATAACTCGTACTTTGTGTGAGTGTGTTAATAAATAAAATGGCTAAAAATCACAAAATTTAAAATTTTTTTTTCATGTACATAAACCTCTTTTATTCTTGCACATACATAGCTAGTGTATAAAGTATTTTTGTAAAAATGATTTCAAAAATCTTTTGTGTAAAGCTTGTGTAAATATTTTGTATCAAAATTATGTATATAGTACAAAATTTTTCCAAAAGGTTTTGAAAATCAAAAGTTTGCAAAAATCTTGTGTAAAAGATTGTGAATATCTTTTTTTTTTTTGCAAAACTTGCACTTCATGCATCATTCATTCATGATTTCAAAACATTTTTCAAAAATTTTGCATGATTGTAAAATATTTGTAAATAGCATCTTGTGTACATATATGTATATAGTTTTTCCTGGATGAGAGTTGACATTTAAACTAAGCCTGGAATTAAATTGAGAAATGGAGCTTGAATAAGATCTTAATTCACTTAACTTCAAGAGGAACCTTGTAGGACTTAGGGTTAAGGCTTTTCAGGTCCATAAGGGCTTAATTCTTCGAGTCCACTAGGCTATGAGCATATGTCATCTTGATGAGCCTAAGTAGAGCACTTAACAACACACGCATGACTCTCAGAGACAATGGCTTCACTTGCACCTGCACTTTACACATGGCTCTCCACGGATGAGGTGGTGAGGAGGCAGTTTCCTTTGGCTTGGGGTAGCATATGAGGGTAGTACTTCTAGGCGGAACCTCTCTTCTTCTTATAGTGAAGGAAGTGCACCTCAACTTGGTCTAGTGGTGTTGAAAGCTAAAGACAGAAGCTGTGGGTTGCAATAAAGCTTCAAAAGAGGGATAGTCTACCGGCTCAAGGGGAAATTTCTTATATATGCTGCACCATGTAGATATGTTGTACAAAAGTTCTTGAAAAAAAAAAATATATATGCAAAAATGCAAAAAGAACTCCAAAAAATTGGTGGGTCGGATTGAAAATTTAATAACCCCACCGGAGTATAAAGCAAAAGCTTATGGTATCCATGTTACATCTCATGAAGCTTGCAGCGGGAGACTTAGCTACACTGGCTAAGCTTCCAAAACTCTATACTTCTACCCCCTCTCCTTGAGCCGGTTGCACTTGAACTTAGAAGGGAATACCCCGCTTCTCGAGGAACGAGTTGCTAGACCGAGGCATTAGAGTTACCAGGTTGAGGGAGGTTGTTTCTTTGTTACTTCTGAGGTGGGGAGCCACATATCACCTACACCGCAAGGAAAGATTCATGGTCATTAGAGTTTGTGTATGTAGACTTGTTCTGATCTGGTTTATTGAGGAGTCTTGCCCATAGATTGGTGGAACTTGGAGGCTGTTGAGTTTTAGGCTTAAGTCCAAATAAGGTTCCGACACATTAATAATCCAAAGATCTGATCGAGCTCCATATTTCAATTTAATGAAGGAAAATTTAATAAGTCAACCTTGATCCATGTACATCCTCTTCCTTTTTTTTTCTTTTTCTTTTTCAAATAAGTGTTTGCTAAGGGACTAGCAAAGTTAAGCATAGGGGGGTGATGAATACCCATTCATCACTCTTTATTCTTCTATTTTAGCTACAAAAACCTTTGCAAATACATGTAGATATGTGTAAATACAAATAATTACCAAAAGCATGCATTGTGTAAAAACCTATAATTAGCATGTTTTTGTGCACAAAATAAAAGAATAAAGAGCAAAAAGAAAAAAAAAGAGGGAAATATTTAGAATAAATATTGAGCAACCTAACCCAAGGGAGGGCTCAGCATGGGCCTGACCGCATAAAAGTCAAAGTAGAGGGAGATAGGAGCTCATGTGTATATACTTCTAAAATTATATTTTCCTCACCCAAAAATATGCTTGTACATATTTTGTGTATATTTAGAAAATATCAAAAACAAAATAAAAATTTAAAAAATCAAAAAGTAAAAAAAAAATATATATATATACCCTTTCACCATGTGCATAAACCACACCATTGTATTTATTTAACCTTGTAAATAAATTCAATTATTTTCTAAACTTTTTGTAAATATTCTATGTTACATATTGTAAATATATAAAATAACAAGAAACAAAACAAAAATCAAATAAAAATTACAAAATTGAAAATACAAAAATACATTGTATAAATACCATGTATATAAATGTATTCAACCATTTATTTCACCCTTGTATATAAGTGATAAAAATAAAATAAAAATATTCTTTTATTCCTCATTTTATCTTGTAAATAAATAAAATACAAAATGAGCATAAAAATACATAAAAATAACAAATAAAAAAAATCAAAAATAAAAACTCCATATAGTGTACATATACCTATATATATAGCTACCCTATTTTTATTCCCAAAAATTAATTAAAAATCACCAAAAAATAGAAAAAAATAAAAGAAAAATATTTCATGTTTTGAGTTTTCTTTAATTCGGCCTATTTCTACCTTAAAATAAATAAACAAAAATCAACTGCACGTGGCAGCTTCTGATTGGTCCACGGGGGACTGTTGACCCCGGTCAACTCCCCCGCGGACTCCTTCCTTTTCTGGAAGAAGCGCGCCACCCCATCTTCTCCGATTTTCCCACGCGTCTCCAGGCTGTCTCCCACGCAAACCTCATGCCCGGATTCTTCGCCTATCATCCATCTTCCTCGCCCGATCTTCCGCCACGAAATCAACACCTTCCATCGCTGTCGCCCCTCAACCCTAATCGCCCCTGTCACCTTATATATTCTTCCCTCCGCCGCCTCCGCGCCCCATCTTTGGACCATCTCCTTCTCCCCAGTGACCTCCATAGGCATCGCGAGAGTGACAGCAAGCATCTGCCCTTGTTGCAGTGAGGTGAGGAAGCGAATCCATTGATCCGGCGAACTTCGCCGCCACTGCTCCGCCACCAGCGTCGAGCATCGAGCCTCAGGCCTTGACGCCCTTCGAGGCTACGACCAGGAGTTAGCCACACTCCAGCATAGTCTTCCGCTCCACCCAGGTAGTCAATTAGCTCTTCTATTTCTTCCAATTTCCGATTTCGCCCAATTCGTATCTCCGACGCATTTCCCTGATTCCGGCCATCTCGCGTAATATCTCGACCATCCGAACCGACCATCATCTCCGCCATTCCCTCACGCACCTTCTACGCCCTTTCACTCAACCCAGATCGCACAGGATCTGGGAATCGAGCTCCTCCGCCGACCACCCTCGCCGGAGCTCTCCATTTCGACTCACACTTCACCTTCACGCCGCCTAACCGGGTCGAGGTACTTTGCCCTCGACCCGCGAAGCTTCTGAACTATTTTGCAGGTCAAGAGGAGGCCGTCTGAGGCTTCCCGACATCTTCCCAGGAGCTTCTCCTCCGCCGACCTCGCCGGAGCCTTCCAGGGCTCGGCCGGGGTATCGGAGACCCGTAGCAGCTGTGCAACTTCACGCCGGATCTTCTCCGACCTTCAGGCGCATCAGAGGAGAGTGGAGACACCTTCACGAGGCCGGCGAAGTTCGCCGGCCATCAGTTCTTCCACCATCCTCCAGAGCCGTCAGATCGCCTTCTTCGCTCCAGATCAGATCCTCACCGTCCATCTGCGGAGTCTTGCCACCGTCCGATCATCCCGAGGATCGATCTTCACCGTTGAGCAGCGAGGTTAAGCCACGACGTCTCTCAGCCGTCCGATCATCCACGTGGGTGCACCTCGACCATCCGATCTGAGCCTGGCCTCCTTCGAAGAACCACGTTGCATCTCAACCATCCGATCATCCACGTGGACTCACACCAGCCGTCGGATCAAGCCAGCACTTCCATAGTTAAAGGCGCGTTTGTTCTCCACCGTCCGATCTGCCACGCGTCACACATCAGACCGTCGATAATAATAAAAGGGGTAAATTTCTCCTAGACCCCTCTGTTTGTTCCATTTCATTTTAGTCCTGTAATTTTTAATTCAAGTTGT
This sequence comes from Ottelia alismoides, assembly GCA_037367405.1. Taxonomy (NCBI): domain Eukaryota; kingdom Viridiplantae; phylum Streptophyta; class Magnoliopsida; order Alismatales; family Hydrocharitaceae; genus Ottelia; species Ottelia alismoides. The sequence goes on along the minus strand of JAZKJV010003292.1, from coordinate 289,460 downwards.
TTATTTTCTGGGATATTTGCACCAAGGACCTCGTACTTATTTTTATTTGCATTTGTACCCCTGCCAGTTGAGAGCCACGTGCTTTGTCACGTGTTTTGTTGGGTTATTTGCATAAGACGCCCTGTAGTTCTTGAGGTTATTCATTGAATAAAAAGTTTTGTTTATTTGCATATATACCCCTGTGAATGCTTTATTTCCACATGTGCGATATTATTTTGGGTTATTTGCAGATAAGCCCCTGGACTTTTGGTACTTGTTACCAATAAGCCCTCGGAACTTATTTTTATTACCATTTGGTCCTTGAGTGCCCCAGGCACGTGCTTGGCACGTGTTTCGCTGGGAATTTTGCACCAGACCCCCAGAACTTTTGGGTATTTGCACTTAGGTCCCTATGCACAGTGCCCCTCCTTTATTTTTGAATAAAATATCAAACGACCTCCAAATCCAATGAGATTTTGATACATGGCTCCTGCCATGGTGTAGGAATTTCTGTGATTTTTGAGGACATTTTTGATTTCATTTGCTATTTTTAAAAATTCAAAAACACTCTTTTTAGTCACTGTCTAACTTTAAAAACACCAAAAAAATATAAAATCACCCCCAAAAATTCTAAAAAAATTAGATACTGTAGTTTGCTTATTGTTTGATTTTCTAGCCAATTTTGGCTATTTTTCATCAATTAAAAACCCTAAAAATTGAAAAACCCCTAAAAACTCATAAACATTATAATAAATAAATTAAAAATCCAAAAACAATAATTAGGGTGCCTAAATTTTCCTTATTCTTTCTAGATTATAGGAAAATTACCTTCAGGGTTGATTGAAACTCTTAAATATTTTATTTTTGAGTTTCTAACCTTGCTGGACAGTACTTCTTCTTGGTTGCATTGTTTGATTTTTAATAAATAATTTCCCCATTAGAAAAATTCCAAAAATTCACCAAAAACAGTAAAAAACTTAAAAAACCTAAAAACCCATTTTCTGGAATTTTTGTTTGATTTTTGGTGTGTTTAATAAATTGTTGAAGTCCCCTTGTATTTACCTTCTTTAATTTTCTCATCTTTTAAAAAATCTAAAAATTATAAAAACAAATAAAAACACTAAAAAAAAAAGACTCCCTTGGATTTCTGACTACATCGTAGGCCGCAAGGCCAATCTGTGCTCCTTGTGTTCGACCCTGGGAGCTATACCAGGTTAATCCTATAGCTAGATCGCTCTATTTTGTGCTTGCTTGTGTTTATCTCTGTGAGTGGTTGATTATTTTTCTTGATTGACGCATTCGAGTGACTGAGGTCGCAACGACCTCATTTTATACCTTTACCTCAGTTGTTCGGGATTTTGCGTAATCAGCCACCAAGAAGGATCATTTTGCGTTGCCTTTTATTGAATAGATTATAGAGAGGATAGATGGGAAGAGTCACTAATGTTTCCATGACGGGTACTCTGGTTACAATCAGGTGGCCATAGAGCCCGAGGACTAGGAAAAACTGACATTCGCCTATCCGTTTGGGATTATGCTTTCAGACAGATGCCCTTTGGTCTATGTAATGCCCCCGAAGATATTCCGAAGGTGCATGTCATCCATATTCTCGAACATGGTGGGTGACTGTTTAGAGATCTTTACGGATGACTTTTCAGTCTACGACGACGGGTTTGATGCTTGTCTTGATTGCTTAGATCGCGTTCTTCAGAGCTGCATAGAGGTCCATCTTATTTTATCTTTGGAGAAGAGTCACTTCATGGTCACTCAGGGATGGCACTTGGTCATATCATCTCCGACAGGCTTGAAGGTTGATCCGGCTAAGGTGGATATCATCAGGAAACTCAATCCACCATCCAACGTGCAGTAGTTCTGATCTTTTCTGGGGCATGTCAGTTTCTACCGATGTTTTATTCACGACTTCAACAGGATTGCCCGGCCGTTGACTGATCTGCTGATGAAAGACATCGAGTTCATTGTAGATGATAGGTGTCTTGCATCATTTGAGACTCTCAAGAACCTAGTTGTTGAGGCTCCTATCCTTCAGCTGCCTAATTGGTCTCTCCAATTCGAGATCATGACGGATGCCTCTGGTTTTGCCGTAGGGGTCGTACTAGGACAGAGGAGGGATGGAGTACAGTTTTCATTCACTATGTTAGCCATACATGTTGGAAATGCGAGCCCATGATGATCCATTATGCAATAAATGTTATTGCATATATCATTCCCTGATCTGAAATGAAGAATAAATAATTTGCATAATAGGTCCCTTAGTACAATTAGGGTTATGTACCATGGCCATATTAATAATCATACAACTGTTGATTCAATAATTGAATCATAGAGGCTGGTGCTTGGATGAATATCTAAAGGGTTAGATTGAGGACTCATCAAGCACCGTCAAAATATTGTTAAGAGATGATCTCCAGCCTGAGTAGGAGATGGCAATCCTTTCTCAATTGGGTTGATATATGACCGACCTCTTGATGTAGGTCCTCTGCATAGGAATAGAGATTCGGAGGTGTCAGATTAGTTAGGTCAAAGAGTTAACTTAACGAGATCGAGATAACCAAAGTCCTATATCGTATGCTGTCACGATACAGGCACGCATCCTCTGACAGGAGACAGATGTGTTGCTATATGTCTGAGTATGTACATTTGGCAAACCAATAGGTTGATGACCTAACCAAGGTCTATACACCGGCGCGTTGGTGTGCATATAAGAGCATATGAGTAATACGATCTCTCGAAGGGATCATACAGGTTCAGTTACTGAACCGGAAGACATGAGCTCAGTCATGAGATATTTGTAAGAATCAAATTCCGTGCACGGTCATCTCGCTTTGGAAGCTTGACTGAATTTGTAGGTTTGATATATACTTTTGGAAAGTACATGATCAAGACCTAGGTATGATATATGCTTTTGGAGAGTATATAATCGATACCGACTCCCAATGATCGAATGAGAAACTTACTGATAAAACCATGAAGTAGAAGTATAAAGTCGATCCAATACGTCGGGTTTATTCTAAGTCTTCCAGTATGCAGGATGTACAGGTATTGGGAATACTTGAGGCTGATGTGATCATAAACAATTGTATAACCATGACGCTTCCATTCCTAGGGAGTGATGAAATGGGTCTAGATTTTAGTGACTCCTCTCAGTAGAGAAGTAATCTGATCTTAGCAAATGTTGGACATTGATGTGAATGTGATTTATATGCGATGAGAAGATTAGATTTGCGGTCTTGATTTAATCAAGCATCTATGGTAGGCCCGCGATTTGGATTTGAGATATGATCTCAATATCCAAGTCACTATACGTGGAACAATACAATCTCCCTGTCCTTATCTCCAAGTATTTGCAAAGAAAGCGCATTATCCTTGAAAGAGTTCAGGATAATTTCATTGTTTATATGAGTATCCGAGCACTAAGAAAATGGATAATTAGATGTGATTTAATTATTATGATTAATATGAATTCGATTCATATTATAAAGAGAGTTATCTTAGATAATTAAATGTGATTTGATTATCAAAGATGAAAATAATGTGAATGTGATTCATATTATTTGAGAACAAGAGAATAGAGATCCAAGATGATTATATGTGATTTAATTATCATGGATATGAATAATGTGGATATCAATATCCATATTAATCATATATATTATAAATGTGATTTATAATATATAAGAGAGAGCTATTTGCAATTTACATTTGTTAATTAAATGTTGATGTGAATTGGATTCACATTGGACATTAAATTTAAAATGTAATTTACATTTTATTTTGGGTTGTGAATATGATTCACAAGTTTTCAATGGCATGATTGCAATGTTCACAAAGTAATTATAAATTATTTGTGTGAATAATTTACAACAATAGTTGTTGTAAATAATGGAGATTTTCATGAGATATGAGATCTCATGAATATGGAAGAGGAGTACCTCCTTCCTATTAAAGAGGATGGATGGCCTCCTTGAATTGGATTCAAGGTGTGCCGCCAGACCCCCTTTATGGAAGGGAGGCATGCCTCCTTCCTAAATCTCCTATGTTGATTTAATTAAATTAATTTATATATTGATGCTTTATTAAATATATATTAAATTAAATTAAATTAATTGTTGTTGTGTTTTTAGCAATAAATCATGACCATTGAATGAAACACAAATCAATATGAACCATTGGATTTTTGTTGTCCATGGATTGAGATACATGGATCACAAAATATTATAAAAGGAGAATCACCCCTTTGCTCTACTTTACACAACACACAAGAGAACACAAGTCTCTCTCTCTCTCTCTCTTTGTCTCTACACATCATCCCTCTCTCTTCCTCTCTCATGGTCGTTGACCATGGATGCCCTATAGAGGTTCTCCATCACCGCAGCGTCGTCGTTGTGCTGCCCGATCGTCTGCTCGTGGATCTCCGTCTCCTTCGATGCGCCTCGCTCGTGAAGAAGACATCGGTTCTCGTGTGTCGAGATCAGGAGATCTGCCACTTGGATCATCAACATGGATTGCGAGAAGCACATGTTTCATCAACACGCTCGCAAGTGTCTCCTCCGTCGGATCGAACTTGAGACAGGAGTTCTCTTCGTTTAGAGACTCGATCGCAACCATGCTTCAAGAGGTAATCCTATTACTTGTTTGTGGTTTAGACGAAACGATCCAAGAAGTGTTGTTGGATCATGTGGTTTCATCGCATGCATTTTTTTAATTCCGTTGCATAAAACAACTAGATCGTCTAGTCGTTCTTCGTCGTATTCGATACGATGCTCACTCTTTCGTGATGCACTTGAGGATATTACCATATCCTTCAATACATTGGATGTCGTGCAACGGAACTATACTATCACGGAGAAAGAGATGCTAGTTGTAGTTTTTACCTTGGATAAATTCAGGTCATATATTATTGGATCCAAAGTGACTATCCTTACAAATCACACCGCCATCAGGTACCTAAAAGAATGATGCCAAAGCGAGTCTGCCTAGATGAATCCTTCTACTCTAGGAGTTTGATATTGAGATTAAGGATAAACCTAGAGTCAAGTATGTGGTGGCAGATCATCTCTCCCATTTGGAAAATCTTGAGGAATCTGAGCAGACTTACCCATTATAGAGACCTTCCCTGATGAGGTGATCCTGGCTATCACCTCTCTCCCATGGTGCACTGACATTGTGAACTATCTTGTTGCCAAGAAATTTCCACAAGGTTGGCCCAGACAGTGGCTTGAGTCCATCCTTGCGAAGGTCAAGTCCTACCATTGGAAGGATCCTATCCTTTATCATGATGGAGGGGATAGTGTCTAGTGTTGGTGCATTCCTCAAAAGGAGCACGACAGTGTCCTCACTTACTGCCACAAGCTTGAGGCAGGAGGACATCATTCTGGGAGGAGAATATCATATAAAGTGCTCCAATCTGTCCTATGGTGGCCTATCCTCTTCAAGGATTCTTATGAATTCGTGAGGAGGTGTACTTATTATCAGAGGATGGGCATTTGTGGACAGCGTGATATGATACCGATGCAGGTCATTCACTTCTGTGAGGTTTTTGATGCATGTGGTATTGATTTCATGGGTCCATTCCCTAAGAGTCAAGGATTTGAGTACATTATGTTGGTTGTTGATTATGTGAGTTGTTGGGTTGAGGCCATTACCGCCCGAACTGTAGATGCCAAGACTATTTGCAGATTTTTGAGGAAGAGTATCATTTCACGGTTCGGGATTCCTAGAGTTTTGATATCTGACAGGGGGTCTCACTTTATCAACGACAAGTTCAGCATAGACCATCGAGTTGCCACTCCATATCATCCTCAGACCAATGGTCTTGCTGAAGTATCGAACATGAGATTAAGACGATATTACAGAAGGTAGTCTGCCCATACCGAAAGGATTGCTCACATCTTTTGGACTCGATCTTGTGGGCATATTGGACCTCCTTCAAGACTCCTTTGGGTACATCTCCCTTTCGTCTTGTTTATGGCAAGCCACACCATTTACCTATTGATATTAAGCATAAGTCACTATGGGTTGTCACTGAGATATTATTGGATCAAGAGAGTATAGGAGATCGAAGAAAGACAGAATTGGCGGCCCTGGAGGAGCTTAGAGATACAACCTTTTCAAATAGCCTACAATATCAGAAGCGGGTAAAGGAATGGCATGATTCTCATATCAACCGTTAGCATTCGAGCCAGATCAGAGGGTATGGTTATTTGATGCCTGGTTCAGATTATTTCCAGGGAAATTACAGAGTAAGAGGAAAGGACCATACCTCTAAAAGGTGCATGACAATGGTAGTATCGGCATATCTAAGATGTTATCTGAGTCCACCTTTCGTGTCAATGGTCAGTGCATCAAGCCATATCTAGATCATGATCCGTTGATCGTTGATGTCACTCCAATTCATTTTGCATGAGATGTGGTCTTTGACTCACATCAGTTGCATCTCGTGACTGATTATCACTGTCTTCCACCCTATATATATCCAGATGTCCATATCATCTCATTCTTTAGTCTAACACCCTATCTGCATCTTGTGATTATGCTCTACTTAGGGCATACTTTACCCTGAGCATGGGGGTGTCAGACTTTTGACTATTTTGTTGATTCTTTTTGCCTATGTTTTGCTTCTTATACTTAGGGGCTCTTCGGTTGGGGGTTTACCCCCCTTGGGGTGGGTTTACCCCCCAAAACCCCCATTTTCTTTTTCTTGTGGGACCTATTATCCATTCTTTATTTAAATATTAAATAAATTACTTTTCTTTCATCTATTCCATCAAAAAAATAATATATTATACCATCATATCATCTAAAAATTATAAACAACTCAGCTTCTACTCACTCTTTCAAACTTCAATACAATCATATCATAATAACTACTCATTTTTCCAAACTTCCATACAACCACATCACAATAACTACATACTTTTTCAAACTTCAATACAAACATATAACAACAAACACTACAAACCCACCCTCAGTTTAACCCTCTATAAAAACACCAAAACACAAAAATGGGTTACCCCCGACCAGTTTAACCCTCCCTAACCCGCGTACCAAATGCACGCTTAGGGATATTTTACCTTAAGTATAGGGGAGTTAGACCCTGTACATTCTTTCACTGGGTTTTCCCTTTGTGTACAGTCTGCTATACTTAGTACTACTTGATCCTAAGTATAGGGGCATCGTCGATTTCTATTCATTCTATTCTTTTATTCATCATTGTAGTATAGCCTTCCTTTTCACTTCCTTATACTAAGCACGAGTTATATCTTCTTCATCGCTCTTTTATTACTCTAAGGGCTCGTTTGGTTGCAGGGTTGGGCAGGGTTGTCTTGGTCCAACCCGGGTTGGCCCTGCAACCAAACAGGGTTCTCCTCCTCACAGTTTACTATTCACAGGGGTACCCCTGCCCAACCCAACCCTGTCCAACCCTGCAACCAAACGGACCCTAAGGACATCGTTCGAGCTAAGTATAGGGGGGTGTCGTATATATTATATATACTTTAGTCATAACTCTTACTTTATGTAAGTGTTTTAATAAATGGCTAAAATCCTTTATCCAAAAATCACAAAAATTTCAAAATTTTTCATGTGCATAAAATTCTTTCTTGTACATATATAGCTATTTATAAAAACTTTTTTGTGGAAATGTTTGTAAAAATGTTTTACTTGTAAAATGTTTGTAAATATTTTTGTATCAAAACTGTGTATACAGTACAAAATTTTTGAAAATTGTTTCAAAAATAAAAGTTTGCAAAAACCTTGTGTAAATGTTTGTGAATAGTTTGTACAACTTCTGCATTCATGCATGCATTCAAACATTTTCAAATTTTGCATATTTTTAAATCTTTGCATAAAAAGGTTTTTGCATATATTTGTATATTCTTTTGAATCATAGTTGACATATAAATAAGTCTGGAATTAAATTGGAAAATGGAGTTTGGTGAAGACCTTAATCCACCTAATTCTCAGAGTCTTTGAGTCCACTAGGCTATGTTCACATGTTATCTTGATGAGCCTAATTAGAATACTTAACAACGCAAGCATGACTCTCAGAGACAATGGCTTTACTTGCATCAACACCTGACACGTAAATTTCTACGGATGAGGTGATGAGGAGGTAGTTTCCTTTGGCTTGGGGTAGCATACGACGGTAGTACTTCTAGGCAAAACCTCTCGTCTTCCTTTAGGGAGGGAAGTGTGCTTCAATATGGTCTGGTAGTTTTGAGGTCTAAAGACAAGAGTCACTACTAAAATCTTTCATATTTTTAGTGCATTATTTTCAGCGGTTTTAAAATACGCCTTAAATACATGCAATTTGTGGCGGTTGCTATTTATCCGTCATAAAAAAGTTATTTATGTTTTTAATACAGTGGTTAAATATGTGCATCGGATTTATAACCACCGTAAATGTGGTTATACGAAAATATCAACGGGACCTTCCCGCTAAAACCCCCGCCAATTTCATGCCATCTATTCCCCTTCCCCGCAGAAACCCTCGCCACTCCATCTATTTCCCCTTCCTCGTAGAAACCCTTGTCGTCACGCACTCGGTTCCTTCCTTTCTCTTCCTCGTTGTATCCGTTGCTCGTTGAAGAAGGGAGAGGACATCAGCATCTCTGTTTTCAGCTATGATCTCCAGCCGTCACGCCCTTAGTTTGTTCCTCTTCCCCACGTCGATCACTTTTTTTCCCTTAGCAACTACGATTATAGGGATATTGACCTAAACTCAGAGGACATCCCCATAGTTTGTTCTCTCTTTATTATTGATTTATTAAGTTGACGGGTTTGTTTGATTTGTTGCTCATCATTTTTTGATTTTGGTCTTGAATTTGTTGTTAATGGATTATGTCATGAAATTGGGCTGTATCTTACATAGGGTCATGTCAACTTAATTTGTAAGCTCTTCAAGTTCAGAGGTACAAAAGGTGAATCAAACAATGTTAGAAAAAAACATGTTCATCGAAATTACTAATGGCATATTTACATGCATATAGTGTCCATTTTATGAATAGATAAAGCAAAGTTGTAACCATACAATGTGTATAAAAGATCATGCCGACTAAGTACCTAGATATAGATGCCAACTTGAAATCAACTAAATATTTGCTTAAAAATATAGTTAAGTTGCCCGCTCCTGCGTGAATACGTTTCCTTCCTAGTCCCATGAAGCAATAGTAAAGCATGCATTCGGCCGACTATCGAGCCTCGATAGAGCCTCCTCCTGGGCTCTGACCTGCAAGGTTAGAAGCACAAAAACCAGCCGGGGCTACAGGGGTCCTCGGATGAAGAAGTGGTGGCGATGCATGGCTCGGGCGTGGAGCTCCGGTGAAGGGTGGAGAAGGAAGCTCTGATAGCTCGATCTGAGCGAGATCGAGGTGGATGGAATGGTGGAGCAGAGCGAAGGAGCGAAAAGGGAGGAGATGGAGGTGATAGGTGGTTGATTCGAGCAACAGGGTTGTCGGGAAGTGGAGGCGGAGCTGAGCTCCGCCGTGGATTCGAGGATGGATTCACGGCGAGAAACGAAACGAGAAGCTAAACTATCACTAAGCTACGCTACCCTACAGAGAAGCTACAAGAAAATGCAAAAAGAAAGGAGGAAGGCTCACCGAGGGGGCGAATATGGCGACTTCGGGCGGAGCTCCGGCGAGGGTCTGGATCGACCTCGATTCGACACCAAATGGCGCAAACCCAAGCTCGAATCGCTTCCTGCTGTCACCAGGAGTGCAATGGGCTAGGGGTTTATGAGCGAAAATGGAGGAAGAGGGATCAAAATCAAAATGGAGGTCGAGGGGGGTTTTTGAAGAATGGGCTCTAGCGTGACCTTCGATGCAAGATCACGGGCAGATGGGGAAGATCTTGGAAGATCTAATAGGCCGACGAGAATAATGATGATTCAACGAACAAGTTTCATGAAGGTACCTTCCCTCCTCGAGCAATGGATTGATGGCGAAAAAATCGAGAAGGGGAGGGTATCATGCGTTCTGATAGGGGCGTAGGGCTAGGACCAGGGAGTTGACCGGCGGGTCAACTTCCCAAGCCACCTGGTTGGTCCACGTGGACCAACCAAGAAAATCCCTGAAAAAATATTTATAAATTAGTTTAAAAATAGTAAATGATTTATTTAATTTTTGGTTATTTAATATAAAATGTTTATTATTTTATAAGGTATTTTAATATGATTTTTAATTATTTTTATGATGTATAAAATTAAAAGTTACCTTTTTAGACCTTTATAGGTATATGTATATGTATATTGAGTTATTTTATTTTATTTTTTATATTTAATTTATTCATTTATGTATGTTATTTTATGAATTTATAAAGTATTTTTATACACTTAAATATATTTTTATTTTATTTTTTTGAAGAGTTTTGTATAAATTAATAAAATAGAACTGTGAATTATACAGCTACGTATATAGGTATCTTACCTATGTAGTATATATACAAGTATTTTTATGTGTGTTTTTTGTATTTTTATTCTGATTTTCGTGTACAAAAAATTATAAATAATATTTACAGAATGATAAAAATATAAAATTACCAAAAAAAGAATAATAAATAAAATGAATATTTTAATCTGTACAAGTATACAATTGGGATCCAAAACTCAACTTTCAAACCGTAAATCCGAAAAATATGAAACCACCCTCATTAAATAGATTATTTTAAGCTATATACAATTAAAGGTGAGTTTGGTACATTTCGAGTTTTTATTTGCAAGATACAGGTCTGGGATGTTGGAGTTTTAGAATCTTATTCAGACTATAACTTTTTATCTGTACATTATTTTTCAGTGAAATCAATTTTGTATTTTTTCTTTATTTAATTATCTACAACTTTCATGTACAAAGTTTCTTTATTTGAGGTATAAGAAGTGGAACCAAAAATAGGTCCCAAAATGAATAAAGAATGAATGAAAATAAGAGGTATTTTTATTGGTTTTTGGCCCTTATCCCCCCTGCTTTATTCCTTGACAACCTAGTTATCAAGATGCCTTGGTCTCGGGGTTTCAGGTCATAAAATATTTACAATATTTTATTCTTTTTCTTTTCTTTTATTTATTCTATAATTTTGGCTTTAAAAACAGTATTTTATACACTATTTACATGTACATGCATGCATGCTAAGATGCGGAAATTAAGGGTATTTACACGCAGTTGCTAGGGTTTTTGATGCCAAAATGATAGAATAAAGATGATGAAATGTGGATTCATCATCCCCCTATACGTTACCTTTGTTAGTCCCTAGCAAACACTTATGCAATAAGTGCAGAAAGAAAAAGAAAGAAAAGAAAAAGAAGAAGATGGATTAAGTTTAATTATCGAACTTGTCTTCACAAAATCAAAGTTTGGAGCTTAAGTCGGACCTTTGGAATTTTAGTGCGGTCGAAACTTAATGAGAACAAGATTTGAAATCCAACAGTCCCTGAGAAATCCCAAAACTCTGTTCAAGTCTCCCCAATAGCCAGGTCAGAAATACTTCATCTCATACGCAAACCCTTACGACTATGAATCTGACTCGTACAGTGTAAGTGATTGTGGCTCTCCCCAACTGAAATGACAAAGAGACTGACTTCTCCAGTGTGACAACCGAATGTTTCCCCAATCCAACAACTCATACCTCAAGGAGCGGGGTATTCCCTTCTAAGTTCAAGTGGCAACCAACCCAAGAGGAGGGGGTGAAGAGAAGAATGGATGGTAGCCAGTGAAGGTACCTATCCTAGGATGCAAGACCAGTGTAGCCAGGTCATCCAGCTGCAGGCTAACATGATTTGACTTTGAAGCTCAAGCTTGCTTATTTGACTTTACAACATATGTACACTCCGACAAGCATTTTTATTTTTGTACAGTCCTGTCCACTTTTTTGGAGTTTTTGCTTTTGCATTTTTTTGAATACTAAATACATCAGCATTTACATAGGGAGTTTTTCCTCTTGAGCCACTAGACTATCCCTCTTTTGAAGCTTTATCGCAACCCACGATCTCCTATCCTCGAAACTCATCATTACTAGACGGGTTGGGGCGCACTTCCCTCCCTAGAGGAGGACAAGTGTTTCCACCTGTGTGCATCTCATACCGGTAAATCCAACCTCCTCACCACTCCAACTGAGTTGAGACATGTGAAAGGTGCATGTGTCCAAGTTAGGTCATTATCAACAAGAGTCGTGCGTGTGCTCCGAAATACTCTACTTAGGCAGTCAAGAATCCATTGAACCAAGTCCCGTGATCCTCAAAGAATTAAGTCAACTAGACCTGAAGTACCTCAAATCCAATTCCTATAAGGTTCCAACTGTTAGGTAGATTTTAAGGTCCAATCAAGCTCCAATCTCCGGATTTTATTTAGACTTGTTCAACTATCAAACTCGATCCGAAAAATGCTCATGCTATGCAAATGCAATGCAGAATGCAGACAATATTTTTGTGATGCAATTTTTAAAGATTTTGAACCTTTTATGGATTTTTGAAAAGACGATGATGATGCATATGCATTTTTTGTATTTTCCAAAAGATTTTTCAATTTTTTTCTTTTTTTCTTTTTTTTTGAATTTAATTTTGCAAATGTTTTTGGGATTTTTGAAAACAAAAAGATTTTTGGCTGAAAACTAGGTACAAATATTTACACGGGAGTGCATTTTATTTATACAAGAAGTGGATTTAAGAGTTTACAGGGGTAAGTGGTCAATTTTATAAATATATATAGTGAATTTTAGTGAGATGTATGTATTCCTCAAACTTATTTGACACAGGTTTTTAAACAATTTTGAAAACTATAGTCCAAAATAATTTTTCAAACAGTTTTTACAAACATGTACACACATTTGAAAATCATTTTGCAAAGGTTTTCAAATAGTATAGATAGATTTTTAAAAATAGTTTTGCAACCATTTTTTAAACCATTTACAAATCATTTTTTTCAAACATTTTATTTCACACAAAGAAGATGCTTTTTCAGTCAAAATATATTTTTTCAAAGGTTGAAAACATGTAACAAAATGTTTTCCAAATAGTTTTCAAAAGATTTTTCACAAAGATTTTCAAACTATTTTTCAAGCATTTTGCAAAAAATATTTTCACCTAATTTATTAATCAGTAAATACACAAAGAATTTGAGGAATAATCACATCTTTTTACTAAGGTTTTTAATGAATTTTAATAAGTATGATTATCCATAGTTATTAGTAAAAATACGAAAGTAGGAGTTATGGCTAAAGTATATACGTAGTATATACGACCCCCTGATGAATCCATGATTCATTAACTTTTCTGTCGCATTTTGTCTTAAAACCCTTAACAAATACATGCAAATACTCATTAATTCTCATACTTTAACAAAACTCCATTCATGTGTAAATATTCACTTTTAACCATTAAACTCATGTAAATGAATAAAGAATCAGAAAAGAAAGACAAAGGCATATGAAATATATGTATATATATGCAATATGACTTAAAATATAAATATAGCTGTAAGATATATTTATAGCCTAACCCCCGAGACCAAGTCAGCATGGATTGGTCGACAAACCAATAAGTAGGGGGAGATAAGGAAAGAAAACCAAATAAAAATAATTTAACACACACAAATACACCCTTCATTATTTATAAAATAAATACAAAACTTCAAAGAATTTTAATTATTTCATATGAACATATTTTTTACCAAACTCTTCTTCTAATTATTCATAAAAATGTAAATAAAAATATAAAAATAAGTTAAAAATATTATCCTGTAAATATGCCAAGAAATCCAGCTTACAAATTGTCAAAATCTCAACTTCCGAACATCATAACTTCTTCATACGAACTCCAATTACACTCTACTCACCTTTAAAGTTCATAAAATAATATTACCTAATTAATAAAGGTGGTTTCATTGAATTCGGAGTCCGTTTGCAAAAAGTCGGTTTTGGGACCAAAAGACAAAGGGGTTTCTTGGCTATTTATTTTATGTAACACACCTTAGTTATTATTTTCTTAATTTTATAATTTTTAAATTATTTCATGATCTTATACTTTCACCATAAATTATTTCATAATTTTTGGAGACTATTTATTATTTTTATAAAATCAAACACCCTGAAATATAAGTATAATTGACCTATATAGCTACTTACTCTATTTATTAAAATATATAAATTAATTCATAAAAATCCATAAAAATTCGTACAAGTCTTATTTAATACCCTAATAATTAAGAAATTATAAAATTAATTTTTACTTAATTATTTATTAAACTAAAAATTCAAAACCTATTTATAAATACATATTTATTAATAAAATATTTATATTTTAAATAATATTTATTATTTATTAAAAGTAATTATGCCATAATTTAGAAAATAAATTTATTTAACTTTCTTGTATTTATACTTATTTGAAATAAGGTAATTATCTATTTTATATCTAATTTATAAGTATTTAAAAGGTCTGGGCGAACCAGGTGCTGACACGTGTCAGCACCTGGAGCCTTCTTCTTCAAGAGTCTGTTGCACCTAAATTCTGTTCTGAGTGGCCGACTTCCATGATTTTTCCCGCTCAACCTTCAACTCCTCCGACCAATCTAGACCCTTCGTCCCCTCCTCCTAACAAACCTCTTCACCGCCAGCCATTGATCTAACCTTGGGGCTCAAGCAAGCTCCCTATATAAGGGCCCCAAGTTCGCCAACCTCCATCAACTCTCCAACAACCCAAGCTTTCCAGCTCCAGTTGCCCGAACCCCTATCTTCCTCGCCTCGCCCCGCTCGCTCAGGAGGTGACAGCTCCGCTCGAAGGTGCTCGCGTGGAGGAGGGTACATCGGAGGAGGTTCCAAGGCGCTCGTCAGCCTTGCATCGCCGCCTCGTGCTGCGTGCAACTCCGGTCAAAGGTCACCGTCGAGCATCGTTCCCAGGTACTACACCTAGGTTTCTTCCCAGACCTTCGCCTCCATTTCGTAATTTTCTTTCTCGATAGCCGAGCCATGATTAGCGTGGCTAATCACGTCTTTACTTAGCCTTATCATCCATCTTGCACGCACATTCGAAACCCCCATTCGATTCGTTTGATTTCGCCTTGGAATCGATTCGCAAACCATCTTCTTCCTCGCATCTTGGTTGATCAGCTGGAACCTATAAGTTTTTGTTTATCTTTGGGGCTTAAAATCATTCAACTATTGGCCGATTCAATTCGAATCGAGCATATATTTGGATACATTGCAGGTCCAGGATCATCGTGAGGTGGTTATTCACCATTGGAGATCTTCGAGCTTCATTGAAATTCGCCTTCAAGATCAGACTCCAGCACTACATCAAGTCACCAGTGCCGAGACCACCGTCTTCGACGCCATTCCGCCGCCATTCAGAGCGCCGCCCACGCCATCTCTACCGCAGGCGAGCTCGAGGGGTGGAGGAGCCACCCCTCTGGCCCCGCCGGAGTGTCTGATTCGCCGGAGAACAACCGCAAGAATTCGGAGAAGGTCGCCCGTCCGCCAAGAGCTTCAACTGATTCAAGAACAGAGGGCGCACAGTCTTGCGCCACGTGTCAGCACCCGCAGCCGTCTGATCAGCGCGCGGACGATCTAATCTCGGCCTTAGAATCCGAAACGGTGGAGAATTTACTTCATAAGCCCAGCAAGTTTCCAGAAGTTCAAACCCGCCTCCAGAGTTTTATAAAATTGCAAATAGGTCCCTTTGCAGGGACCTAAGTGTAAAGTTTCTTGCATTTTTCTTTCAGAACAGTCCTCCAGGACCAATTTGCAGACAATTTTAATAGTTTTTATTGCGCTTATGCCCCTGGGCTGTAGGGGCTGTTTCTTGCTCTTGTGACCAAGGATTTCGACGATTCTTGGAGGGTAGTTACACAACTACCCCAACTACTTAGTATAAAGTTTTCGCGGCTTTTTGACGAGTTTTTGATGTGTTTTGATTTTCTCAAAAACCGCTTCATTTTGTTTTGTTTTCTTGTGTAGTTCGAGTACGCGGCTCGAACCTCGTTCACCTCTACTATATAATATCACCTATATTCTATCCACCTACTATATAATAAATAAATCTTTGGAAAATTATCCCTTTTTGAAAATTAAATAAAAATTTGAAAAGAATAAAATCAAATAAAAATAATAAAAATGAAAATCACCAGAAAAAGCATTTTGACTTAGAGAAGAATTAAAATAAAATTACGAGAAGAGAAATCTAGGGAATATATTCTGCCTCCTTGAGTTCGACCCAGGAACACTTGCCTGGATAAATATTAGTGAACGGTTTTCCGACAGAGAACCGTAAATTGTTTGATAGGTTTTAAAGAATCAAAACTTGTTTCGCGGCTTCTGCTACATCGACCACTTTCTTCATCAAATAAAAGAAAGTCGCGAAACTCGAATTTTTTTTAGACCTCATCACCCCCCTATACTTAGCTTGAGCTATGTACTCATAGATCAAAGAGAAAAAAGGAAGGCATAACTCGTACTGAGTATAGAAAAGTCTAAAGAATAAATGAATAAGGGATGAATGAACCAACGAATGAGAAGTCGACCAACCCCCTATACTTAGGATCAAATAATCCTCAGTATAGCAGATTGTACATAAAGCAGGGAGAGTTAAGGGTGGCAATGAACAGATCGTACTCGGACTGTCTCCCCCTATACTTAGGGTAAGATATCCCTAAGTATAGACAAGAAGGGGAGACAATGGAGATGATCAAAGAATAGAAATACTCGGGGTGCACACCCCCCTATACTTAGGACAAAGTACGTCCTAAGTATAGAAGACTGACAAAAAGGGGTGACACCTTTTGATAGATAAAGAGAATAGATGAGGAAAAGAAGAAAAGAAGAAAAGAAGAAGAAAGTGGATAAGAACAACTCGGGATGCACATCCCCCCTACACTTAGGATAAAGTACATCCTAAGTGTAGCAGTGATGAAAGGGATGACATCATGTCGGTAGAATAAGATAGACGAGATTGAAAAGAAGAAAAGAGGAAAAGAAGAAAAGTCATTCAAAAATGTTTTGCTCTGCTTGGCCTTCCTTTGCCTCTTTGTAGATATCCGACTCATCCATGTAGATTACTTGAATCGAGTCAACGACAACCATAAATGTATCATGTTAAAGGTATGGCTTCAGAAGCTGTCCATTGACTACAAATGGCTGTGCATCAGCTGACAGATTGGATATCAATACACTTCCGTTGTCACGCACTTGCCTAACCATAAACGGCCCTGTCCATTTACTCTTCAATTTGCCTGGAAAGATCTTTAATTTCGCATCAAACAACCACACCTTCTGACCTGGATCGAAGGACTTGTGGCGGATATGCTTGTCATGCCATGTTTTGAGCCTCTCCTTGTACATCAGGCTGTTGTCATATGCATAATCTCTGAATTCTAATAATCTGTTCAGATCCAGTTTTCTGTTCTTTCCTTCTTGCTTGGAGTCCAAATTGCAGATGTTAATGGCCCATAAAGATTTGTGAGTTAGTTCAACGGGCAGATCACATGGCTTTCCATACACAAGGCGGTAGGGAGACATTCCCAAGGGTGACTTGTACGCTGTTCTATAAGCCCAAAGAACGGAATCAAGCAGCTGAGACCAGTTCTTGCGATTTGGATGCACAAGCTTCTGTAAAATTGTCTTGATCTCCCTATTTGAACATTCAACTAAGCCATTGGACTGCAGGTGGTAGGGTGAAGCAACACGATGTTCAATACATAATTCCTGAGTCAGCTTCTTCACCTCTCTATTTATGAAATGACTACCCTCGTCAGATATGAGGATCTTGGGAATCCCGAACCATGCTATGATGTGATCTCTCAAGAATCGACAGACAGTCCTACTATCGGCGGTTCGGGCGGGAATAGCCTCCACCCAGCGACTTACATAGTCGACAACAAGCAAAATATATTCATAGCCCTGGCTGTTGGGAAATGGTCCATGAAATCGATGCCCCATGCGTCGAAGACATCTGATATCTGAATGAATTTCAGAGGCATCGTGTCTCTCATTCCTATGGTTCCGCCCATCTTCTGACAGTCAGTGCAGCATTTGACATAATCATCAGCATCTTTGATTAAGGAAGGCCACCAGAGGCCACATTGAAGAACCTTTGCTGTCGTTCGTCTGCCTGAATGATGTCCTCCAGAATCTTGGTCGTGACACAAGGCGAGGACACTTGGAACTTCCTCCTGAGGAATGCACCTTCTCCAGATACAATCTGCCCCCTCAAGAAATAAATACGGATCCTCCCACTAGTAAAAATGGATTTTAGACAAGAATCTGTCTATTTTCAACTTCGGCCAATCCTGTGGGATTTTCTTGGTCACCAGATAATTCACGATGTCTACATGCCAAGGGAGCGAGGTGAATGATAGAATTGCCTCGTCTGGAAAGGTCTCTATGATCGGCTGCAGGTTCAGCTCAGGAGATTCTGGCTCGGGAAGCCTTGACAGATGATCGGCCACCACATTCTTTACCCCAGGTTTATCTTTAATTTCCAAGTCAAATTCCTAGAGGAGAAGGATCCACCGGATGAGACGGGGTTTGGCGTCCTTCTTCTGCTGTAAGTACCGGATGGCCGAATGATCATTGTATACGATTAATTTGGATCCAAGGAGGTAGGATCTGAACTTTTCCAAGGCAAAAACTACCGCTAGCAGCTCCTTTTCAGTGACAGTGTAGTTTCTCTGGGCTTCATCGAGCGTTCGACTAGCGTAGTGAATCGCAAATGATACATTATCTTTTCTCTGTCCAAGTACAACACCAATGGCATAATCTGATGCGTCGGTCATTATCTCGAAAGGCTGAGTCCAAATAGGTGGTTGTAAGATAGGGGCCTGTGTGATGAGTTCCTTCAGCTGATTAAAGGCAAGGAGCATATGGTCATCTACAATGAATTCATTCTCCTTGCCTAGCAATTCAGTCAACGGTCTGGCCAGTTTGCTGAAATCTTTAATGAATCGTCGGTAAAAACCAACATAGCCCATGAATGACCTGACTTGTTTGATGGTTGTAGGTGGATCAAGTTTGGAAATTACCTCCACCTTGGTTGGGTCAACCTCCATGCCACATTTAGAAACTACGTGACCCAGCACGATTCCTTCGGTCACCATGAAGTTGCTCTTCTCCCATGAAAGCACAAGATTTACTTCGCAGCACCTCCACAAAACTCAGTCTAAATATTCCAGACATTGATTGAATGAATCCCAATAGACCGAGAAATCATCCATAAAGGCCTCAAGAAAGTTGCCCACCATATCGGCAAAAACTGCAAGCATACACCTTTGAAATGTGGCTGGGGCATTGCAAAGCCCGAACGACATCCGTCTGAAGGCATATGTACCAAAAGGATAGGTGAACGTGGTCTTTTCTTGATCTTCAGGAGCAATAGCAACTTGATTGTATCCATAGTATCCATCCAAGAAGCAGAAGTATTCCTTCACGGCCAGTCTCTCCAAGATCTGGTCAATGAAGGGTCGAGGAAAGTGGTCCTTCTTGGTGACGAGATTAAGTCCTCTGTAGTCCACGCACACTCGCCATGAAGTAGGTACTCTGGTTGCGATCTCCTCTCCTTTGTCATTCTTCACAATGGTGATCCCTGATTTCTTTGGCACAACATGCAGAGGGCTCACCCATTTGCTGTCGGAGATGGGATAGATGAATCTCGCATCACACCATTTCTAGATCTCATTCATAACAACCTCCAACAGGTTAGGATTTAATCTTCTCTGAAGTTCTCGAGAGGGCCTGCAATCTTCTTCCAGAAAAATGCGATGCGAGCACAGTCACGGATTGATCCCATGGAGATCCAAAGTTCGCCAGCCTATCGCCTTGCGATTGCGTTTAAAAACCTCCATTAGGCGAGATTCTTGGTCTTCGGTCAAATGTGCATTGATAATGACCAGGTACATATTCGGTTCTCCCGCAAGGAAGGCATATTTCATGTTGGAGGGAAAGGGTTTCAACTCAGGCGGGGTCTGAGTTGCTTCAGAGGTGACCTCAGCTATTAATGCAGGTGGCGATTCTTTCATCTCTTCGGTATCCACCATACTATGTTCTACCTCTTCTCACAAATCTTGACAGAATGTATAGATGATTTCCTCTTTACCACAAAATTCTTCACAAAATTGCTCTTGGATCTGAAGGCACAACACCTCCACGGTAGTCTCGTTCAACACATCAGCAAATTCCTCATCCTGATCGATAAGGGGAAATTCAACTGCGGTCTCCACTCCCTCCTCGGGGAAGAGGAGTTCATGGATCTCAATGTCATCCAAGAATAAGTTGGTGTCTTGAATTTCTGCTAGAAAGTCGTAGTCGTCAGAATACTCAATCACCCTTGCACATGATGCTGATGTTTGTTCGGTTGGTGTTCCCTCAGGCATGGTCTCCACTCTGATTGTTTCATTGCAAGCGCCAAAAGTGATCTCTCCCATCCCATAATTCACTATTACGTTTGACGTCCGCAGGAATGGTCTTCCAAGAATGATTGGGGTAAGGAGCAAGGGAGCGGGGACGTCCATATCTAGCACCACAAAATCGGCCTGGAACTGCTTTCCCTGAACCGTCACTATCACATCCTCCAACAGGACCCTAGGCCGCTTAACTGACTTGTCTGCGAACTGCAGAATCATCTTTGTAGGTTTGAGCGTTCCTAACCTGAACTCTGTAAGTAGCGAAGCTGGCATTAAGTTGACAGAAGACCCGCTGTCGAGAAGCGTTCGTTCAAACACCTGATCGAACATCTGACAACGCACAAGAGGTGCTCCCATATCTGGCTTTTTATCTGGGAGGTTGCTGATGGCATTAACTATGGTCATTGTGAGGATATGCTTTTCGGATTTGCCACCATTTCTTCTAGAGTTGTGAGGGTGAGGCCTACGCTTGGTCGTACATGCCTCCTTCAATCCTTTCTTAACAGCTGGCATGTACTCAAGAGCTTTCATCAATGGCATATTCAATACCAAATTCTGGATGATTTTTATGATGGCAGGATCAAACAAAGCATTTTTTTAGATTGTTCATTTTTTTGTGTTTTTTCATTGCTTCTGGAAAATGAATATTTACAAACTCTTTACCAATGTCATTCAAAATATTGTCCATATTGTTGTTTACAGGTAGATGGCAAAAAGGAATAGAGTCATCTACAAGATGTGGACCAAAAATTGAACACTCGGCTTCAGGTGCTGGTGTTGGACTCGCTGCAGGTGCAAAATCCCTTCTGTCTGTGGCTGGCTCTGTAGCAGGTGCAGACGTTTCCAATGCTGGCCGATCTCCACCGAGGTTGCTGCTATCTTTTTGTATTTTGTTGTTTTCTTCATTTTTTTGTGATTTTCTAGGTGACAGTGATGCTCCAAAAATACTTCATGGCCCTGGCGTTGGCTTGGCTGATGACTCCCCGTCAGATGCAAGATGTTTCCCCTTCGCGGTTGCTGATGGCTTGAGTGTCCTACTGCTCCTGAGAGTAACATCATTAGATAAAAAGAAATTTAATTCACTTGATTTTGGCTGGACACTACCAGCTACCTACTCCTTGTGTCGGAAATTGTTCGGGTTTGCCTTGACTTGCGCAGGGATGGCTGTTTTTGCAGCCGTCAAGTCGTCGATCTTCTGGTTCATCTCAGCCATATTCTTCATCAACTATTCAAGGCATGCCAGGGCTAGATTAACCAGTACAATCTCAGAAGAATCCCCCTGCTGGGTTCTAGAGTGCTGGTATGACGGCTGAGACTGCGACTGGTAACCCTGAGAGAATTGGTGAGGAGGAGGGTTGGAGGGATACTGTGGGTTCTGGTGATATGTAGCAACCGGTTGCTGATGATACCCTTGTCCGTGGTATCCGGACTGCTGAGGACCATGTTGGTAATTCTACCTCCATGTGTTGCCGTGAGACGGAGGCTGGTACTGATATGAGGGCTGGAAGGGTCTTCCACCCTGCTGCTGCTGGTGATAGGGCTTGTTGCCCATGTTCTGACCCTGAGGATGTCCCTGAGGACGGGTCAGATGTGCTTCATTGTTCTATACACCATTGATTTCCTGGATCAGTGGCGGGGATGGAGAGAGCTGCTCGGAATAGGCTGGCTGGGACTCAGGTTGATATACAACCATCTACGTCTGAGGCTACGGAAGCTGCTCCGGAACCTGCACGTAATACACGTGCTGAACAGGCGGGGGCTGTGGTGGAGTCGGTTGAGGGTTATGCTGCATTGTAAGCTCCTTCTTCTTAGCATTCGGCTCGACATAAGTAGACACAACATTGCACATGTGGGCATTCAACGCACGAACGAGTTGCTCCAGCTGCTGGGAAATCAAATCGAGCTTTTCCAAGCCCTGGGTCCTCTTCTCAATGACTGATAATTTCTCGAGGTTCTGCGACCTCTTCTCAATGATATCCACCTTAGAGAGGTGTCTCCCAATAATGCTCAAGTTGGAGCTCTCATCCTTGTCCTCGGTGTGAGAAGCCATGTTCACTGGCTTGCTGACGGTAGTTGACACCTTCATGAAGATTCTGGACGAGGATTGCGCGGCTTCTCCTTCAGCCATTTCCTCGAAGACATTCCACACCACATCCTCGTCCTTGTTGAAATGGGAGCCACCGCAAGTGGCATCGACAAGTCTTTGGCTCTCAAGTGTGAGCCCCCCAAAGAAGTGTTGCACCAGGCTGGTCTTTGGAATTTCGTGGTGGGGACACTTCTCCTGGAGATCCTTGAATCTCTCCCACGCCTCATGAATGGTTTCGTGGGGCTGTTGGCAAAAACTGGAAATACAGGCGCGCATCTGATTCAATCGCCCTAGAGGGTAGAACTTATGAAGAAATGTGGACTTCAGCGCCTCCCAGGTCATGACTACCTTCCCTAGATGGTCGACCCAATATAGAGTCTTGTCTTGTAGGCTGAAGGGAAAAGCGGTCATCTTGACTACCTCCAATGGAATTCCAAGGTAATGAGCGGTAGCACAAATGCGACCAAATTTCTTGAGGTGAATATAAGTCTCCTCAGTGGTATTCTCGTGGAATGTGGGAAGCAGAGACAGAAACTGCGGCTTTAGCTCGAAGTGGGCATGAATACGTGGAATCTGGATCCACTCAGTGATGCGACCCGCTCCTGGATTGTATGTTTCCTTCAGCGTAGGCTTGGGCTGCGGTTGGTCTGCTTCTGCTCTATCGAAGTTTGGTCCTCCCACTGAGAACTCATCTCTAACCTCTTCGAAGTTGATCTCTTGATTTGGATCACTCCCCCATCGGCCATCTCTTGCATCTGCCCTCCTCCTTAGATCATTCAACATATCTTGGAAGGCGGTCTGGGCCAAGGCCTGATTAGTCAATTGCTGCTGAACGACTTGGATGGAAGCCATCAACTGACTGTTAACCTCATTCTGCGTGGTATACTGCCGTTCCCCCTGATCGGCTTCAGCTTCTGGTTGAGGTTGTGGTCCCTTTCCTCTTCCACCGACCATCTCAGTTTCTTCTTGGCTTGATAACTCGAGATCGGGCTCTAGATCTGCGCACAGAAGAATGCCCCGATCAGTCTGAATTGCATCACCAGATGTAGAGAAGAATTCTGTGTTAAGGTCAACACAGAATTTTGTTAAGGAAGGCGATGTGTAAGGAGTGAAATCAATGGCCATCCAAAATGGACAGAGTTCGGGACAAGAGTGATCCCGGTTTATTAAAGAAGATGGGGACTCTGGAGATCGATTCACGGAGTCTGGATTGGGTTCTCGGGAATCGCCTCGAATTATTAGAGAGGACGAGCGGATGGAACCGATGTGGGTGACGACTGAGGTCGACTAAACTGTCCATTCGTCGCCATCTCGCAGATCAAGAGGAAGATCGATGTGGATGAAAGATACGGAGGTCAACAAGAAACAAACGGAGTGTAAAACAGTAGAAGGCTCACAATGAGCAAGGGTCAAATGGAAAGAGAGCAAAAATGGTGCAACGACGCGATGTTTCTGATCTTGACCTTAACTCAACTAATCAATCAAACCCAAAGCAATGGATTCACCAACTCTA
Source organism: Ottelia alismoides (assembly GCA_037367405.1). Lineage (NCBI taxonomy): Eukaryota > Viridiplantae > Streptophyta > Magnoliopsida > Alismatales > Hydrocharitaceae > Ottelia > Ottelia alismoides. The sequence continues at coordinate 265,486 of JAZKJV010003292.1, read as the reverse complement.
CCCGTGAAGCCGTGAAGGTTCGATAATTATCTTTGTGAGTTTTAGATTTATTTTTCAGGCAATTATCTTGTCACGAGTCCTTAGAGCGCTACACCTATAGGAGAGAGAGTTCTGCCAGAAAAGTATCCCGTACTTGTCCTCCTCCTGTGTAACCTATAGTCTGCACTTTTTAAGGTCCTTGTAACCCTTCTTGGATCCCTACTCAGCCAAAGAAATAGAGAGAGGAAGCCAATAGGCGAAACTGATACTTCAGAACTCGCTCGCAACGGAATCACCTGTGAGCGTGCAAGAACCTACTCGGACGCAAGACGATGAGACAGACACCCCATGTGAAGGCGTGGCCTATGCTCGATACTTCGGATAAGGTCAGTGCTCTACAAAATAGAGAGTCACTATTGTTGACCAAGCCCTACTCGTCTACGTACGATAGAAGCGCCAATACTTCAGAAATCCAGGCGATACACAAGGCAGCCACAGACTGGGTTTTGGGCTCTAATCCTTACGACGTAGCTCACCTCACTTGGAAGGAAACCTTCCCTTGCAACCTGAAGACAAATGAGGGCTTTGCTCACCCCAAGGCAATGAGTACAATTAATCAATTTTATTAAGGTCAAGTATTTTTTTAGCAATCCCTTTTTTTATTTTTTTTGGTTTTATCACTTGTTTTGAGTAGATTCAATACAAGCGCCTAACATTTTTGTATTTTCTTGATTCCTATTTGTTCCAAAAACAGAGGGAGAAGAGTCGGAAAAGCCAATGCAAGTGGAACTAAGATGGAAATCTCACCTTAGTACCTAAATGATGAATGCAAAGATAGAAGACTTACAATGACTTCCAGCTCTCTCCATGAGGGATGCAAAATAGGAATTTATAAACGTAATCTATATGCCGATATGCACACGGAAATCATCCTAAGCAGGCAATTGCTAGCGTGAAGAACCACAAGTCGGGCACCGATCCTCAATCCAAGAGTCTGGTCTAAGCTCACCCCTCCTCTTCTCGACACATCGAGTTCAAGAGTAGCGCTTGACGGGGTGGGCTCGCAACACGTAGGTTGGAAGACGATGAGGCGACTATTTAAATTAAACTAAGTCCAAAACGCACTATTGGTACATGCAATGGTTATTAGGGGTGTTTGGACCTAATTTACTCGATCAAGCAAGCCTAAAGACTAAGGACTCATTCCACAAAAGAAAGGAAAAATAAAACAAAACCGGAAAATGACAGGCGGTAAAAACGTGTCAAAACTGCGATGAGCCCCCAAGTGAACAAACACTTGGAAATTGGGCCCAAGTGTCCAAAGTCCAGGGTACCTGTATTATTACAATTAAATCAAATGTCTCTCTCTCTCTCTCACAAAAGACTAAGAAAACTAACTATCCTCTCTCTCTCTCTCTCAAGTTCTCCTGCTCTCTCCTGCCGGCTAGGGTAGAATAGATGGCTCCTCCTCCCAAGGCTGCTCAGGATCCCCTAGGCGATCCTCCTTGGTCAGTGGTCCCTCGCAAGAAAACAAGAAAGGGATGTCAAACAGTTCAAAACAAATTATGCAATAGAAACAGATAATCAAAAATGGCTAAGCAGATAAAGAGACACAAGTCTACTCTACAAGCTGATGCTCACCGGCAACGGCGCCATTTGAAAAACGAAAAGACGACAGACTCGCTGTCGCTGAAGCGACTATTCAAGCCTTCATGTTGATCAACAATTAACCCATACAATTAATTAAACAATCAAGAGCAAGGATCAAAATTTATTATTCCCTACTAAAAATGTACAGTGGCAAGCATGTAGGGGTCGAACACAAGAAACAATGGTGTAGAGTGTAGACAAAGTCAAGGCGTATGTCTAATGAACTACTTAGCCAATATGGATTTTTTGTGGGTTTTTAATTCTTAATTTTTTTATTTTATTTTTAATTTTTAATTTTGTATTTTCGTTTTTGATTTTCTGATTTTGTATTTTCTTTTTATATTTTATATTTTTGTATTTTCTTTTTCAATAATAGGATATATATACAATATAAGGAAAGAGAGGTTAAGGTATTTATAAAAATGAGGGAAAATAGTCAAAAATTAGGAAATAAAATCTTTTTGGCTTTTTGATATTTTTATAGTGTTTTTATGATTTTTGGGGATTTTTCAGAATGTTTTTTGATATTTTTTAATAGTCACAATACAAGAAAACAATGGGTTAAGCTACTGGCCGAAATTAAAATGGGAATGAAAAATATCAAACAGTAACAAAATTTTTCCACATTAATTTTAAATAAAAACAATAAAATAAGGAAGCTACAGACCTGAGTTAATATTTTTAGGGTTTTTCTAGAGTTTTTGAGATTTTTAGAAAGATTTTTAGGGTTTTCTAATTTTTAAGGTTTTTGTTTTGAATTTTTTAGTGGTTTTTGGACTGACACTAAAAGATGATAAGACAAGCAAAATACAATTTTTTAAGATTTTTCAAAATGTTTATAGAATTTTTATGGATTTTCTAATGCAAACAGTGCTGAAAATGCAAGTTTTTTATTTTTAATAAATATTAAATGCAATAAAAATGAAATGCAAAAATATGGTGTGAATGAGCAAAGTTAACAGGAGCTCAAAATGATTTTTGTGGAATTTTTGGGGTTTTAGAAATGCATGAAATAAATAGATATAACAAAAAGAAACTACAAGCCTTGCAGGGGCATAAATGCAAATATTAAAAACTACATGGCAAGCATTGCAAATTCACCAAAAGACACGTGCAAAGCACGTGTTATGCTGTTCACAGGGGTATATGTGCGAATAACAAAAACCAGCTGGCCAGGAGTGCGAATAACCCAAAGATATATTATAATACCTACGCACAGGGGTATAAATGCGAATACATAAAAGTCCAACGTTTTTAATGCAAAATTCTCAAAATCACGTGTCCGCGTTACGTGAGGTGACACAGACCGGGACTGAAGTGCAAATAAAAGAAGTCCAGGGTCCTAGTTGCAATTATTACAAATATTTTTGTACTGGAAATTAAAATTTTTAGACTAAAGCATAAATACAAAAGCTCTTGGGTTGAAAGTGCAAAATACCCAAGGTAAAGATCGTGCGGCCGAGGGCGATCCACTTATCCACGTGGCGCATCCAGCGGCGGAGGCGAAGGCACGGATGGACGGCTGAGATGCGTGGCGATGAAGATCCAACTGAGGCGACCGAGCCTCGATCCAACGGTGGCTGAAGCGCCTAGAAAGATCCCTCGATCGGACGGTCCTCGAGGTTGGTGGAAGAACACGGCTGGTGGCGAGCTTCGACGGATGATTTTGGCCGACACAGGGCCTCTCCCAGCCTAGGACCAAGGGCAAAAGGGTCCTGGGGACGTTCCGCGTCGAACGAAGGCCTCAGGCGAGCTAGAGGCGGCGTGGAGCAGTCGGACGGCAGGCGACCTGGGGGCTTTGTTCCTGGACTATCGAGGCTCGATAGAGCCTCATCTTAGGCTCTGACCTGCAGGGTTAGAAGCACAAAAACCAGGCGGGGCTACAGGGGTCCTCGGATGAAGAAATGGCAGCGATGCATGGCTCAGGCGTGGAGCTCCGGCGAAGGGCGGAGAAGGAAGCTCTGATAGCTCGATCTGAGCGAGATCGAGGTGGATGGAAGGGTGGAGCAGAGCGACAGAGCGAAAAGGGAGGAGATGGAGGTGATAGGCGGTTGATTCAAGCAATAGGGTGGTCGGGAAGCGGAGGCGAAGCTGAGCTCCGCCGTGGATTCGAGGATGGATTAACAGCGAGAAACGAAACGAGACGCTAAACTATCACTAAGCTACGCTACCCTACATAGTAGCTACAAGAAAATGCAAAAAGAAAGGAGGAAGGCTCACCGGGGGGGTGAAGATGGTGACTTCGGGCGGAGCTCCGGCGATGGTCTGGATCGACCTCGATTCGATACCAAATGGCGCAAACCCAAGCTCGAATCGCTTCATGCTATCACCAGGAGTGCAATGGGCTAGTGATTTACAAGCGAAAATGGAGGAAGAGCGATGAAAATCGAAATGGAGGTCGAGGGGGGTTTTTGAAGAATTGGCTCTGGCGTAAACTTCGATGCAAGATAACGAGCGGATGGGGAAGATCTTGGAAGATCTAATAGGCTGGCGAGAATCATGATGATTCAGCGAACAAGTTTCATGAAGGTACCTTCCCTCCTCGAGCAACGGATTGATGGCGAAAAAATCGAGAAGGGGAGGGTATCGTGCGTTCTGACAGGGGCGCAGGGCTAGGACCAGGGAGTTGACCGGCGGGTCAACTTCTCAAGCCACCTGGTTGGTCCACGTGGACCAACCAGGAAAATCCCTGAAAAAAATATATATAAATTAATTTAAAAAAAGTAAATGATTTATTTAATAAAAAATGTTTGTTATTTTATAAGGTATTTTAATATGATTTTTAATTATTTTTATGAGGTATAAAATTAAAAGTTACCTTTTTAGACCTATATAGGTATATGTATCTGTATATTGAGTTATTTTATTTTATTTTGTATATTTAATTTTTTTCATTAAAGTGTATTATTTTATGAATTTATAAAGTATTTTTATACACTTAAATATATTTTTATTTTATTTTTCTGAAGAGTTTTGTACACTTAACAAGATAGAACTGTGAATTATATATGTATGTATATAGGTATCTTACATATGTATTATATATACAAGTATTTTTATTTGTGTTTCTTTTGCATTTTTATTCTGATTTTCATGTAGAAATAAATTATAAATAATATTTACAGAATGATAAAATATAAAATTACCAAAATAAAGAATAATAAATAATATGAATATTTTAATCTGTACAAGTATACAATTGGGGTTCAAAACTCAACTTTCAAACTGTAACTCCAAAAAATATGAAACCCCGTATTAAATAGATTATTTTAAGCCATATACAATTAAAGGTGAGTTTGGTACATTTCGAGTTTTTATTTGCAGGATACAGGTCTGGGAAGTTGGAGTTTTAGAATCTTATTCAGACCATAACTTTTTATCTGTACATTATTTTTCAGTGAAATCAATTTTGTATTTTTATTTATTTAATTATCTACAACATTCATGTACAAAGTTTCTTTATTTGAGGTATAATAAGTGGAACCAAAAATAGGTCCCAAAATGAATAAAGAAGGAATGAAAATAAGAGGTATTTTTATTGGTTTTTGGCCCTTATCTCCCCCTGCTTTATTCCTTGTCGACCTAGTCATCGAGATCCCTAGGTCTCGGGGTTTCGAGTCATAAAATATTTACAATATTTTATTCTTTTTCTTTTCTTTTATTTATTCTATAATTTTGGCTTTAAAATTAGTATTTTATACACTATTTACATGTACATGCATGCATGCTAAGATGCGGAAATTAAGGGTATTTACACGCATTTGTTAGGGTTTTTGATGCCCAAATGATAGAATAAAGATGATGAAATGTGGATTCATCAATAGCATGAGTCGATGCAGGTCCATCCACCTCTTCTTCAGCAGCCGCACCATAGGCAGAGTCATCGACCGCTGATATGAGCATTATCAACGAGAAGCTGGACTGCATCAAGATCATTGAGAAGAAGCAGTGCCAGCGAATGACTGAGATCAATCAATTGGCTCAGACACTGAGTGACCTGATGACCTAGATCATGTATCTCCAGGAGGCATAGATGGCTTCTCAGCCCCGTCTCAGGTCCCAGGCCTATCCTAGCAGCAACGGCTCGTCCCGATACTCCACTTACAGACAGGTTCACCACATCCAAGTGGAATTGTTCCAGTGACAACATCACCAGTACGCCCAGTGATTGACCATAGATCTACTCTTTTAATGGTGTCTAATTGACGATTTTGTTGCAGTCAGATAAATACGGATCGATCAAAAAATAATCGCATAAATCGATGAATCATCGAATGAATTAACACGTGGTTTTATTTTTGTTTACCCTAGGCAAGCCCTAGGGTCGACTCAAGGAGGCAAAGGAACAACTCCATATCATATTAGATGAATTAGATTGTTGTTTTCCAAGAGGAATTTTTTTAATTTTTTTATGTGATAAAAATGTCAATGCACAAATGCAGATCAATTAGGTTAATAAGAAAATAAACGACTTAGCCAAAATTAATTTGATTGTGAAATTAGTCCAAATTGGCCAAGTTATATTTTTCCTGTAAACCTAATCCAATGATAAATGTAAATGTTTTTTTTTGGAATTTTTGGATTTAAGATGCACGAATGAAAAATGCAATTTTTTGGGGTTTTAAGGAAATTTTTCATGCACATGATATGCAAAAATTATGAAAAACTTTACTGGAAGTTAAATATGATGAAATGAAGCTACCCTATTTTTTTAGAATTTTCTGACACTGTATGATTTTTTATGAATTTTTTACTGAAAACATAGCGGCTTTGAGTATTTAATTCTTAATTAATCCACGAAATCAAATTATCCATGGAGTTATTTTTCTCAAATATATATTTTAATAAGGAATCCAGGAGAATTGAAATTTCTCAAAAATCTTTTTCGTGGATTGAATTAAAAGTCAATTATATTATTCACTGCAAGGATGAGAGACAAGGACCCAAGGGAGACTCTTTCCGGTGGGGTGCCTCACTTGTTTTGTGTCACTCGCCTTATATCTAATCAAGAGCTTTCCTATGCAAAAGACAACTCCAAATTGGACGAAATTTTGACTGTAATTAAAGAGCACTTAGAGGCATCATCTACAATGTTTTTACAATTTTTGGAGCAAGAAATGTATCTGCACGAATTTCAGAGCTTAAATGGGCAAAATATGGCTGATTTTCAATATTTGATTTTTAATAAATAATCTGATGCTCACAAAAATGCAAATAAATACACAAAAGATAATGAATTTGTTGCTCATCAACATGCTATTTTTCATTAAAATAATGATGCAAGATAACTGTCTAAATAAATGCTCAAAGTCAGGAGTGTCAATGCAATACAGAAATGAAACAAGTAAACTCAAACTGTGCCTAAGGACACTTTTGCAATTCCTAAAACTTACAGGAATGAAAGTGGAAGTTTTACAAGAAAATGAAATAAATAAAAAGAACCTGACGTAGGTTACAAGAATGGAACCCACCGTCTTCCCCACGCTAGGGCACACGAGATGGGGGGCTGGCAGCTTGGAGCTGCGCGAGCGGAGCGCGCGACCAGGGGGAAACTCGCACTACCGCACATGAGGAGAAGGCAACAACGCGCGGCCTACGGCACTGCGCGGCAACGTTGGGTCGGGCGGCTTGTGTTGTGTTGAGGGAGCAACCAGGGAGGGGGCGGCTACGACTGCTTCTTCCCTACGTTTTTATTATTTTTTTATTTTTTTGTATTTTTTAACAGAATATAAAAGTGTAAAAAAATGGAATGAAAATGTGGTGTTGGTGATGATGGTAGAATAATGGAATGGTTTTTATATGATGATGATGATTGTGTTATAATGGTGTTTGGTGAACAACAAGGGAAAAAAATGTTAGATAAAGAAAATTGACAAGGAAAAGAAGAGGGATTACTTACATGTGATTCGCCAAATGTGGAGTCGTGGTGTGCGGCTTCCGTCGTGGCCTCGAGAAGGATGGAGGAGTCCTTCGAAGCTGAGCGAGTTCGATTGGAATCTCGCGACGTGACAATGGTGATGTCGCGGATCTCGCCTGAAAGGTTGTCGTCGCTCAACTTGTCTCCTTCAGCTGTCACCTGTAGGTTGAAGGGGCTCGACCTCTCTTCTCTCGAATCAGCGGATGTTGAAAAATGATGGAGGGGATGAGAATATAAAGAGGAGGGGGAGTTAGAAAAGAAGTGGAGAAGATGGAGTAGTGGGGAGTTGATGGCTTGGAGTGGAAGACAAGTAAGGGGAGAAGAACTAAAAGTGGAATAAAAATATATATTAAATATAGTAATATAGTAGGCTACTAAAAATAATTAAAATAGTAATAATAAAAAAATAATAATAAATTCGAAAATAATAAAATAAATCTGAAAATAATAAAAAAATGGGTGACCTGTGGTGGCTCCAGGAGCAGTCACATGTCGCTCCTAGAAAATTCAAAAATTAAATGTAAAGAAAAATAAAAAAGAAATAACAAAAGGATTAAATCAAAAAGTGGATAATACAAAAGTTTCTCGTCTTGACGAGATCTACAACTTTCGTGAAGGGCCGAAAATGAAATGAAATCATCTGTACAAAGTGTATTTGTGGGTGGTACCTTATTGGTATACAATACCACATATTTGTCTTTTGCAATTTTTTTGTCATTTTAAAATAAGAGAAAAATTAAAAAAAAATAGAAAAAATTGAAGAGAATATTTAAAACTTAATATATTTTTTTGGATTTTTAATAATTAAGAAAATGCAAGGATAAAATGCAAGAGCATTTTGGTCAATACGTACACAATATACAAAAGGGGCCCAAAACCCAAATTTTGCATACAAGCTCCGATTTTAATGAAATTAGTCTTGTTTTGAAGGTCATTGAATGTATATTACTTTAAAAGTGAGTGAACTGAATCGGACACTATATGAGAGAGATATGTGCATTTTAAGGCTCCTAATTTCAAACTTGAATTGGGGTTTTATTGGTCAATTTTATAATGTAGTATTTTTTTGACATTTTTCTTTAATTACTGTTAGTAATATATACACTATGGAGTTGATTTTATTGGATTTGGAGTTAGTATAAAATTAATACAAATAGATTAAATATGGTGAATATACATGTTAATATTTACAAGTGAAATGGGCTTATTATTTAATGCAAATATAAATGCTAAAATGCAGATATTATTTACACATACATGAATGCTAATTATGCAATATAAGTGGAAATATGCATCTAATTACTCGGGAACAAAGCTCTATTTTCAACTTTTAGAGTGATGAATCACAAATTCATCACTCAGCCATCACCATCTCAAGATACTCAGATGGTGGTGTATCAGCATGATCTGCCATTGTCATTTCTCCCTCCACCCCCTACGAGCAGGAGTCGTTGATGGAAGTCAAGGGGATTTGGTATGACCAACAACAGCTTGGGATCCATCGAGATCATCTCGGATTCAGATGGTCGATTAGAGGTGCCTCATCTCAGCAGCATCCTCGAGCTTAGGGTGCACTGTTCGACCAACCACAATAGTAGCCCTAGTTCCCTCACCAGCCACACCAGCAGCCATCCCACCAATACCAGTCAGGTCCTTGTCCCTACCAGCACGGACATCAGTGGAGGCAGCACCAACATCCTCAACAGTATTCTCAGCACGCCCCTCATCAGTTCTAGTAACATCCTCACTTTCAGAGAGGCAACCCTTCAGGTTCTCATGGCCCAGCCTATGGGAACCCAATCCTTGATGATCTAGCCCTCCTACTCTCAGACCAGCAGGCATCCTTTAGGCGGGAGACAGACAAGTTTCGCCAGGAGATGAGGGAGATATGATGAATCTACCTTTCATCATCTTTATTTTATCATTTTGGCCTTAAAAACCCTAGTAAATGCATGCAAATAGAGTTAATTTAGGCATTTTACCATCCATGCATATTTGTGTAAATAATGTATAAAATACGATTTTTAAAGCCAAAATTATAGAATAAAGAAAAGGAAAGAAAAATAATAAAATATTGCAAATATTTTATGACCCGAATCCCCGAGACCCAGGCATCTCGATGACTAGGTCGACAAGGAATAAAGTAGGGGGATGTAATGGCCAAAATACAATCAAAACACCTTTAATTTATTTCATTCTTTATTCATTTTGGGATCTATGTTTAGTACCACTTTTTATACTTCAAATAAAGAAACTTTGTACATTAAAGTTGTAGATAATTAAATATAGAAAATACAAAATTTATTCCATACAAAAATAATATACAGATAAAAAGTTATGATATGAATAAGCTTCCAGAATCCCAACTTCTCAGACCCGTGTCTCTCAAATAAAAACTCTAAATGTATCAAAATCACCTTTAATTGTACATAATTTTTAATAAGCTATTTAATAGATGGTTTCGTATTTTTCAGATCTATGGTTTGAAAGTTGAGTTTCGGACCTCTATTGTATACTTGTACAGATTAAAATATTCATTTTTTATTATTCATTATTTTTATAATTTTATAATTTTGTAAATATTATTTGTAATATATGTGTGTACTAAAACATGAATAAAAAACATAAATAAAACATAAAAACAAAATACTTGTATAAAATACATTGGTATAATACCAATAAGTATACATGTACAAATAATACTTATATTTATTTAATTGTACGAAACACATCAGAAAAATAAAATAAAATTATATTTAAGTTTATAAAAATAAGTAAAATAATAAACCAAAAAAATAAATTAAATATACAAAATAAAAACAAAATATTAAAATATATAGAATTATATACCAATATAGCCCTTAAAAGGGAACTTGTTATTGTATACATTAAAAAATAAATAAAAATTATAATAAAATACTTTATAAAAATAAAAACCATTTTTTATTTTATAAGTTTAAGTTAATAAAATCATTTATTATTTTTAATTTATTTTACAATCTTTTTCCCCAGACTTTTTCCTGGTGGCGGCAGAAGTTGACCTTTGGTTAACTCTCTACCCAACGTCTTGGCTGTGTCAGAAATGGGTTTTGACCCATCTTCACGATTTTTTGGGGGTCGAATCTTTCCTCCTTGGGGGTCGCATTTTTTGGACACATAGTTTGAAACCACGTGCCGTGAGAGCTCTCCATACAGCGCTTGCAGGACCCATTGTGGTGGGCACCAAGGAGGCTTCAAGATCGGACTTTAGGTTCGCTCTGTGTGTTTAGCATTTGGTTCTTCACGCTAGCAGTTGCCTGCTTAGGGCGGTTTCCGTCTGCATATCAACATTTAGTACAGGTTTATAAATTCCCGTTTTACATCCCGCATGGAGAGAGCTGGGAAGCACTGTAAGTCTTCTAACTAAGCATTCATCATTTAGGCACTAAGGTGAGATTTCCATCTTAGTGTCGTCTTGCATTGCTTTGCCGACCTTCTCCCTTTGTTTTTGGATCAATTAGGAATCAAAGAAAAGACAAAAATCGTTAGGCGCTTGTGTCGAATCTATTCAAAACAAGTGAGAACACAAAAAAATTAAAAAAAGGGACTGCTAAAAATACATGACCTAAATAAAATTGGTTAATTGGACTCATTGCCTTGGGGTGAGAAAAACCCTAAGTTGAATTCAGGTTGCATTGGAAGGTTTCCTTCCTAGTGAGGTGAGCGACGTCGTAAGTATTAGAGCCCAAAACCCAGTCTGTGGTTGCCTTGTGTATCACCTGGATTTCCGAAGTATTGGCGCTTCTATCGTACGTGGACGAGTAGGGCTTGGTCAGCAATGATGACTCTCTATTGTGTAGAGCATTGACCTTGTCCGAAGTATCGAGCATAGGCCATGCCTTCATGGGGTGTCTGTCTCATCGTCTTGCATCTCAGTAGGTTCTTGCACGCTCACATGTGATTCCGTTGCGAGAAAGTTCTGAAGTATTGGTTTTGCCTATCGGCCACCTCCCTCTATTTCTTTGGCTGAGTAGGGATCCAGGAATAAAGTTGCCAAACCTCTGAAGTATTTCTTTGGCTGAATTATGATCTAAAAAAAACAAAGATAATTGCCAAACCTTCACGGGTACATGGGTCGAGTTTGTGAATCCATTTCTTTGAGGTTTGATTGATTAGTCTTATTAAGGTGAAGATCAAAATATAGCACTTTTGCGTCATTTTTCTATCCTCTACTTTGGCCTTTTCTCATTGTGAGCCTTCTACTGCTTTACACTCCCTTTGTTTCTTGTTGACCTCTGTATCTGTCATCCACATCGATCTTCTGCTTGACCTTCGAGTTGGTGACGAATGGACAGTTTAGTCAAGACTCTATCGACACCCATATTAGCTCCATCCGCTCGTTCTCTCCACTAATTCGGGGCAATTCCCGAGAACCCGGTTCGAACTCCGTGAACTGATCTCCAGACTCTCCATCTTCTTCAATAAATCAGGATCACTCTTCTCCCGAATTCTGTCCGTTTTGGATGTCCATTGATTTCACTCCTTATACATCGCCATCGTTAACAAAGTTTTGTGTTGACCTTAACACATAATATTTCTCTCCTATTGGTGCTGCAATTCAGACTAATCAGGGCATTCTTCCGTGTGCAGACCGAGAACCCGATTTCGAGCCAACAAGTCAAGCAGAATCTGAGATGGTCGGTGGAAGGGGAAAAGGGCCGCAGCCCTAACCTGAAGCTGAAGTTAACCCAAGGGAAGGGTGCATGATGCCAATAGTCAGTTGCTGGCATCCATCCAAGAAATTCAACAGCAGTTGACTAACCAAGCCCTGGCCCAGACCACCTTCCAAGATATGTTGAATGATCTGAGGAGGAAGGCCGATGCAAGAGATGGACAAAGGGAGGGAGAACCAAATCCAGATCAAGAGTTCAATTTTGGAGGTGCTGAAGATGAACTTTCAGTCGAATTTGACAGAATGAATGCAGATCCCCAACTGCCGAAGCCGATGCTTAAGCAGATATACAATCTTGGAGCAGGCCGTACCACTGAGTGGATCCAAATTCCACGCCTTCACACCTACTTCGAGCTGAAGCTGCAGTTTCTGTCTCTGCTTCCCACATTCCATGGGAATACTACCGAGGAGCCATACATCCATCTTAAGAAGTTCGGCCGCATCTGTGCCACTGCCCACTACCCCGGAATTCCCTTAGGGGTAGTCAAGATGACTGCCTTTCCCTTCAGCCTTCAAGATAAGGCCCTATATTGGGTCGACCACCTGGTAAAGGTAGTCACAACCTGGGAGGAGATGAAGTCTGCATTTCTCCACAAATTCTAACCTCTCGGTCGACTGAATCAGATGCGTAACCACATTTCTAGTTTTTACCAGCAACCCCACGAAACTATTCATGAAGCGTGGGAAAGATTCAAGGAACTCCAAGATAAGTGTCCCCACCATGAGATTCTGAAGACCAACCTTGTGAAACACTTCTTTAGTGGGCTCACACTTGAGAGCCAAAGACTCGTCGATGCTGCTTGCAGCGACTCACACTTTAACAAGGATGAGGACGTGGTGTGGAACATCTTCGAGGAAATGGATGAAGGAGAGGCTGCTTAATCCTTGTCTCGAACAGACATGAAGATGCCCGTCGCCATCAGCAAGCCTGTAAACATGGTTGCTCATACCAAAGACAGAGATGAGAGCTCTAATCTAAGCATCATCGGGATTCACCTGTTTAAGGTAGACATCATTGAGAAGAGGTCGCAAGACCTCGAAAAATTAGTAGTCATTGAGAAGAGTACCCAAGGCTGAGAAAAGCTCGACTTGATTTCTCAGCAGCTGGAGCAGCTCGTTCGAGCCCTGAATGCCAACATGTGCAACACTGTGTCTACCACTACTGACCTGTCCGCTGAGAAGAAGGAGCCTTCACTGCATCAAATCCGTTAGCCGAATCCACCACAGCCCCAACCTATCCAGCACATGTATTACGTGCAGGTCCCGAAGCAGCCCCCACAACCTCAGATACAGATGGTTATATATCATCCAGAGTCCCAGCCGACTTGCTCCGAGTTTTCTCTCTGCCCCCGCCACTGATCCAGGAAATTAATGGTGTATGGAACAATGAAGCGCAGCTGGCTCATCTTCATGGACATTTTCAGGGTCAAAACATGAGTAATAGACCCTATCACCAGCAACAGTAGGTGGGAGACCATTCCAACCCTCATATCAGCATCAACCTCCTTCTCAGGGTAACACCTGGAGGCAGAATTATCAGAACAGTCCTCAGTAGTTCGGATATCGCGATCAAGGATATCATCAGTAATCGACTACTTCGTATCACCATCAGAACTCACAGTATTCTTCCAACCCTCCCCCTCACCAATTCTCACAGGGTTACCAGTCATAGTCTCACCTTCATACCAGCACCCTAGGCCCCAGCAGGTGGATTCTTCCGAGACTGTGTCGGTTAATCCAGCCCTTTTCTGCCTCGAACAGTTGATGAAAAACTTGGTTGAGATGAACCAAAAGATCGATGACTTGATGGTTGCGAAAACGACCATCCCCGCTCAAGTCGAAGCTAACCCGAACAATTTCCGACGCAAGGGTAGCCGGTAGTGTCCCACCAGATTCACGTGAATTAAATTCCTTTTTATATAATGTTGTTACTGTCAGGAGCTGTAGGACACTCAAGCCATCGACGATGGCCAAGGGAAAAGCATCTTGCATCTGACGGGGAATCGTCAGTCCGGCCGACGCAAGTGCCAAGAAGTATTTTTGAAGCAGCACCACCAACTAGAAAAATACAAAAATGACGAAAACAACAAAATACAAAAAATAGCAGCAACCTCGGTGGAGATAGGCCCGCACTGGAGACGTCTTCACTTGCCATAGAACCAGCTCTTGATAGAAGGAATCCTGCACCTGCAGCGAGTCCAACGCCAGCACCAGAAGCCAAGCCTACGGTTTTTGGTCCACAAACTATAGATGATTCTATTCTTTTTTTCCGTCTACCTGTAAACAACAATATGGACAATGTTCTGAATGACATTGGTGGAGGTTCTGTAAATATTCCTTTTCCCAGAAGCAACGAAAAAAGACAAAAAAATGAAAATTTTGAAAAATGCTTTGTATGATCCTTCCATTATTGAGATAATTCAGAATTTAGTATTAAACATGCCATTGATAAAAGCTCTTGAGTACATGCTAGCTGTAAAGAAAGGACTGAAAGATGCATGCACAACCAAGCGCAGCCCCCACCCTCATAACTCTAGGAATAAATTTGGCAAGTCCGAAAAGCATATCCTCAAAATGGCCACAGTTAACGCCATCAACAACCTCCCAGATAAGAAGCCAGATATGGGAGCACTTTTTGTGCGTTGTCAGATGTTTGATCAGGAGTTTGAACGCACACTCCTCGACAGCGGGTCTTCTGTCAACATGATGCCAGCCTCACTACTCATAGAATTCAAGCTAGGACCGCTAAGCCCATAAAGATGATTCTGCAGTTCGCAGACAAATCAGTTAAGTAGCATAGGGGCCTATTAGAGGACGCGATAGTCACAGTTCAGGGGAAGCAGTTCCTGGTCGATTTTGTGGTACTAGATATGGACATCCCCGCTCCATTGCTCCTAACCCCTATCATACTTGGACGATTTTTCCTGCGAACGTCGAACGCAGTGGTGAATTATGGGACTGGAAAAATTGCTTTTGGCGCTTGCAACGAAACAATAAAAGTAGAGACCCTATCCGACGCAACATTACTAGAAAGAACATCTGCACCATGCGCAAAGGTGATTGAGTATTTTGAAGACTGCAACTTTATGGCAGAAATTCAAGACACCAACCTATTCTTGGATGACAATGAGATCCACGAACTCCTTTGCCCCGAGGAGGGATTGGGGACCGCAGTCGAATTTCCCTTTATCGATCAAGATGAAGTGCTTGCTGACACGTTGAATGAGACTTTTGTGGGGGTGATGTGCCTTCAAGATCACGAGCAAATTATTGAAGAATCTTATGATGATGAAGAAATTATCGAAACATTCTGTAAAGATTTGAATGGGGAGGCAGAACAGAGCATGGTAGATGCCGATCAGATGAAAGAATCACCACCTGAATCAGTAGCTGAAGCAACGTCTGAAGCAGCTCTAACCACAACAGAGTTAAAACCCTTTCCCTCAAATATGAAATATACCTTTCTTGCAGGAGAACCTAACATGTACCCTGCCATTATCAATGCGCATCTGACCGAAGCCAAGAATCTCGTTTGATGGAGGTTCTTGAACGCAACCGCAAGGCTATAGGCTGGAGAACATCAGATCTCCATGGGATCAATCCATCTTTGTGCTCGCATCGCATTTTTCTAGAAGACGACTGCAAACCCTCTCGAGAACTCCAGCGAAGACTCAATCCTAATCTGCAAGAGGTTGTTATGAAAGAAATCCAGAAATGGTGTGACGTGGGATTCATTTATCCCAACTGTGACAGCAAATGGGTGAGCCCTCTGCATGTGGTGCCAAAGAAATCAGGGATCACCATTGTAAAGAATGACAAAGGAGAGGAGATCGCAATCAGAGTACCCACTTCGTGGCGAGTATGCGTGGATTACATGAGACTTAATCTCGCCACCAAGAAGGACCACTTTCCGTTACCCCTCATTGACCAGATCTTGGAGAGATTGGCCGCGAAGGAATACTTTTGCTTCTTGGATGGATACCCTGGGTACAATCAAGTAGCTATCGCTCCTGAAGACTAAGAGAATACCACGTTCACCTCCTTTTGGGACGGATGCCGTCCGGGCTCTGCAATGCCCCAACCACATTTCAAAGGTGTACGCTAGTTGTTTTTGCCGACATGGGTGGTAACTTTCTTGAGGTCTTTATGGATGATTTTTCGGTCTACGAGGACTCATTTGATCAATATCTGGATTATTTAGACCGATTCTTACGGAGGTGCTGCAAAGTAAATCTGGTGCTCTCATGGGAAAAGAGCAACTTTATGGTAACCGAAGGAATTGTGCTAGGTCACGTAGTTTCTAAATGTGGCATGGAGATCAACCCAGTCAAGGTGGAGGTGATTTCTAAACTTAAGCCACCTACAACAATCAAGCAGGACAGGTCATTCCTGGGCCATGTCAGTTTTTACCGATGCTTCATCAAAGATTTCAATAAATTGGCCAGACCTTTGATTGAGTTTCTTGGCAAGGAAAATGAATTCATTTTGGATGATTGTGTGCTCTTTACCTTTAATCAGCTGAAACAACTCATCACTCAGGCCCCTGTCTTTTAACCACCGATCTGGACTCAACCTTTTGAGATAATGACCGATGCGTCAGATTATGCCATCGGCGCTGTGCTCGGATAGAGGAAAGATAATGTACCATTCGCAATTCAATATTCTAGTCGAACGGTCAATGAGGCCCAACGAAACTATACTGTCACAGAAAAGGATCTTCTAGTGGTGGTTTTTGCTTTGGAAAAGTTTAGATCATATCTCCTCGGATCCAAAGTGATCATCTACACTGACCATTCAGTCATCCAGTACCTACAGCAGAAGAAGGACGCCAAACCACGCCTTATTCGGTGGATCCTTCTCCTCCAGGAATTTGTCCATGAAAATAGAGATAAACCTGGGGTAAAGATTGTGGTGGCAGACCACTTATCGAGGCTTTCTGAACCAGAGTCTCCTGAGCTGAGCCTACAACCTATCACGGAGACCTTTCTAGACGAGGCAATTCTCTCAGTCATCTCACTTCCATGGTATGCGGACATTGTGAACTATCTCGTGACCAAGAAAATCCCACAGGATTGGCCGAAGTTGA
The DNA here is from genome assembly GCA_037367405.1 of Ottelia alismoides. Lineage (NCBI taxonomy): Eukaryota > Viridiplantae > Streptophyta > Magnoliopsida > Alismatales > Hydrocharitaceae > Ottelia > Ottelia alismoides. Next base: position 248,143 of record JAZKJV010003292.1, on the reverse strand, counting down.
ATGTCTAAAATCCATTTCTACCAGTGGGAGGATCCATACATTTTTCGTGAGGGGGAATACTGTATTTGGAGAAGCTGCATTCCTCAGGAGGAAGTTCCAAGTGTCCTCGCCTTATGCCATGACCAAGATTCCGGAGTACATCATTCTGGCAGATGAACGACAGGAAAAGTTCTGCAGAGTGGACTCTGGTGGCCTACACTATTCAAAGATGTAGATGATTATGTTAAATATTGCACTGACTGTCAAAACATGGGTGGAACCATAGGAATGAGAGACACATTACCTCTGAAATTCATTCAGAGATCAGACATCTTCGACGCATGGGGCATCGACTTTATCGACCCATTTCCCAATAGCCAGGGTTATGAATATATTCTGCTTGCTGTCGACTATGTACATCGCTGGGTGGAGGCTATCCCCGCCCGAACCGCTGACAGTAGGACCGTTTGTCGATTTTTGAAAGATCACATCATAGCACGGTTCGGGATCCCCAAGATTGTCATATCTGACGTGGGTAGTCATTTCATAAACAGAGAGGTGAAGAAGCTGACTCAGGAATTCTACATTGAACATCGTGTTGCTTGACCTTATCACCCGCAGTCCAATGGCTTAGCTGAATGTTCAAACATGGAGATCAAGATAATTCTACAGAAGCTTGTGTGTCCATATAGCAAGAACTGGTCTCAACAGCTTGATTCAGTTCTTTGGGCTTACAGAATAGCGTACAAGTCACCCTTTGGAATGTCTCCCTACCTCCTTGTGTATGGAAAACCATGTCATCTACCCATTGAACTCATTCACAAATCTCTATAAGCCATCAACATCTTTAATTTGGATTCTGAGAAAGCCGGGAAGAATCGCAAATTGGATCTAAACAGATTATTGGAATTCAGAGACTATGCATACGACAATAGCCTAATGCACAAGTAGAAGGTCAAAACATGGCACGACAAGCATATCCGTCGCAAGTCCTTCGAGCCGGGTCAGAAGGTGTGGTTGTTTGATGCGAAATTAAAGATCTTTCCAGGAAAATTGAAGAGCAAATGGACTGGGTCGTTTCTAGTTAAGCATGTGCATGACAATGGAAGTGTTTTGATATCTAATTTGCTAGTTGTCGCATAACCATTTGTAGTCAATGGACAGCTTCTGAAGCCTTACCTTGAACAAGATACATTCATATCTGTTGTTGACTCGATTCGAGTAATCTATATGGATGATTCTGATATTTTCAAAGCAACAGAGGAAGACAAAGAAGTGCAAAATAGTTTTGAATGACTTTTCTTCTTTTCTTATATTCTTCTTTTCCTTCTCTTTGATCTTATGATACCGACATGATGCCATACCCTTCATCATTGCTACACTTAGAATGCACTTTATACTAAATGTAGTGGGGGTGTACATCCTGAGTTGTTCATATTTCATCTTTTGATATATTTTCTTCATTTCTTCTTTTCCTCTTCTATCTTCTTTATCTACCAAAAAGGTGTCACCCCTTTTTGTCATTCTTCTATAGTTAGGACATACTTTGTCCTAAGTATAGGGGGTGTGCACCCCGAGTTCTTCTATTCTTTGATTCTCTCCACTGTCTCCTCTTTTTGTCTATACTTGGGGATAGCTTTCCCTAAGTATAGGGGGAGACAATCTGAGTACGATCTGTTCATTCCCACCCTTGACCCTCCCTGCTTTGTGTACAATCTGGTATACTTAGGATTATTTGATCCTAAGTATAGGGGAGAAGGTCAACTTCTCATTCGTTCATTCCTTTATTTGTTATTCTTTTGATTTTCCTATACTCAGTACGAGTTATGTCTTCTCTATTCTCTCTAATCTATGAGAACATAGCTCAAGCTAAGTATAGGGGGTCGTATATACTACGTATATACTTTAGCCATAACTCGTACTTTCGTATTTTTACTAATAATTATGTCCTTATTAAAAAGATATGATTATTCCTCAACTTCTTTTTATATTCACTGATTAATAAATCAGGTGAAAATATTTTTTGCAAAATGTTTGAGAAATAGTTTGAAAACCTTTTGAAGAATCTTTTCAAAACTATTTTGAAAACATTTTATTACATGTTTTCAACTTTTGTAAAAAACATGTTGTTTGTAAAATTTATTTTCTTTGTGTGAAATAAAAAGTTTAAAAAATGATTTGCAAAATGGTTTGAAAAATGGTTGCAAAATTTTTTGAAAAATCTATATATACTGTTTGGAAAACCTTTGCAAAATAATTTTCAAATGTGTGTACATGATTGTAAAAAGGTAATTGTAAAAATTATTTTGGACTATAGTTTTCAAAATTGTTCGAAAAACCTTTGTCAAATAAGTTTGAGATTTACATACATCTCACTTAAAATTCCTTATCGTATATACTTATAAAATCGACCACTTACCCTTGTAAATTCTTAAAATCTACTTCTTGTAAATATAAGATGCATCCTCGTGTAAATATATGTAACTAGATTTTAGCCAAAATCCTTTTGTTTTCAAAAATTTCAAAAACATTTGCATAACTAAAATACTAAAAATATTTGAAAAATCTGTTTGAAAAATCTAAAAAATGCATATGCATCAACTTTTCAAAAATCCATAAAAAGTTCAAAATCTTTGAAAATTGCATCCCAAAAATATTTTCTGCATAGCATTTAAATAACATGAGCATTTTTTGGATTGAGATTGAAAGTTGAACAAGTCTAATTAAAATCCGAAGATTGGAGCGTGATTGGACCTTAAATCTACCTAATTAGCAGGAACCTTATAAGAGCTGGAATTGAGGTACTTCGGGTCTAGTTTACTTAATTCTTTGAGGATCACGAGACTTAGTTCAATGGATTCTTGACTGCCTAAGCAGAGTATTTCGGAGCACATGCATGACTCTTGTTGATAATGACCTAACTTGGACACCTGCACCTTTCACATGGCTCGACTCAGTTGGAGTGGTGAGGGGGTTGGATTTGTCGTTATGCACACACAGGTGGAAACACTTGTCCTCCTCTAGGGAGGGAAGTGCACCCCAACCCATCCGGTGATGCTGAGTTTTGAGGACAGGAGATAGTGGGTTGCAATAAAGCTTCAAAAGAGGGATAGTCTATTGGCTTAAAAGGAAAAACTCCTTATGTAAATGCTGATGTATATTGTATTAAAAAGGGCAAAAGGCAAAAAAAACTCCAAAAAAAGTGGGCAGGCCTATACAAAGATAAAAATGCCTACCAGAGTGTACATATGTGTATAGTCAATAAGCAAGCTTGAGCTTCAAAGTCAAATCATGTGACCCTGCAGCTGGATGACTTGACTACACTGGTCTTGCATCCTAGGATAAGTAGCTACATTGGCTACCGTCCATTCTTCTCTTCGCCCCCTCCTCTTGAGTTGGTTGTCACTTGAACTTAGAAGGGAATACCTCGTTCCTCGAGGAATGAGTTGTTGGATTGTAGAATCATTGGGTTGTCATATTGGAGAAGTCAGTCTCTTTGTCATTTTAGTTGGGGAGAGCAACCATCACTTACATTATACGAGTCAGATTCATAGTCCTAAGGGTTTGCGTATGAGTTGAAGTATTCTGACCTGGCTATTGAGGAGACTTGAGCAGTGTTTTGGGATCCTCAAGGGTTGTTGGAGTTCAAATCTGGTTCTCATTAAAGTTCCACCTGCACTTAAATTCCAAAGGTCTGACTTGAGATTCAGACTTTGATTTTGTGAAGATAAGTTTGATAATTAAACTAAATCTAATTTTCTTCTTTTTCTTTTCATTGTTTTTCTTTTTCTGCACTTATTGCATGAGTGTTTGCTAGGAACTAGCAAAGGAAACTATAGGGGGATGATGAATCTACGTTTCATCATCTTGATTCTATCATTTTGGCCCTAAAAACCCTAGTAAATGCGTGTAAATAGAATTAATTTAGGCATCTTACCATCCATTCATATTTGTGTAAATAATGTATAAAATACGGTTTTAAAGCCAAAATTATATAATAAAGAAAAGAAAAGAAAAATAATAAAATATTGAAAATATTTTATGATCCGAAACCCCGAGACCTAGGCATCTCGATGACTAGATCGACAAGGAATAAAGTAGGGGGAGATAAGGGCCAAAAAACAATCAAAATGCCTTTTATTTAATTCATTCTTTATTCATTTTGAGACCTATTTTTAGTACCACTTTTTATACATCAAATAAAGAAACTTTGTACATGAAAGATGTAGATAATTAAATATAGAAAAATACAAAATTTATTCCATACAGAAATAATGTACAGATAAAAAGTTACGATCTGAATAAGTTTCTAGAATCCCAATTTCCCAGACCTGTATCTCTCAAATAAAAACTCAAAATGTATCAAAATCACTTTTATTGTATATAGTTTTTAATAAGCTATTTAATTAAGTTGGTTTCTTATTTTTCAGAGCTACGGTTTGAAAGTTGAGTTTTGGACCCCTATTGTATAATTGTACATATTAAAATATTCATTTTTTATTATTCATTGTTTTTATAATTTTATATTTTTATATTTTTTTAAATATTATTTATAATATATGTGTGTATTAAAACATGAATAAAAACACAAATAAAACATAAAAATAAAATACTTGTATAAAATACATCAGTATAACACAAATAAGTATACATGTATAAATAATACTTATATCTATTTAATTGTACAAAACACATCAGAAAAATAAAATAAGAATATATTTAAGTTTATAAAAATAAGTAAAATAATAAACCAAAATAAATAAATTAAATATACAAAATAAAAAAAATATTAAAATATATAGAAGAATATACCTATATATCCCTTAAAAGGGAACTTGTTATTGTATACCTTGAAAAAATAAATAAAAAGTATAATAAAATACTTTATAAAATAATAAACATTTTTTATTTTATAAGTTTAATTTAATAAAATCATTTATTATTTTTAATTTATTTTACAAACTTTTTTCCCAGACTTTTTCTTGGTTGGTCCACGTGGACCTACCAGGAGGCGGCAGATGTTGACCTTTGGTCAACATCTGGGATGTGTCAGAAATGGGTTTTGACCCATCTTCTTGATTTTTTGGGGTCGCATCTTTCCTCCTTGGGCATCGATGCCTTCTTGGATTTTTCTCCTTGTTTATTTGTGATTCACACCAGCCACTTGGATCATCCAAGATCTTCATAGTTTGCCCGTTGTCCCTCGTTCTGTGGAGCCCGTCCACCACTTCTTCAAAAGGACCCTCCGACCTTCCATCACTCCTTGATCGCTCTTCCACCCCTAAACACCAGATCTAACACCCGAGCATCCTTCCCGATGACAGCAGGAACTAGACGTGCATTTTGGAGATCCAGGCGGTATCGAATCGATGCGTATACACTCGCTGGAGGTCTCACCGGAGCCATCCTCCAGCGCCACCATGGGGAGGCTTTTTCTTCCTTGTTCTGTAGTCTCTCTAGCCCTTAGAATAGTTGTAGATATTCTATGTGTTTCCCCCTTCATCATGTCCCGCTCAATCATCGGAAAAATCCTCTAATTTCATGTTTGTTCGTGCACCGAGTCTCGCCAGCCGCGACGAAACACCCCACGTCACCAATCGCTTTCTTTCGCCCCTTGGAGAGTAGTGGCAGTTTTCCCACGACCCTCGTGACTCTTCCTGGAGGTACCCACATTCAAAGAATGCCTGGTGCGAGTTTTGGACCCTCGCCTGAGGTCTTTCGACCCCCCAGCTCCTCCACCTCTGTGTGTGTGTGTGTGTGCTGGCCCACTCTGTCGACTTTTAACGTTCCCAGCATTCAGAGGAAGATTCCAAGAAGCTCTTGGTGTCATCAGAAGGGGATCGAGGGCTCTGAGCATCGACATTTTGCTTATTCAAAGTCGCTTGTGGTGTCAGGCCATTACTTAGCGACTCTTGTCTTCCCATTTTTCAAGATTATCAAAGGGAAGGCCACCATACCCGCTCAGATCGAGCCCAACCTGAATAACCTTAAAAGGAAATCTGAGCAGGTACAGTTCACAGAGACCACCACTCCAAGTGATTTATTGGGTGACATTGCTTCGTATACATTTAATGATGATTTTATGTCACTTAGCAGCGATAGGATGTCAGACGGTGGTGCCTCGTATGAGCAACGACACCATGAGGATGTAGGAGCACGAGACTAGGAGGATAGCAGTGCTAATGCCGCTAAGGATGACGATGATGACGGTGGTGGTGAAACCGCCAAGGATGTTGATCCAGCTGAAGGTACCGAGGTCGTCGCTTCTCTAGATGCAGAGGGTGGTAGTGATGCCACCAAATTCCATGAGGCTGAGCTAGAGTGCAGTATTGATACCGCAACACCGGATGCTTTGGGTGGTACTGAGGCCACCCCTTCTATTCCACTTGTGTCAACTCCAGTTTCTATATATCGGGACTATTTGAAAAAGAACAAAAAAATTAATATGGGAAAGGTTTCTTCATCTTCGAGTCCATATGTAATGATTGATGATACTTGTATGGATTCCCTGCCTTCGCAGCAGCAGTAACCTCTTCCTAGCCCTCTATCTGAGGAGGGCCCTGTTGGACATGTGAGCCCCGGGCGAACCATTCTTACTATAAATGTTATTGCAATATATATGTTTTATCTATAGAAGTTATTGATGTTTCACTCCCTTTATGAAATTAAATGAATGAATGCACTATAAGGTCCCTCTGTACAATTAGGGTTATGTACCATGGCCATCTTGATGATCATATAGTTGTTGATTCATTAAATAAATCATAGAGGCTGGTATTTGGATGAATATCTAAGGAGTTAGATAGAGGACTCATCAAGCACCGTCAAAAGATTCTTAAGAGATCATATTCATCCTGAGTAGGAGATGGAAATCCTTTCTCACAGAGGATGATATCTGACCAACCGCTTGATGCAGGTCCTTTGCATGGGAATAGTCAATCGGAGGTGTCAGATTAGTTAGGTCAAAGGGTTGACTTAGCGAGATCGACATAACCTAAGTCCTATGTTGAATACTGTCACAACATAGGCACACATCCTCTGACCGGAGACAGATGTGTTACTATATGTTTGAGTGGGAACATTTGGCAGACCAATAGGTTGATGACCTAACCAAGGTCTATACACCAACGAGCTGGTGTGCATGTAAGGTCATATGAGTAATACGATCTCTCAAAGGGATCATACAGGTTCACTTATGAACCGGAAGACATGACCTCACTCATGAGGTATTGGGACAGATCAAATTCCATGCATGGTCATTGTGCTTCGGAAGCATGACAAGAATTTGAAGGTGTGATATATGCTTTGGGAAAGCATATGATTTATACCAATCTCCAATGACCAAGATTGAGAAACTTTGTGATTAAACCCTGAAGAAGACAGTGCGAAATTGATCTACATCTTCAGGTTGATCATAGGTCTACCATTATGCAGGATGTACATGTATTGGGACTACCTGAGGGTGATGTGATCATAAATGATTGTATAACCATGACGCTTCCATTCTGAGGGAGTGATGAAATAGGTTTGGATTTTAGTGGCTCCTCTCAGTAGAGAAGCAATTTGATCTTGGTCCAAGTGTTGAACATTGGTCTGAATGAGATTCAGAAGCAATGAGAAGATTAGATTTGCGGTCTTGATTTAATCAAGCATCTTTGGGAGGTCCGTGAGATCTGGATTTGAGATGAGATCTCAACATCCAAGTCACTATACGTGGAACAATACAATCACCCTGTCCTTATCTCCAAGTATCTGCGGAGAAAGCGCATTATTCTTGAAGGGGTTCAAGAATAATTCGTTTGATGAATTATGTATCCAAGCAACAAGATATTGATAATTAAATGAGATTTAATTATCAAGTATAATATGAATAAGATTCATATTGTGAGTGATTATCCAAGATAATTAAATGAGATTTAATTATCAAGGATATGTAGATTGTGGGTAGTGCTATCCATAATATCTGTATATTTATTATAAATATGATTTATAATATATTAAAGATAGATCACCTTTGTAAATAGCATTTTTTAATTGTTAATGTGAATTGGATTCACATTAAGCAATTAATTGGAAATGTAATTTACAATTTTGTTTGGGTTGTGTTGTCACATATTTTCAATAGCATGATTGAAATATTAACAAATTAATTTGTTATTAATTTAGTGGATAAATTTGCAATAAATGTTGTTGCAAATAATTAAGAGATAATGAGATAAAATAAAAAAGTGGATAATTAACCACCAAATGAGGTGGCATCACCTATGAATTAGTCATGGGTGACGCCCCATGTTTTTAGGTGGGTTATTATCCTCTTTTTAATAATTATCATAGTATCTTGTGATAATTAATTTTATTGAATTAAATTATGTTGATGATAATACAACATATATTTAATTTAATGTAAATTAATATGTTGTTGTTTTTGAAAAACAATGATCATGGCCATTGATTAAATACACATATCAATCTAACCATTGATTTTGTGTATGCCATGGATTGTGATCCATGGACTCCCAAACTAGTATATAAAGAGGGCAACCCTAGCCTCTTAAAGATACATCATTGTGCACGTCACTCTCTCTCTCTCTCTTTAATCTCTGACTCTCGCCATCTTTCTCTCTCTAAAGGTCGCCATCCACCTTGTGTTTTTGAGGGAATAGCAATCGCATCTACGTGGTCGTGATGTCGCTTCGATTGCTCGTGGAACTCCATCTTCTTTTGGGCTTCTCGCTCTGGAGGAGACGTAGGATTTCGTTGGATAAAATCAGGAGATTCAAGGCTTGGATCTTCATCGAGGATTGCGGGAAGCATGCGTCTCATCATCGCGCCCGCAAGTGCCATCTTCGTAGATCAGACTTGAGTCCGGAGGATCTCTTGCTTTAGAGATCTAGTGGTCGCAACCACGCTTCGAGAGGTATTTCTAGTACTTTGTGGTTAGATGAAACGATCCAAGAAACGTTCTTGTGATCATGTGGTTTCATCTCATGATTTAAAAATTTTAAATTCTGTTGCACCTAGCGACTAGTGCGACGAGCCGCTCCGCTCGCGTAAGATGCGATCATCACGCTTCCACGATGCGCTTGACGATTCCTCGTATCCTTCAAGTTTTATCGCATTTCATTTTTCGCACCTCTGTTTATTTGAATTTTTTCGGCACTGTTTAAATTTTTTAAACACTAAATATTCAAATGGATTTTGTTCCCCATTAAATAAGGAAACCATAGGATATGAGTTTATGAAATTTGGATTCCATTTGCTCAAGATATGCTCCTTTGAATAAAAATGTATTATTGTTGCGAGAACTGCGAATCTAAATATGATTAATGAGTTAATTACTATTTTGGTGCGCCTATAAATGCGTGCAATATCACTTGTATTCTGTCATAAATCAAATTAGCAATATTAGGAAACTGATTTTGCGTAATTTCGATTTAATTCGATCAAGATATGTTGATTTTAGTGAGTAGGGGTCACTGCTGAAACTTGACAAATTTGATCATGAACCTTGTGATAGTCATTCAAATAAGTTGATGAAAATTAATTGTTAATTTTCTGAAATTATTATTGATAAATATTTGTGAAATATTTAATGATATAATTATTTCATTAAATGACATCTCACTAACCAAGATGATAAGATAGTTGATCTTGATCATTAATTGGATGATATGAAATTATCAACAAACATTGTTTTCATGCAAAACTCTAGTTTATCCTATAATAGTTGTAGGACAACTTTTACATACAAAACCCTCTTGCTTGAATAGGTTTGGGGATTTGCTTAGAAATTCTCCTCATAATAATATCAAAATGATTTTGATGAATATTATATGGTATAATTTCAGTTAAAAACCTATGAGCATCTCAAAGTACATAATGATCAATCTGGCATTATCCTTTCTTGAGATGGATATGGTGTTTAGTCGGGGGAGCGTTGGGGTAGCGGGTTGCACCGGATGTGGTCCGTCCCACTCCCGTCGGTACTAGCCATGACAACGGGTAGGAACTCGATAATGCAGGAGTAGTCAAAGTGTATTTTTCTAATTATTAAAATTCAAATGATACGTACTTTGAGATTATACATATTATTCAAGTAATAATTAAGTTTGTTGATTGATAATTGGATTTATAATTAATTTAATGTGATTAAATTGATTATATCCAATTAAAAGCACTCTATTATGAATAGATGTGTATTTCCCTTGGAAGAATTAATTATGTAAATATGATTCACAATAACTAATTACTACAATTTGAAAATGAGGTGGAGGATCACATAAGTGACATCCATGGTCTCCCATCAAGGCAAAGGATTCCGTCGCCAGATATTGTATATAGGAGACACGTGTCCGAAGTAACTGATCCTATATATGATTTATTTGGATAGGGTTCTTTGCTTCTCGAAAGAGTAAGGTCGTATACGTAGTGACCCCAATATCGAGTCCTCAAATTATTGGGGCGATATTGGATTGCGTATAGCGAGTATTAAGCATGTCGACAGTTGGTTCAATTAACAACGGGTCAACATCATCTTAGGGGTGGTGGGCCCGGGTGTTAAAGATCGAATTGGGAAATGCAAGTTGGACTTGCAAGGCGGAATGTGTTCCCACTTATCTTTATTTGAGTCATAAGTTCTCATATTATTGGGATGTGATAAAAATAGAGAGGAGATCCCAGATCTTGTTTGAGCTATAGTGGTAAGTATATCTCTTTCTTTGAAAGACAATAAGGGAATAATCTTTCAAAGTTGACATAGCAAGACGAATTTGATTTAAAATGCCTTAATCAAATGTTTTAAAAAAAATGAATATATAATTATTTATATGATAGTGCATTCTTAATTTTAGAAAATGAAGTCCAAGAACCCACTGAGCAGGCTCCTAGAGGTCAATCAGTTGACCGGACCAAATTATTCTGATTGGATCCGAAATTAGGATCTAATCCTTTCTACGGAGCGCATTTCATATGTGCTATCCAAGGGCAAGATTGGAGATCCAACGACTACAGAAGATATCAAATTTAATGAAAAATATGATGAAGATCATAATCTAGCAAGATGTTATATTCTGGGTTCATTGTCCATGTTGGACATGCGAGCCCACGGTGAGCCATTATGCAATAAATGTTATTGCAAATATCATTCCCTAATATGAAATGAAGAATAACTAATTTGTATAATAGGTCCCTTAGTACAATTAGGGTTATGTACCATGGCTATCTTAATGATCATACAGTGGTTGATTCAATTATTGAATCATAGAGGCTGGTGCTTGGATGAATATCTAAAGAGTTAGATTTAGGACTCATCAAGCACCGTCAAATGATTGTTAAGATGTGATCTCCAGCCTGAGTAGGAGATGGCAATCCTTTCTCACATAGGCTGATATCTGACCGACCTCTTGATGCAGGTCCTCTGTATAGGAATAGAGATTCAGAGGTATCAGATTAGTTAGGTCAAAGAGTTGACTTAACAAGATTGAGATAATCAAAGTCCTATGTCATATGCTGACATGATATAGGCACGCATCCTCTGACCTGAGACAGATGTGTTACTATATGTCTTTGTATATTTGGCAGACCAATAGTATGATGACCTAACCAAGGTCTATAAACCAGTGCGCTGGTGTGCATATAAGGGCATATGATTAATACGATCTCTCAAAGGGATCATACAGGTTCACTACTGAACCGGAAGACATGAGCTCACTCATGAGATATTGGGAAGAATCAAATTCCGTGCATGATCGTCTCGCTTTGGAAGCTTGACTGAATTTGTAGGTTCGATATATACTTTTGGAAAGTATATGATCAAAACCTATGTATGATATATGATTTTGGAAAGTATATGATCGATACCAAATCCCAATGATCAAATGAGAAACTTACAGATAAAACCCTGAAGTAGACATTATAAAGTTGATCTAATACTTCGGGTTTATTCTGGGTCTTCCAATATGCAGGATGTACATGTGTTGCGAATACCTGAGGTTGATGTGATCATAAACGATTGTATAACCATGACACTTCCATTCCTAGGGAGTGATGAAACGGGTCTAGATTTTAGTGACTCCTATCAGTAGAGAAGTAATCTGATCTTGGTCCAAATGTTGGACATTGATCTGAATGTGATTCAGATGCAATGAGAAGATTAGATTTGCGATCTTGATTTAATCAAGCATCTATGGGAGGCCCGAGATCCGAATTTGAGATGTGATCTCAATATCCAAGTCACTATACGTGGAACAATACAATCCCCTATCCTTATCTCCAAGTATCCACGGAGAAAGCGCATTATCCTTGAAAGAGTTCATTGTTGATATAAGTATCCAAGCATCAAGAAAATTGATAATTAAATTTGATTTAATTATCATGGATAATATGAATTCGATTCATATTATAAGGAGAGATATCTAAGATAATTAAATGTGATTTAATTATCAAAGATATGAATAATGTTAATGTGATTCATGTTATTTTGGCACATGAGAAAAGAGATCCAAGATGATTAAATGTGATTTAATTATCATAGATATGAATAATGTGGATAGCACTATCCATTTTAATCATATATATTATAAATGTGATTTATAATATATAAGAGAGAGCATATTGTGATGTATATTTGTTAATTAATTATTGATGTGAATTGGATTCACATTAGATGATTAATTGAAAATATAATTTACATTTTGTTTTGGGATGTGAATGTGATTCATACTTTTTTAATGGCATGATTCTAATATTTCACAAGATAATTGTGAATTATATTTGTGAAATAATTTACAACAATTGTTGTTGTAAATTTTGAAGATATATCATGAGATAATGAGATCTCATGAGACAATGAGATCTCATGAGATAAATGAGATCTCATCAGAAGAGTGGTCGTCCCCTATTTTTAGGGGATATGGTTTATCTCCTCATTATCTCCAAGGATAACTAATTGATTTAATTTGAATATGTTGATTTATCTATATATATTAAATTAAAATAAATTAATTGTTGTTGTGTTTTTCACAACAAGATCATGGCCATTGAAAGAAACACAAATCAATCTCAACCATTGATTGTGTGTTGTCTATGGATTGAGATCCATGGGCTCCCAAAACCCAATATAAGAAGAGGCACCCTTGCTCTTCAAAAAAATGTTAGATTATTATAATGAATGCTCTCTTCTCTCTCTCTACACTTCATGTGCCTCTCTCTATCTCTCCCTTACGGCCGTCCACCATGGAGCCTTTGAGAGAATCGACATCGCTGCAGCATCGTCGTTATGCTGCTGGAGTTCTTACTCGTGGTTCTCCATCTCCTTCGATGCATCTCGCTCGTGAATAAGATGTTGGATCTCGTGTGACGAGATCAGGAGATCCGTCACTAGGATCATCAACATGGGTTGCGAGGAGCACACGATTTATCCCAGCGCTCGCAAGTGTTTCCTCCGTCGGATCAGACTTAAACATGAGGTCTCTTGGTTTAGAGACTCGATCGCAACCACGCTTCAAGAGGTAATCCTATTAATTGTTTGTGGTTTAGATGAAATGGTCCGAGAAGTGTTCTTGGATCATGTAGTTTCATCACATAAAAAAAATTAATTTCCGCTGCATCGAGCAATTAGTGCGACTAGTCGCTCCCGATTGCATTCGATGCATTCGTCACGCTTCCGTGATGCTCTTGAGGATTTTTCCCACATCCTTCAATCCAATATGTTGCAAAAGCAACATGTGGAAATGGCCTCTTGCTATGATATTATGACGAATCTGAGGGAAATGTTCGGTGACGTAAACCACACACAACGTTATAATATAATGAGAGAGCTTATTCGCTGCAAGATTCATGAGGGTACCTCTGTCCGAGAGCATGTACACAAAATATTTGGGTACCTTTCTGAATAGGAAACCCTAGGAGCTGACATGGACGCAGACATGCAAGCTGACTTCATTCTGTTGTCGCTCCCCAAGTCTTTCAACAACTTTGTTGTCACGTTCCACATGAGCAAAGTTGATTTTACTAACGTTGGGCTATTAGCTTCATTAAAGTCTGCTGAAGACATAGTGAGGAAGGATGGCCCCTCTGCATGTGCAATGATAGCACAAGTAAAAGGAAAGCGTGGTCGGAAGCAAGGTTCTCGGAAGGGCCCGGCCCAGAAGAGAAAGAAGAAGAATCAAGGAGTTGGTTCATCTTCTAGTGCTTCCACGTTAATGACATCGAAGAAAACTGATGTCTGTCACCACTACAAGAAGCCGTGGCACTGGCGGTGTAACTGCCAGAATACCTGAAGTCAGGTGACAAAGGTAAAGCCCCAGCAGGTATGAAATCTAATTTCATCATTGAAACTAGTTTTCTCATTGGACGAGAAGGAAGTTGGGTTGTAGATTCTAGTACTTCTGTTCGTGTATGCAATTCGTTGCATTTGTTTCAGGAAACTAGGAATCTGTAGCAAGGGGAGATAGTCATCCAAATGGGATCTGATGCAAGTGTTGCAGCAGTCGCCATCGGGACCTGCCGACTGTCATTATCTAGTAGTCGAGTCCTAGTACTTAAAGAGTGTCTTTATGTACCTGAAGTCAGGAGGAACTTGATATATGTATGTATTCTTGTTAGACATGGATATTCCTTCCTTTTCTGTAATAAGTTAATCATTAATCTATATGATAAATTTATTGCGGATGGTGTTCTGACTACTGGTGGACTCTATGAATTGTGCATTGATGAATGTGTCATGAATGCCACTACCACTGATAATAAAAACCCTAGTCATTCGAATATGATTTGGCATCAAAGGCTTGGTCATTTATCTGTTGATAGGATCAATAGATTGATAAAGGATGGACCTTTAGATTTTCTACAGGTTCAATTTTTACCTACCTACGAACATTGCATTCAAGGTAAAATGACCAGGATGCCTTTCCGTAACAAGGTTACGAGATGCGAAGGTATTCTTGACCTAATACATACTTATGTATGTGGTCCCTTCAGTACCGCAACTCGAAATGGATATCGATATTATTTGGCGTTTATCGATGACCATTCGCAATACGGGTTTATCTTCCTAATACGCCATAAATCTGAAACCTTTGAAAAGTTCAAAGAGTTTAAGGCTTTGGTTGAGAACCAAACCGATAGGAAGATTAAACGGATTCGATCTGATTGAGGTGGTGAGTACCTCTCAGATGAATTCAAGGAATATCTTAAAGAAAAGGGAATTGTCTCCAATCTCACTCCCCCTGGATACCCCCAACTTAATGGTGTTTCTGAAAGACGCAACAAGACCATCATGGACATGGTCCGTTCAATGATGAGCAAAGCACGTTCACCTCTTAGTTTCTGGGGATATGCAGTAGAGACTGCAATATATATCCTGAACAAGATTCCTAGCAAGTCTGTACCCAAGACTCCTCACAAGATCTGGTATGGTACGAAGCCAAGTGTTAAACAATTGAGGGTTTGGGGTTGCTTGGTCCATGCGAAGAACGTGGACGCAAGTAAGCTGGAATCTCGCACTTGTGAGTGTTACTTCATTGGGTATGTTAAAGATGTTATTGGATACCAACTTTATAACCATGAGACCCAAAAGGTTTTTGTCTCTAGAGATGTGAAATTTCTGAAGGATGACTTCCTTAAAAGTCAAGACAGAAATGAACTAGAGGAACTCATTGAATCCTCTGAGGATTCTGATATTCCTGAACCAGAGACTGAAGAGACAAGTAAAGATGAAACACCCGTACCTCTTCGAAGGAGTTCGAGGGTAGTTACAACACCTGAAAGGTATGGATTCCATGTGTCAAGTGAAACTGACAATGATCGTACTTCATTTGATGAAGCACTCGCGGATCATGATATGGATAGATGAATGCTAGCAATGAAGTCAGAAATTGACTCCGTGCATAAGAATGGTGTATGGACCCTAGAGGATCCACCTGAAGGGGTAAAACCCATTGGGTGTAAATGGATCTTCAAGAGAAAAAGGGGACTGGATGGGAAAGTAGAGACTTTCAAGGCACAGTTCGTAGCCAAGGGCTACACACAGAGAGAAGACATTGACTACGATGAGACATTTTGATGCGGCTAAAATCAGATCGTGGCTTTTTAGAGAATAAAGATGTCGGTGTAGAAAAAGCCGTGAAAAGATCTCAATCGATCAAACAAATTCGATTTTTAGAGAAAAACCTACACTATTTATTTTACTAGGTGAGTGTGCCTGGGTCGAACTCAAGGAGGCAGAATAGAATGCTTTGATTTTTTAATGAAATATTTTTGTGATTTATTTTTATCTCTTCTTAAAGCGATTTACGAAAAGAAACACTTTTAATGAATTTTTTATTTTTAATTTTTTATTTGATTTTTATTTAATTTTTAAAAGGGATATTTTTCACAAAATTTATTTATTATATAATAGGTGGAATATAGATAAAATATAGGTGATATGGTATAGTAGGTAAAAACCGAGCAACGGGTCGCACTACACAAGAAAACAAATCAAGACGAAGTCGGTTTTCGAAGAATCAAAACACGAGAAAAACACGTAGAAAAATACACAAAAAATACTAAAAACCTCACGGGGGTAGTTGTGTAACTACCCCAAGAAAATCTACGAAAAATAAGGTCAAGAATAGGTCCAAATATCCCCTACAGCCTAGGGGTGTAAGCGCAAGAAAAATAACTAGAAAATATTGCAAAATGATCCTCACGGGGACTGTTCTGAAAGAAAAATAAAGTGGTTTTACATTTAGGTCCCTACGGAGGGACTTAAATGCAAACACTGGAAAATTGAGGAGCGGGTTGGAAAAATCATTCCAGAAATTACACATAAGTGGATAAAATAAAAGATGTCTTTATCTTAACCAATGGAAGGATTGTGAAAATTGAGTTGATGTATATATTCTATTCAAAAGTTGTATATATGTAAATTCATTTTAAAAGATGTCCACGAAATAATGAAAGGTATGTCTGACTTTTTGATTACGATCTATTGCAACTCCGATGTCCCATTGAAACAAAGGGGGCATCCTCACATCTAATGCTGACATGCTCAAAGTAAGTCTCATGTCTGAAGATGTTTTTGTTTTGATAATGACAATGCAACTGCAATATCCCAATGCCTTAATTTTGCATGTAATCTTGGTTGGGAAACTTCTCCCTTTTTGTTATGATTCCATCATTAACATTAGTAGGGTTTCTTTGTATTTGAATTTTTTTGAATTCCAGCTTTTATTAGATGATGGACGTGATTTTCTGCTAGAAAAAACATAATCAAGGGAGGATATATTATTTGGAGTAATAAATTTCATGGTAAGATTACACATTGACCTCACTGTGATATGTTGTTTTTTGTGGTAAAATGAAGTGTATAAAGGGTTGGAGGGGAGGAGTGTTGATGCATATAAGTAGTAATACCTCGATAGAAACTTTGTCTAGATCTATTGAAGGAATTTGGCATCTGCAACTAGAGTCATGCCATGCACACGAAAAACATGTAGTATTCTTTTGCACCGTAAATAGCCTATAGTCAATTATTAATTTTTTCAAGTAAGGCCGAATAATATGGGCACATGCTACCTCTGGATGTTAACTATTACAAAAGGCATTCCTTTACTCCATCATTGGAAAGGTCAGCCCAACCTAATGAACAACCTAATGTACAATGTGAAACTTGAGGAGAATTTCTAATCTTGAACTATGATTTCAGATGGGTGGTTGATATTTAGAAATTAAAATGCAAAAATAGATGTACTATGGGTTTTGTACTTAGAAAATGGATAGGGCCAGCTAAGCGAAGACAGTAATTGCCTCCATTTGAGTTTTACACACATGTTTTTTAAGTAATGCATAATGAATATCAAAGTATTCTTACCTCAATCTCCAACATATATTACTTCCTTGTAAGGTCTTAAGCATGGACAAGTCGTGGTTAACGAAACGAAGGACGGATTGTCCTTCGTACAAAGCCGATGTTTTGTCTTGGCTAGAGTGTGCATTTCACATTGACCGAAAGAGATTTCAGAAAGGAGAAAACTATGAGATGATTCCATGTTCGTGCAAGAAATGTTTGAATGAGTACTTACAAGAAAGGAATACAGTGTCCGAGCATGTCATTATCAATGGGTGGTGGGACTTTTATATCAACAGGACGGTTAATGGTGAGGAATTTGTCAAAACATCATCATCAATAATTGAAGGTTTTCAGTTTGAAAGTAGTGGACAACCAAATGAATTTGACTTCAGGGGATATGTTCTTGATCGTGATCAGGATCTTGTTGAAATGATTGAGTATAGTAGTCAATTCTTCACTTTTTTGAAAGATGTAGAAGAACCAATAGTCCCGGAGAATAAGATGTATGAATTGAAGTTCTTACTAGAATTATTCCGAATCAAGGACGGACATAGAGTGACCTCAATTTGTATGAATGATATTCTTGATTTGATAAGACAATTATTGAAGGCGAAGGATGGATTCCCTAATAGTTGGCGAGATGCAAAAAAGGAATTTCGAAAGTTAAGACTTCAATCCGAGAAGATTGATGCATGTCCGAATGACTGTATTCTTTTTCGAGATGCTTAAAAGAATTTGGATAGTTGTCCACATTGTGGTATATCTAGATATAAATGTGATAGAGGTAGTGACTCCCGATCAAGCCAATACCAAGTAAGGTATTACGTTACTTTCCTTTGATCCCAAGATTGCAAAGATTATTCATGTCAAATAAAATAGCTAAATGGATGACTTGGCATCAGATGAATCATTCAAAGCACAGACTTATGCATCATCCAGTAGATTCAATTGAGTGTAAATCATTTAATGATCGCTTTACATTTTTTGCTGAGGGTGAATGAAATTTCTGATTAGGGCTTGCAAGTGATGTTTTCAATCCTTTCAAGACAATGTTTACATCATATTCTATATGACCAGTGGTTGTTGTTATGTACAACTTGCCTCCATGGA
The DNA here is from genome assembly GCA_037367405.1 of Ottelia alismoides. Classification (NCBI taxonomy): domain Eukaryota; kingdom Viridiplantae; phylum Streptophyta; class Magnoliopsida; order Alismatales; family Hydrocharitaceae; genus Ottelia; species Ottelia alismoides. The sequence goes on along the minus strand of JAZKJV010003292.1, from coordinate 229,221 downwards.
TGTGTATGAAGTCAAATTTCATGATGTTAACTTTGTTGATTCCGAGGTCAAAAGCACCGGGAAATGCAATAGATGTTTATTTACAACCACTCAATGATGAGTTGAAGTTATTATGGGATCAAGGTCTGGAGACATTTTATGAACGATCGAAGCAATCATTTATTTTACGTGGGGCAATTATTATGGACAATTAATGATTTTCCAGGTATGCCAATCTCTTCGGTTGGAGTACAAAAGGGAAGTTTGCTTATCCTGTTTGCATGGAACGTTCGCACCATCTTCGCTTAAATGAGAGTAAGAAAATATGTTACTTGGGCCATCATAGATTTCTTCCAGTATTACATCGATGGATAAATAGTGTACATAAGGATGACTTTGATGGAAAGTCTTGTCTCACATCAGCTAGATTTCTAGATAGAGTTCTAAGAACAGATTTTGTACAACAATCAGGGCATGTGGTGATGGAAAAGTTATTACAGTTAAAAGACATTAGACTTGGGAAGACTTTTAAAAAAGATTTAAAAGATTTACAAAGTGTAGGATTAAAAAAAAGGAGCATATGTTTCATGGAATTATCGTATTGGAAAGAATTGAACATACATCATAATCTTGATGTAATACACATTGAGAAGAATGTCATGGATAACATCTTCAACCTCACTGAATCTCAAAAGGAAACTATTAAAACACGAAAAGATCTACAACAACTTGGAATTTGTGAGCAATTGCATGTGAAACTTATGGAAAATGGTGGGTTTGATATGCCTGAATCACTTTACCATCTTGACTCAAACAAGCGAGGACATCTCTTATCTTTTCTAAAGGACATCGTGGTTCCAGATGGCTTCTCCTCAAATATATCAAGATGTATAAATGACATGCAAAAGAAATTAGTGGGCTCAAAAGTCATGATAGCCATGTGTACATGCAGGTGTTCTTTCCTCTCGCAATTTGTGGTTTGTTACCGCAATCTGTTGTTGAACCTATTACTGAGTTAGGTATGTATTTTAAGGTAATTTATGGTGAGAGACTTGATTCAAACCTTTTGGAGAAGTGGGATGCAAAAGTTGTGGAGATGCTTTGTAAGTTGGAATGACTCTTTCTGTCAGCTTTTTTTGATGTGATGGTGCATGTGGTCGTTCATTTGGCAAATGAAGCAAGACTAGGTGGACCTGTACAATTCCGATGGATGTATCCTATTGAGAGGTTTCTTAAGAAATTGAAGGATTATGTTCTAAATCGATCTAAGCCAGAAGGATCAATTGTAGAGGGATACCTTATCGAAGAATGCATAACATTTTCTCTAATGTACATCAGAAGTGAGGATCGTCATTTCAGATGTCTTGAAAGAAATGATGGTCGTTACAATGAGTTTGATGATGACTGGCTTTTTATCTTTGAGATTCAAGTCAAGCATTTAACAAGATAGTCCTCCTACCAATGTCTGATACAAATCGATGGTTAGCCCAGTTATATGTGTTGAAACAAGTACCTGAAATCGACCCATTCTACAATGAGTGGAAACACTCATATAATTGAATTAAAAGGAGCCAAACTAATTTTATTGAATGGTTTGCAAAAGAGTCGAGCAAATGAAAGGAGAAAGTGATCCTCGTTGGATATCTGATTTTGATATGTTAGTAAAGAGACCTTTCAGCTATGCTCACAGGCACCGTAGATATATAATAAATGGTTATAGATTTAAGAGCTACTCATATGCTAATAATAATAAGGCGAATATTCTCTCTGGGGTGTTTGTAAAAAGTAATATATCATCAGGTTGTGATGGTTATTACGGGCAGATTAATGAGATAATTGAGATGAGCTTCCAACATGATCGAAGAGTAGTATTATTCATGTGTGATTGGTATGATGTATTCAAAGATACTGCATTTAAGTTAGATCCAAATTATGGATATATAAGCCCTAACAAGAGTAGCACCATTCTCAATAAAGTAGAACCACTTGTGTTGGCATGCCAAGCAGACCAGGTTTTCCATATTCCATATAATATGAATTCCAGATGGATTATTCCAATAAAGGTAACTCCTCTAGGATATTGAGTGTCTATTGAAAATGAGAATTATGAAGACGAGGAAGAGGCTTATCAAGAACACATAGAGATAAAATACAACAATCTCCTTTTGTTATTTTATTTGTATAATAATTCCCACTTGAACATAACTTGCTTTTAATGAAGCTTAATGATACACCTCACTTATAAATGTAGATGGTACGGACATGTTTTTCTAGACGAAATGAGCCAGATGAGCATGAAGAGAGAGTTTTAGAGAGGAATGAAGACACTCAGGCTCCTATGGATTCAGAGGATGACACAGATGAGAATGAGGGCACTCAAGTTCCTCCTGATACTGCAGGCCCATCATCGTCAGGTATAAATGTGCCAACAGGTGTTTATTCCTTAAATTACTAATGAACGTAAGTTTGCTTTCATAACTAGCTCATCAACGTAAAGGAAGGGGTCGAGCCAAATGTAATCAATTAAATAAACTGACGCCACGTGAAGGAATAAAGGTTCAGATGACCAAGGGCGGACAAGCTATTGGAGATTATAGTGGTCCTTTTTCTAGTCGATTGGGACTTACTGCAAGGATGCATACCCTAATGAGTACAACAGATTTTAGAAAGGTCACGTACTTAGTGAGAGCAGATATAATCTCGGACATGAAGTTATAGGAAGTAAAAGTTAATTAAAATTGCAATTTTTTACATGACTTGTATATTTTTTGGGTATGCAGAATGTATAAATTGGGGCGATGATCCTGTCATTGAGGGTATTTTGCAAAGAGCAGCAAAAATACATCGGGACGTACGTACTAGGGGAAGAAAGGTAGGTAATAACCATTTGTTGCATATATTTGTGTATCTCTTGATTGCATGCTAACTATACAAAAATTGAAGATTTCTAAGCAATTCACATCTGAGGCTGAAGCAAGAGGCAATCCACCTCCAGGTTGGCAACATGCACATTGGGAGGCTGCCATTGATTTTTGGGTCAGCGAGGAGTATAAGGTCTAATGATCATATTTGTAAAAAGAATTAGCATTTTGATGCTTTCTTAGAATTTTTTATTATTTTCTTAAACACAGAATATATCTCAAACAAAGAGGGCCAATAGAAGCAAAGCTCCAGGTCCCACCCATACCTTGGGAATGACAAGTTTAGATAAGTTAAAAACACACCCAGGTAAGATCCATTTAGGTTTGTTGGGTTATAATTCTAATATTTATTGATGTATTCTATATTTATAGGTTGCGTAGGGGGAGATGACAGATCGAGTGAGACTTTTTGAGATAACACGTCAGTCGACAGATAAAGAAAGAAATAAATTTTTTATCCATGAGAGTTATGCAGAGGCTCATGTATGTCACACATTGATTTTATTCTAACTTAAAAAATAGAAGATTATCTATAATTGAATGAATGGCATTCAATTTGCATGGTCGCATGGTCCAGTTCATATAGAGCCAACCTCCATCAGACCACATGACTCAAGATCAATTGGGTGAGGAGGCATATCGACATGTCTTTCCTCCTGCTAGACAACATTCAGGACGTGTTCTACTTGGTGGTGCGTCTTTCACCAAGACAAGTTGTTATGGACGAATGAGTGGTGGTCCATCGCAGAAGGAGTTCGACAAACTTGAGAAGACAGCAATGGACATGAGACAAGATCTAGATAGGGCACATGAGAGGGAAGATCAGTTGCGAGATACAGTGCAACAAAATACCCATACGATGCAACAAATGCATAGGCTAATTGAAGAGCTGATTGGAAGGAACCCTGTTATTCCACATCATGACCGTAACGACGGCCCTCCAATGTTGATCGCGATGCACATGATATTTAGCTATCTTTAGTATTTTATATTTCTAGAATCCTGGAAATGTCAAAGTGTTGGGGAACAATTTCTTTGTAAGAATGTTGTAGTTTATGTGTGACTCGCTTCTTACTTTTCTTATTAATTTTTGCTAGGTTTGCACTGTTATGTATATTCAAACTTTGGAAATGTGATTATTTTGGCAGTGTATTTGTAATCAAAAGTCTATATTATGATGTCATATTTTTAATTGTTCACGTTACTTGCAGCTATATAATAATTTCTCAGATCTATAGCTCATTCTTTTCATATATGTGTACATATAAAATCTATTTAGATAGAAGAAGAGAAAAGGTATATAATGTATTCGCTTGTATTAATATTTCTAATAGTTGTCGATACTTATTCCATTCTTTTCAAGGTGGAGGTTGGACTACGAGGAGGAAAAAATTGTTGCGAAAGAAGCAACAAATGCACGGTTCTCTTAGCACCAGCTTTTCATAAACAAGTTTTCTTATCCCATGGCAATGATTTTAATTGTAGGGTGACAATCAACTTACAGTGTGTCCACAATTAGATTTTTGGATTATCTCTATCTTTATAAAGTTACAATGTTGAAGTCATGAAGATCAACTGGACGAAGGGTGATATTATGGGAGCAGATGGGGTCCTGATTCAAATCTTTATAAAGCTACAACGTTGAAGTTAAAAACACTTATTGCGAAGAGAGGGTCTTTGATCAAAATCTTGGACTATCTTCTTCCTTGTTTACTTCATTTGATTTTGTTTATTTGTTGGGATGCCTTAAAGATTTTTAGTCATGGCTCCAGTATACCCTAATTTTTAATATTAAAATTTATTATACAGCGAAGGTCTGTGAGCAGTGGATTAGCAGAGAATCATTTATTTTTTTAATGTAGTGACATTTCCGGCAATTCTTAAAAATCGCCTCAAAAGACTTTTTGATAATTTTGGGTTTCTTTTTGCGGCGATTTAACAACCGTTGAAAACAATGATTTATCATTTGCGACTAATAGAAACCGCCGCAATAATGTACCCTTCTTTGCCGGCAGTTTACATCTTTGTGACGGTTTATACATGCTGTGGTTATTTGAAAAACCGTCGCAAAAAGTTGCGTAGGGTCTATTTACGTCGGTGATTTGCGATGGCATTTACATTAGTTGTGATGGATTCAAACCGTCGGAAATAGTAATTATTCTTGTAGTGAGTTGTGGGATGCGATAATACTTCAAAAGAGGGATAGTCTACTGGCACAAGAAGAAAAAGTCCTTATGTATATATGTTGCACCATGTAGATATGTTGTACATAAGCACATTCAAAAAAAAGTGTGCAAAAGAAAAAACTCTAAAAAAGTGGACAGGCCAGATTGAAAATAAAATGCCTGCTAGAGTGTTATAGACAAATAAAGCAAAGCTTATGTTACACCGTCTCATCTCATAAAGCTTGCAGCAGGTGACTTAGCAACACTGGTTGGGCTCCCAAGAATACATGACTTCACTGGTCATGGTCCATTCTCTTTTTTCCCCTCTTCTTGAGCCGGTTGAACTTGAACTCAGAAGGGATACCCCGCTCCTCGAGGAAAGAGCTGCTAGACTGAGGAATTAGAGTTACCTTGTTTAGGGCGGTTGTTTCTTTGTCATTTCTAAGGTGGGGATTACATATCACTTACATCATACGAGGAAATATTCATGGTCATCAGAGTTGGTGTATGTAGACTTGTTCTGATCTATATTATTGAGGAGTCTTGACCATAGAATGGTGGAACTTATAGGTTGTTGAGTCTTGGACTTAAGTCCAAATAAGGTTCCGACAAACTAATAATCCAAAGATCTGACTAAGCTCCATACTTTAATTTAACAAAGATAAGTTTAATAATCAACCTGGATTCTCCTTCTTTTCTTTTGTTCTTTCTTTTTCACTTCTGCTTCAAATAAGTGTTTGCAAAGAGACTATCAAGGGTAAAATATGGGGGGTGATGAATCCCTGATTCTCACTCTTTATTCTTTTATTTTAGCTACTTATCTTGGCAAGCATCACGTAAATAGATGTAAATACAATAAGTTAGCATGCAACATACATGTGTTAACATTGTATAATTAGCATGTATTTGTACAAAAATAAAAGAATAAAAAAGAAAAAGGAAGGAGGTGTTTAGAATAAGTACAGAGTGACCAAAATCCAAGAGAAGGTCAAGCCTTGACCAGATCGCCAAATAAAATAGGTAGAGAGAGATAGGTCCCACTCTATGTTGCACATATTTCCTATGTATGTAGATTATTATTTTTGATAAAATAAAAATAAAGAATTCTTTTTACCTCCTTGTATATAGTACTAAAAATGAAACAAAAATAAAATAAAAAATCAAAAAAATCAAAATAAAATAAAATCCTCTCTCACTTGTACAAAATACATGTAAATATGTCATATTCCCTATTTATTCTATACCTGTAAATAGATCATAAAAATAAAAAAATATACTCCTAAAATTATTTTGTAAAAATATATAAATTTAGGGTATTTATGAAAAATAACAAAATAGAAATTATTGTACATATTACATAGGTACATTATACATTATAACACCATATATTGTATATACACTAATTTTTTAGAAAAAAAATAATTAAAATTCACAGAAAAAATCCTTGAAAAGTAATAATTTTTTTTAATTTCTATACTTTTTATTTTGGAATCATTTATTATTTTTTATTTATTTTATAAATAATTTGTAAATTCATGTTTCTAAATGGTCCAGGATGGATGTTAACCTCCGATCAACACCCTCTTCCAAGCTTGACCCGACTTGACTTCTTCCACCGGAGTTTCTTCTCCTTTTTCCTGCTCGGATCAAGCCTCCTGTCGATCTGATTTTTAACTCGAGCTCTCTCCTTGTATCCATAACCCCCGAAGGAGCGGATCTTCTTAAGGTTGCATGCTTTTGCCTGATGATCTCACCACCCTAGGAAGCCTATATAATATCTCCTCCGCCTCCACTATCGAGCAGCTCATCCCTCTCTCCCACTTCGACCCCTAGCCCCCTCCAGTTGAGTGCCAGCTGCTTGAAGAGACTCTTGGAGCTCAGTTTGATGCAGTGATGATACAACTCACTCTTTGTTGCTGGAGATCCGTCGTGAGCATCCTCCCCGTCTGCCACAATGCGGTTGAGGACATAACCTCAACGACCCTCATCTCCTGGATCTCAAGAGTCCATCCGCGTCTTCAGGTATCTATCTTATCCCTCGCATTTCACTTTTGATTCCATTCTTTCCATCTAGCGTCGTCGCACATCCACTTGCTCCGACCAGATGGTCGGAGCTCCGATATCCATACCCATCCGTTCAGATCGACTCGTCATATCACCCTTCATCTTCTCCCACAACATGTTCACCCTATAGCTTAACCATCGGGTTGAGATTAGGCTCGGTCTCCATCCCTCGCATTTACCGAAGACCTCAACCTCCATTTCCCTCCGCTTCCCTTGCTTCTACTTGCAATAAACCCTCACCGGAGATATGCCTCCGAGCGCTCTGCTCGTTTCAGGTGATGGTTCGCTCAGAAGACAATCTTTGGCCACCGAGCTGCTCAGGCAGAGCTGCTCTTGGATGAGCTTGACCACGTAGCCCATCCGATAGGGATGCAAACGGATACGGATATATCCGTATCCGATCCGTCACCGTATCCGTTTTATACAGATTTTGACATCCGTATCCGTATCCGTTTTAAAATGGATACGGATATGGATATCATTTTTATATCCGCAAACATCTGTATCCGTATCCGTATATCCGTTTTAGTATATAAATATAGTCGTAGATTTATTTTTAACCATATATAACATAATTCTCTACCTCCTTTTACCATATTTATATACTTTTTATGATACAAACACATTTAGTAAATTAATATCATGTGTTTTCCATCCAATTCTTATATATTTATGTCGATTCTATAGAGTATTTCTAACATAATTCGTGTGCGATCAATATCCGTTTTACATCCGTATCCGTTTTTTAAGGATATGGTAAGATAGTTTTAATATCCGTCAATATCCGTATCCACATCCGTATTCGTATTAAAAAACGGATAAGGATATGGTAATACCTATATCTGTATCTGTATCCGATCGTTTGCATCCCTACCATCCGACCAACGTAACCTCCATCAGTGCCATCCAACAGACACAAAGCACCCTCATGATCGAGAAGGGCTCGTTTGTCACCTCATCAGAGCAGTGGATTGCATCCTATACCTGATCGATGTTCACCCAGGATTTGTTCGTCCTCCATCCTCGGCTACCATCGGATGAAGCTTTCCACTGCTAGATTACGTCTCAACCACCGATAGCAGCAGCTTTTCCGTTGTTGGACATGACACCATCTGACCGCACATCCTTGACATTACTTGGCCGTCAGATATGCATCATCAGGAGATCAGACCCATACACCATCGTCTCCTCTATGCATGCCACATGCCCCCACGTGTAGCGCATGCGCGCGAAGGGTAATTTCACTTAGGACATTTTACTTTTTGCATTTACTTCCAAGTCCTGTAAATATTTTTATCGTAGTTTAATTTAGTTTGGATAAATTACAACTCAGACCCCATGTTTTCAGTATTTGCACTTTAGTCCTTCTGAACCTGAGACATGTGTATGTATACGTGAGTTCACGGGTTATTTTCTTGTTTTCTCCTGAGTTTTATCGATGTTATGTTTTGGAGTGAACCTTTCTGACAATTGTAAATATGCCCCTGTGCTTGAGTTTTTCGAGCATGTGCGTGACTATATTGGATAAATTGCATAATTAGTCTTGCGTTTTACATATGTTATCTTTTGGCTGTGAAACGTTCATATAATTGTAGGTAGGTCCACGTGCATTGTGTGTTGTGTTTTTAATCAAATAATTACCAGTTAACTCCAAAAATTCCATAAAAATTACAGTTAGCTCCTGCTAACAGATAATATTTATGGTGATTTTCACGATAAAACTTAGTTTTATTTGATATTTTCTAAAAATCAAAAATACCTAAAACACTTAAAAAATATAAAAATTGCTTTAAAATTTTCAAAAAAATTAGTTTGTGCTTGCCTTTGTGTTTTTTACCTTCAGTATTACTTTTCTTGCAAAAACCTTTATAAAAACCCTAAAAAACTAAAATTCTTAAAAACTTATAAAAATCACTAAAATTCTAAAAAAATTCAAAAAGTAGGTTTTTAGTTTATGTAGTTAGATAACTTTGTTTAATTTTTCATAAAAATCACAACCTAGACATCATGGCATTTTTCATTTTTTATACATAACTTTTTGTCCATGTTGTACAATATTTTCCATTTTCTCCCTTTCTTGGTTTTTATAAAATCATCTAAAAATCAGAAAACCCCATAAATTCTCCAAAAACATTTGAATATTGGAAAAACATAAAAATATTTTTGTTTCCTATTTTTGAGTATATTTTGACTCTTATAAAATTTTTTGAAGCTTGTACCTTGTTCTTCTTCGTATTTGTTTTGTTTGTTTTCTTATTTTGAAGATATAAAAAATTTGCAAAGCCAAAAACCACAAAAATATGCCTTCTATTCTCTTATTAGGACTACTTTGTAGGTTTCACTCGTGCTCCTTATGTTCGACCCTGGTCGTTATACCGGGTTAAATAAATAGTGGAGACTGCTAACATTGGATTTTGTGTTGTGATTGTCTTATTTATGTGGTCTTGATTTTTCTTGATTAATCGAATTGGCAGGTCGAGAACAACGACTTGTGATTATTTTTCAATCTTAGCCGATCACGATATTCGTGTCATCACTTATCAGATATTTAATATAACATATTATATAAATGCAATCAAGTTTTAATAAAAGTTAAATGAACCAAACCACAAATATTAACATTATTGAAGATTGGCCATGCTTTCCTTCAAGCATGATGTACTTGGAAGTCAACAACTTTTGGCTGGTCATTTTTAAAAATTGAGTAAATGGCGACATCCTTTCCAAGAAAAATATAAGATAGTAACCACGTTATCAAAATACTGAGTCAGTTTGGTCCATCTTTGAGGGAATGGCAGAGAATTCACGTGTTATTGATTCTACTCGGGCGTTCCAGAAGGGCCCACAACCACCACATCACCAAGAGCATCAGAAAGTGGCACTTGTTTCAAATTATGAGTCACGATCCGACATGGGGTTTATTAGTAAGAAGCTGACATTAGTCGATGTGATTCAGAAGCAAGTTCAGGATTTACAGCCGGTGCGAGAGTTAGAGAAGCAATCATCATTTCCTTAGCAGTTGAGTGATTTGACGAAGAAGGCGAGCGAGTTGCAGCTTCAGTACTAGCAGACTCGTTCTTCTTCTACTCTCCAGCATGTTAGGAGATCTTTACCCGCTCCTCCCACCCGTCAGATATAGTCTGTTTAGAGTGAGTCGGTTCAACCTATTGAGAGTCCACAGCTTGATTGGCATGCGGATCCATCCAATGCAGACCCGAGTCAGATCACTAGCCCTGGAGATGTTGATGTTGATTCTCATGCTACTTTTGAGATCAATGGATATGGTACGCTCCTATTCAGTATTCACCACATTTTACTCCTCAGAGCGTACACCAGCTGCAACAGCATTATAGTCATCCATAGCATGGACATCCACATTTTCAGTACCGTAGGCCTTACAGCAACATACTGTTAGGCAGGAGAGAGTTGGCAGCCAGGGTCACCACACAGAGTCTGAGATGTCTTCATAAGCCCTGGCACTGAACCAGATCATGGATATGTTGAGCACACTCCAGACCACACATAGGATAGAGATGGAGCAGGTTAACCATCGTTTGGATGAGTTAACCGCGCCCAAGACCACTCTCACAGCCTAACCTCAGATGAATCCAAACAACAGGAGAAGGCATTCAGATCAAGTAGACACCACCACTATAGGTACGATCTCTTTTTCCTGATTTTTTATGTAACTTCATTCGTCTCAGGAGCGGTAGATCACCACGAGCACCTGATAGAGTAGAGGAGACAGCACATGATGAGGAACGAGAGACAATCCATGATGATCTTGATCATACACATTCTGATGCTGAGGAGGAGGACCACCATGATGACCAGTTTGATGATTCGAGAGAGGGGAGCAATGCAGAGACAGTTGACATGGACACAAGTGAGTCAGACAATGATATCACGCCAGACCATGCAGATACTCCCAATGCAGATTTTTCTTCCTCTGTTTTAGAGGGTTTTGTACATACTTATGAGACTCTTGATGTACAAGCTGATTCCAATTCTGATTCGAATAAAAATGTTGATTTTATCATTCCTGAGATTGTTCCTTTCCCCGATGCCTTGTTTGTAAAAGGAAAAAAATGCCAAAAAGAATGTTGTCACTCCAGAGATCGAACGATTATTGGAAGATCGCATCTTTTTGAGGATCCCACTTCATGATACCTTGGAGCATTTTCCTACGCTTAAGAATCATTTGAAGAATAGATGTACCATACGTAAGAAAAAGAGATCACGTACAGAGAAGCATGTTTTGACCAAGGCCACATCATGCGCTATATAGAACAAATTACCTAAGAAGAAGGATTCAAGAGCACATTACGTCAGATGCAAGATTTCCCATGCAGCATTTGATCGCACTCTATTAAACAATCCCTCGATCAATTTGATACCATCTTATTTACTCAACAAGCTAAAGTTAGGTCCTCTTTACAAATCTCGCGCGATCCTTCAGTTTGGTGATAGATCTATAAAGAGACCTAGGGGCATATTGAGGAACATTATCGTGACCGTGCAAGGCATGCAGTTCCCAGTGTACTTTACTATCCTGGACATGGATTTCCCTACACAGTTACACCTTACCCCGATCATTATTGGGAGGCCTTTCTTAGAGACCGCAAAGGCTCTCATAGATTACGATACATGGAAGGTATCTTTTCGTGTCAGGGCGAGAAGGTACATATAGAGATGGCGAGAGAATCACACATATCCAGTACCGCATCTACAACCAGTTCAGATATCTTGAGTTCTTTAGCCACTATGATTACATGGATGAGGTTCGCCTTGACGACCTTGAGAGGTATCGAGTAGAGATCCAGGATTTCCTAGTAGAGGATGGGTCCGAGACTATGTTTGGCAGTTCTTCTAATGGTACTTTATATTTCAGTATGGATGATGATGAGCAGATGTAGCAGATACCTGAGGATTTTATTGCATATATTTCATATCCAGTGCGCTTACACGATTCCTCCACTTCAGATGATCTGGAGATTGAGTATCATTTAGCTGAGTTATTTTCCTCTAGTCAATCTAAGGATGAGCATAGTAGCGAGTCGTATGATGTTTTAGACATCTTATGTAGTCCGACTCTGGAGAATATTGAGATGGTGGATAACTATATTGCAGACACATCTATCACCAGTACAGATCCCATTACACACACAGATGAGGATACAACAGAGCCAGATTCTACCCTACCAGAGATGAAAACGTTGCTACCAAACATGTAATATGATTTCCTTGTGGGTCCACATCGACAGTTTCAGGTCATTATTAGCGCATATTTGACCGAAGAGCAAGAATCTCGTCTGATGGAGATTCTTGAAAGAAACTGCAAGGCTATTGGGTGGACTGTATCCGATCTTCGTGGGATAAATCCTGCTTTGTGTTCTCATTATATCTATCTCGATCATGACAGCAAACCTTCTAGAGTTTCAGTGCAGGCTGAATCCGGTATTACGAGATGTTGTCAAGAAAGAGATTACGAAATGGTACGACGAAGGGTTTATTTATCCCATCTCCAAATCTGAATGGGTTAGCCCATTACATGTTGTCCCGAAGAAGTCAGGAATTCAGATTGTTACAAATGAGAGTGGAGAGGAGATTCCAAAGAGAGTAACCACGTCGTGGCGTGTGTGTGTTGATTACAGGAATTTGAACCCCGCGACGAAGAATGACCACTTCCCTTTATCTTATATAGACCAGGTCATACAGAGGTTGGTAGGGAAGGAGTAGGAAGTAGTACTTCTGTTTCCTTGACGCTTACTTGATGAATCCCCATTCATCAGTCTTTATTCTTTTATTTTTGCTAAATATCTTGGCAAAACATCTTGTATATAGTTGTAAATACAATAAGTTACCAATAAACATGCATTTGCTAAATATTAATATTTAGCGTGTATTTGTGCAAAAATAAAAGAATAAATAATAAAAGAAAAAGGGAAATATTTAGAATAAATATTGAGTGATCTAATCCCAAGAGAGGGCCTAATATGTGCCTCATCGCCAAATAAAATAAGTAGAGAGAGATAGGGCCACTCTACCTTGCACATTTTCCCTCTATGTATATAGATATTTTATTTTCACAAAAATCAAAATAAAAATGTGCTTATAGTTCCTTGTATATATTCCTAAAAATAAAAATATAATTAGAAAATAAAAGAAAAATAAAAAAATAAAATAAACTCTGTCTACAACCTTGTACATATTACATGTATATATGTATCATATCCATATTTATTTGATATTTGTAAATAACTCATAAAATAAAATAAAAATTATTTTATACTCTAAAGTGTATGTTGTAAATAAATAAATATAAAATTAGGGTATTTGTACAAAAATAATAAATTAAAAATTAAAATAAAAATAAATAAGTATTTTATACATCTATATAATGTAATATAATGTATATACATTAATTTCTTTTTCATAAAAATAAATAAATATCACTAAAAATAGTTTGAAAAATAATAAACATTTCTCATTTTATTTATTTTTTAATTTCAATTCATTTATAATTTTTAATTATCCTATTATTTTACCCTGTAGCGGCTTTTGTCCTTTTCCTCTGCTGCTCGGGATTGGTTCATGTCAGATTTGTTGACTCAAGTCAACTAACCCCTCTGGCACGTTCTTGGCTCGGATGCGGTTCCATCTGCTTTTCTTCAGTTTATCTCAATACGATTCGATCGACTCCTTCTCCCATTTGCAACTCCGATTACCGAGGGTAGATCCACGATCCATGCCCGATGAATTTCTTAGGGGTCCGACCCTCGGTTCACGCGCCCATGCTCCATCCTTCTCGGATCCTGCAAGGTATATAGTCTCCTGGAGCCACACCTTCTTCCGCATCTTGGCCCTTGCCCTCGCCTCTAGTGTGCTTCGTCTTCTTCCTTGAGTGACAACAAGCGAGGGAGTGCGTTGCAGTAAGGTCTTGAGGCGCATAGCCCTAGGTCCGGCGACTTCATCGCCATGCTCTGCCATAAGGAGATCTCAAGCATCTGGACACGTCGCACCAGTGAGGCGATGACCCTCGGAGGTCCCTGATCTTCAGCCCAGACGACCCCATTCACCAGGTATCCTAGATATTCTCTTATTTACTTTAGATTCAATCTTTTCGATTTCCGGTCAAACTGCAATCCTCGGATCATCCATCGTGATTGGACCACCCATTTTCCCTCTCGACGTTCGCATCAAATCCACCAGACTTCTCCCCACCTGCTACACCCCTTCATTCATCTCGTTCGCCCAGGAACGAGCCCCAGGCCCTCCTCCGTCGTCGCTTCGCCGGAGGGCTACGCCCTGCCTCGTCCTTAACCCATTTCACGTACTAACGAGTCGATGCACTTTTCCCTTGACCCAGTGATTCATCTGTGCAGGTTTAGCATCGAAAGAACCTCATCTGGAGGTTTGGATTTCATAGAACAGCAGCTCCAGGCCCTCAGCGTCACCGGGCCAATCCAGATGTCCCCGACCTCATCAGAGCATTGCAGCAGTTGCAGATCATCACCAGCTTCCTTTTCCCCATCATAGCAGCCTCGGAGGACACCTCAGTCGCACGTAGCAGCCGGTCGAAGCTCGCCGGAGGCGAGTTCTTCACCATTCTTCCAGGAGGTGTCTCCACCGTTGGATCGAGACCCCCGCCAGTTCTAAATCTCCGGCGTTCATTATTCGAAGATCGTCGATTGTTGGACCCATCTGAGGATCATCTTTCAGTCGTTCATCATCAAAGAGGCATCCAAGGATCTTAGTTGTTCGATCGTTAGTGGGAAGCCCTCGACCATCGGATAGTTGATAATAAAGGGGTATTTACACTTAGGCCCTCCCACCTGTTTACATTTCAACATTAGTCCTGTAAATATTTATTAGTTGTTGTGTTTATTTTGGATAATTTGCACTTCAGACCATATGCTTCTGTTATTTGCAATTTGGTGCCTCTATTTGTGTAGCACGTGGTCCATCACGTGACCCCTTGGGTTATTTGCATTTCAAATCCTGGACTATATTGTTGTTATTAATTGAAGTTTTATTCTTCGTATTTGCATTTATATCCCTGAGTGCTTGTTTCACGTGTCGCTCTCGTGCGGATCTGGACTTTTTGCATATTAGGCCCTACATTCTCTCCACATGTTACTATTTGGCTGATAAGTTTTAAATATTTGCATATAGGTCCATATGTGCTGTGTACTTGACTTGTATTTTAATAAATAGAAAATTTCATCCAAAATCCATGAAATTTTGAGACATGGCCCCTGCAATGGTGTAGGAATTTCCATGAATTTTTGGTTGCATTTTGTTTCCATTTAGTTTTTTTAAAAATTCTAAAACCTTAAAAATTGCTACTATTTGAATTTAAAAATACACTATAAATATTAAAAATTGTAAAAAAATTCCAAAAATATTCGTATGTGTTTGTTTTGAGTTGCTTTTGCTTCAATCCAAATTTTGTCGTATTTACATTTATAAAAACATAAAAATTGAAAACATTAAAAATATTATAAAAACATTAAAAATTCGAAAAAAATAAAAAAAATAGGTTTTCTTCTTTTGTAGTTAGTTTTTAGTTTATATATTTAAATAAAATTGCTCTTGGGATTTTACATGCATTTTAAGTATTTATAACTTGCCTTTAGATCTCAGTTGTACACTATTTCACATTTTTGGCTTGTTCCATTTTTAGAAAATTAACTAAGAATCAGAAAAAAATTCAAGAAATTAACAAAAACATTCGAATATTTCTAAAACCCAAAAAAATTATTTGAATTTTCCGAGCATTTTTTATGTGTTAAATAATTGTTGGTTTGTGAGTTTGTGAGTGTTTTTATACTTTTTCCTTATATTAAAAATTCCAAAAAATGAAAAAACATAAAATACACCATTTTTTATCTTTTTGGATTTCTGATTACTTCATAGCCTAGGCATATCGTGCTCCTTGAGTTCGACCCTAGTAGCCATACCAGGTAAAATAAATAGCTAGACTGCTATTTTTGCTTGATTTGTTGATTTTTATCATTGGTGGTCTCCCTTTTTCTTGATTAACTTGGCCTCGTAGTTCGGGTCGCAACGACCTTGTTTACACCTTAACCCGATTAGCTGAGGTTTTCAGGTCATCAGAATGGCGTCGTTTTTTGGGAGCACGACTTAGTAGTTGGTTTTTCCCTTTTCTTTTTTGGCCTTTATTTCTACTTTCATTTTTCTTCTGCATTTATTTCCATTCCATTCCATTTTATTTTATAATAAATGTGGATCGACATATTTTCTGTTTTTGACTTTCTTGTGAGGGCCTGACGATTGAGGGCAGCTTTCTTCGGAGAGCCAAAGCACTCGCGGGACTTGGAGGCGGCTCATTTCTGCATCGAGCCGTAGCAGAGCACAGGAGAGCCGGAGCTGGAGTGTGGGGAGCTGTAGTGTAGTTTAACTAGTCTAGATTTCATTTCCTGCACATTATTATTGTAATAATGCAGGACAAAGACTCTCAGACTTGGTGAATGCTTCGGGGTCTGTTTCGACGAGCACCAGTGTGCTCGGGGGACCTCACCGCGGTTTTGCGTCGGTTGTGGTTTTCACCGATTTATTTACTGCTTATCTGATTTTCGAAGGATTTAGCCCTTAGACTTAGGAGTTTTTGTGACTACGATGTAATTAATTAAGGCCAAACCCTAATTATCTACATGTTCCTATAAATCGATAATTGGACTTAATTAATTAATTCACAAAGAAAAAGTCAGTTTTATTAGGCTCGAGTCCATGTCCCGTGAGAAACCACATACAGCACGGGCAGGATCCGTTGTGGCGGACACTAAGTGGTTCCCAAGATCAGACTCAGGACTTGGTTTGATTAGCTGACTATTGTGCTTATCGTGTAGAACTTGCTTCGTCTAAGGCCGATTTCTTCTTGCATCATATAGTTAGTTGACTTTCAGACTTTATTTTATGTGTGGATCACCCTGCATGTAGAGAGCTGGACTCAGGTACGCATTTCTTATTCCGCATGCATCATCGTGTTTGATCGCGCATCAGCTTTTTTGCCTTCTCCCTAGTTTTTGGACTTAATATAACCAGGAGAACCGAAAAATTCATTAGGCATTGTTTGCTTGAAAATGCCTAAAAAACAAAAACTATAAAATTGAGACTACTAAACACACTTGACCCTAAAAGACACTTCACCGAAAAATTTGTCTTGGGAGAGTAATCCCCTCATCGTATGATTTAGATGAGCGAGAGAGTGACCCGCACACTAGGCTAGATCCATATCCGATTTCTTGAAAGACTACCGGCCTTTTGTACGGGACAGTCTGTTAGGAGTATTGGATTCCTATCAGCTCTTTTAATCGCTCTGAAAGACTGTCTTATCAGCTAATAAACTTGACAAGATAACCGACCGAGCCTTTACGATCTTTAGCTCCGTGTTGAGTAGGTGAATCGGAGGTTTGCTTTCTGATCTTGTGTGTTTCCAGATCTCATTCGCATTCACTCGCCACATCAAGATGATGGGCAGGAGGTCCCTTAGGCAACCCTTGGCTGTACCGCTTTATAACACTCCAGTCCACTCATCTAGGTATGTTCGTGAGAGCTGAGACCCGCTCTCCGAACCCGAGTTTATTTCCACCATGTTCCCCCCGACCACCCTTCTTCTAGTCCTGAGGATCCGAGCAGAGACCGCAGCAGACATCAGATGATTTATCGGCACCTAAGTTTGGGTCTTTTGCCTTTGCAGAGACCATGGCCAGCAGTGAGGAGCGCACCAATGGACCCCGTGGGACAGAGACATATGTATTGGATCAGGGTGCCATCAATAACACCCTGTTAGCTTCTCTAGAGACCATGCAGCGTCAGATCAGAAACCAGGGGGCTTTCATAGTGGATATGCGTCATGAGATGGAGCAGTTGAGAGCCGACAGAGATCCGCGCAGAGCTGCTGGAGGAGGAGATATTCCTGATGAGAGAGAGCCTAAGGAGCCAGCACAGCCAGCACCACCAGCACGACCGATGAGGGAGTTGCACAACCCTGGTTCAACTCTCACCCATAGATAGATAGTGCTGCCAGCCTGTTGGACATGCGGGCCCTTGGCGAGCCATTATGCAATAAATGTTATTGCACATATGATCCCCTGATCTGAAATAAAGAATAAGTTGCATAATAGGTCCCTTATTACAATTAGGGTTATGTACCATGGCCATCTTAATGATCATACAGTTGTTGATTCAATAATTGAATCATAAAGGCTGGTGCTTGGATGAATATCTAAGGAGTTAGATTGAGGACTCATCAAGCACCGTCAAATGATTGTTAAAAGATGATCTCCAGCTTGTGTAGGAGATGAAAATCCTTTCTCATTTAGCCTGATATCTAACCGACCTCTTGATGCAGGTCCTTTGCATAGGAACAGAGATTCGGAGGTGTTGGATAAGTTAGGTCAAAGAGTTGACTTAACAAGATCGAGATAACCAAAGTCATATATCGTATGCTGTCACGATACAGGCACGCATCCTCTGACCGGAGACAGATGTGTTACTATATGTCTGAGTATGTACATTTGGCAGACCAATAGGTTGATGACCTAACCAAGGTCTATACACTAGCATGTTGGAGTGCATGTAAGGGCATATGAGTAATATGATCTCTCAAAGGGATCATACAGGTTCATTACTGAATCGGAAGGCATGATCTCTCTCATGAGATATTGGGAAGAATCAAGTTCCGTACATGGTCATCTCACTTTGGAATCTTGACTGAATTTGTAGGTTTGATATATACTTTTGGAAAGTATATGATCAAGACCTAGGTATGATATATGCTTTTGGAAAGTATATGATCGATACCAACTCCCAATGATTGAATGAGAAACTTACTAATAAAAACCATGAAGTAGACTATATAAAGTTGATCTAATACTTCGGGTTTATTCTGTCTTCCAGTATGCAAGATGTACAGGTATTGGGAATACCTGAGGGTCATGTGATCATAAACAATTGTATAACCATGACGCTTCCATTCCCAGGGAATGATGAAACGGGTCTAGATTTTAGTGAGTCCTCTCAATAGAGAAGTGATCTGATCTTAGTCCAAATGGTGGACATTGATCTGAATGTAATTCAGATGCAATGAGAAGATTAGATTTGCGCTTTGATTTAATCAAGCATCTATGGGAGGCCCGTGATCTGGATTTGAGATATGATCTCAATATCCAAGTCACTATATGTGGAACAATACAATCGCCATGTCCTTATCTCCAAGTATCTGCGGAGAAAGCGCATTATCCTTGAATGGGTTCAGGATAATTTCATTATGTATCCGAGCATTAAGAAAATTGATAATTAAATGTGATTTAATTATCATGAGTAATATGAATTTGATTCATATTATAAAGAGAGTCATCTAAGATGATTAAATGTGATTTAACTATCAAATATGTGAATAATATGAATGTGATTCATATTATTTGAAAACAAGAGAATAGAGATCCAAGATGATTAAATGTGATTTAATTATCATGGATATGAATAATGTGGATAGCAATATCCATATTAGTCATATGTATTATAAATGTGATTTATAATATATAAGAGAGAGATATTTGTAATTTACATTTGTTAATTAAATGTTCATGTGAATTGGATTCAAATTGGACAATTAATTGAAAATGTAATTCACATTTTATTTTGGGTTGTGAATGTGATTTACAAATTTCCTATGGAAAGATTGAAATATTCACAAAATAATTATGAATTATTTTTGTGGAATGATTTACGACAATTGTTGTTGTAATAAATTGGAGATACATGCAATAATGTAATCAAGGGAGATTACTTTGGAGATGCTCCTTCCATAGGAGGGACGGCCACCTATTCCTATTAGGAAAGGGAGGTCGTCCACTCCATGTATATGGAAGAAGGCATTGTCTCTTTCCCATTATCTCCATATTTGTTTGATTTAATTTGAGATTAATTTATATTGATTTATAAATATCGATTTGATTTAAATTAAATAAATTATTGTTGGTTTTTAACAACACAAATCTTAGCCATTAAAAGAAACACAAATCAATGTGAGCCATTGGATTTGTGTTGCCCATGGATTGAGATCCATGGATCCCAAAATATTATAAAAGTAGAGGCACCCCTTTGATCTTCTTTATACGCAACACAAAACAGAACATAAGTCTCTCTCTCTCTCTCTTTTTCTCTCTACACGTCAGCCCTCTCTCTTCCTCTCATGGTCGTCCACCATGGATGCCCTAGAGTAAGTCTCCATCACCGCAGCGTCCTCATTTTGTTGCTCGACCCTTTGCTCGTGGATCCCGTCTCCTTCGATGCACCTCGCTCGTGAAGAAGACATCGGATCTCGTGTGTCGAGATCAGGAGATCCGCCGCTTGGATCATCAACATGGATTGCGAGAAGCACGCGATTCATCCCCGCGCTCGCAATCGTCTCCTCCGTCAGATCGGACTTGAGACAGGAGGTCTCTTCGTTTGGAGACTCGATCGCAACCACGATTCAAGAGGTAATCTTATTACTTGTTTGTGGTTTAGACGAAACGATCCGAGAAGTGTTCTTGGATCATGTGGTTTCGTCGCATGAAAATTTTTTTAATTTACGATGCATAGAACAACTAGTGTAACTAGTCGTTCTTCGTCGTATTCGATACGATGCTCACACTTCCGTGATGCGCTTGAGGATCTAACCATATCCTTCACTACCATTGTGGGGGGACTTCAAGTTCCCAACTCAGACGATTCAGCTTCTTCCCCACTTCCATGGGCTCGCTAGAAAGGAGCCACACCTCCATCTCCAGTAGTTCGAGATGATCTACAGTACTGTCCACGATCACACGTGGACGAGGATACCATTCAGATGATGGCCCTCCCTTTCTCCCTCGTAGACAGAGCATCCAACTGGATGAAGCACCTAGGGAGATTTATTACTGTGTGGAACAACTCCGAATCGAGTACTTGAACAAGTACTATCCACTCGATCGGATAAATGCAACCAGGGC
Organism: Ottelia alismoides; assembly: GCA_037367405.1. Classification (NCBI taxonomy): domain Eukaryota; kingdom Viridiplantae; phylum Streptophyta; class Magnoliopsida; order Alismatales; family Hydrocharitaceae; genus Ottelia; species Ottelia alismoides. The sequence goes on along the minus strand of JAZKJV010003292.1, from coordinate 208,089 downwards.
CCTGATCAACAACTTTTCTATGCTCCCCAACGAGCAGTTTCACGAGGTATGGGATAGGTTCAGGGAGCTCACAGATCGGTGCCCACACCATCATATATCCAAGCCCAACCTTGTCCAGAGTTTCTTCTGCGGGCTTACACCGGAGTTGTAGGGGCTAGTCAATGCATTTTGTGGGGGTTCCTACTTCGCGAAGGATGAGGATCAGGTCTGGGCCATCTACGAGGAGATAGCCAAGAACTATACGGTGATGTCCCAGACCTGATTGTACACAAAGGGGAAGCCCCACCAACCAGTCGTGTCCTATCAGAGGATAGCACGAGTTGATATTGGTCCTTCTACAACTCCAGCAACCGCAACACAGGCAGAGTCGACAGCCGCTGATATGGGGATTATCAGCGAGAAGTTGGACCGAATAGTGTTGATAGAGAAGAAGCAGTGCCAGGGCATGTCACAGATCGATCAGATGGCACAGACACTGAGTGACCTGAAGACCCAGATCATGTGTCTCCAGGAGACACAGACGGCTTCTCAGCCCTGTCTCAGGTTGTGGGAAAATCCCAGCAGTAGCGGCAGTTCGTCCCAGCACTCCAGCCAGCCCAGACAGGTTCACCATGTTCAGGCAGAGTCATACCAGCAGCCGTAGCAGTACTACCAGCCACCACCATCTCAGGACACTCAGATGGTGGTCTACCAGCTGGATCAGCCCCTGGCAGTCCTTCCCTCACCCACTTACGAGTAGGAGCCGTTGATGGATGTCAACGGGATCTGGTATGACTGACCTCAACATGGGATCCGACGAGACCATCTTGGATTCCTTTGGTCGACCAGAGGTACCAGCTCCCAACAGCAGCCTCCAGTTCAGGGTGCCTAGTACGGCCAACAGTGAGAGTAGCCCCAGTTCCCACAGCAGCAGCCACATCCCCAGCCATAGTATCGACAGCATGGTCCTTGCCCCTATCAACATGGACAGTCTTGGAGGTAACAACAGCAGTCTCAGCAGTTTCATTCTCAGTAGCAGTACCCCTCTCACTCTCAGTCACAACAGCCTCAGTTTCAGAGAGGCCACCCGTCAGGTTCTCATGGGCCCACCTATGAGAACCCCGCTTTGCATGATCTAGCCCGCCTCATGTCTGAGCAGCGGGCCACCTTCAGACAGGAGATGGACGAGTTCAGACAGGAGATGAGAGAGATTATGAGGGGGAAGGCCGCCATTCTTGTACAGATAGAGACAAACCCGAACAACTTGAAGAGGAAGTCTGAGTAGGAAGAGTTTATAGAGGTTACCACTCCAAGTGATTCACATGGTGATATTTCTGCATATCATTTTGATGCTAGCTTTATTACACTTAGGAGAGGTAGGATGCCATCCAGCGATGCCTCATCTGAGCGACGACAACATGCAGATCCTGGAGCGCTAGATGAGGAGGGGAGCGGTGCTGATGCCTCTCGTGATGATGATGATGGGGGTGGTACTGACGCCACCAAGGATGTTGATCCAGCCGACGGTATTGAGGTCGTCATTTTACCAGATTCAGAAGAAGGTGGTGCTGATGCCACCAGATGCGATGCTGAGCCAGAGCGCAGTACTGATGCTGCGCGTCCAGATGTCATAGGTGGTATTGAGGCCACCTTTTCTATTCTTGTTGCATTTCCGTCCGTTTTTGTATCTCAGGATGATTCTAGAAATAAAGGAAAGGGTTCTTTATTTGTGAGTCCATCTGGTTTTCTTGGGGATGCTTGTATGGATTCTATCTTGTCCCAACAGAAGCGACCCGATCCTAGCCCTCCATCTGAGGAAGGGCCAACCATCCCCTTCCCCAAGCACTCCTCTTGTCTAAAGGGACCAAAAAAGAAAATCCAAAAAAAATCCCATCAGCTAGAGTTCAGCCAGCAGATGATAGATAGATTCTAGATACAGTTGACTCTACAGGATGCCTTGGAGAACATCCCCCTCTTACAGAGGAACCTTAGAGAGAGGACCACCATGTGCAGGAAGAGGATGAACCACCACTCAGAGATCCATATGCTCACTCGCAACACCTAATTCGCCATCCAGAACCGTCTGCCAGCCAAGAGGCCAGATGCAGGAGCTCCCTATGTCAGATGCCACATACATGAGCAGAGATTCGATCGGACTCTATTAGATAGCAGTTCTTATATTTACTTCCGACAGCCTTACTCGACCGCTTCGAGTTTGGCCCTCTTAGACAAAGGAGAAAGGTCCTTCAGTTTCTTGATCGATCTGTCAAGAGGCCGAAGGGGTTACTGAAGGACGTGGTCATCATAATTCAGGGCCTGCAATTCCACGTGGACTTCGTAATGTTGAACATGGAGATCCATGAGTTTGTGACAGATACCCCCATCATTCTAGGATGCCTTTCTTGGCCACAACCGATGCAGAGTCCGATCATGACAGTGGGAAGGTATACTTTCGCGTCGAGGGCGAGAGTATACAAATAGAGACGATCGATGAGACCAGAGCATGAAATTCAGCTTGCTCAGAGCCACACACAAAGTCAGAGCAGATGACAGAGGTAGATCGAGACGTTCACCAGGAGTGTGATTTTGTGATCACAGACGATGAGGCAGTTTGGGCAGACCCTATTTCACGAGCCATCCTCTCAGATTTAGACCCCTCTGATGCAAAGATTCCAGTAGAGGAGAGCTTGGAGAGCGCATTCCTGGTAGAGGACACCGTTGAGGCAACATACCATGTTCCTGATAGCGAGGTAGTTGATTTGTTGTTTGATTTAGATTCAGATCCCTCGGAGTCAGACATTTATTGGGCAGAGTTCGGAGTAAGAATCTCGTTTGATGGAGGTTCTTGAAAAGAACCGCAAGGCGATAGGATGGAGCGTAGCCGATCTCCAAGGGATAAGTCTGGCCTTGTGCTCCCACCATATCTATCTCGAAGAGGACACCAAGCCGTCACGAGAGTTCTAGCGGCAGCTGAACCTGAATCTTCGAGAGGTTGTCACGAAGGAAATTCCGAAATGGTGGAGTGCCGATTTTATCTACCCCATTGACATCACTCTGGCTACCCTTGTTAATTCGATCAAATTAATGATGAAATTAAATTTTACATTCGTTGCAGTCGGATAATCTAAGCTTTGTCAAAATATCACTTTTAATTAATGTTGAGTTAATCACGAGCGACAACTTTATTTTACTTGGGCAAGCCCAAGGTCAAACTCAGGGAGGCAGCTGTCTCCTTAGGTAGATTTTAAGCAAATTTCAGAGGTCGGATTTTCAGGAGATATTTTTGGTATTTTTAAACAATTTTTATGCAACCTAAGGAAAAACACATGCAGTTTCAGACCAGTTTACACATTTAATCAGAAAAGTAGTCAAATCAAGTCCAAAAATTATGAAACTTGGCTAGATGATGAAATGCAATGAAATTAAGCTACACTATTATTTTTGGATTTTTCTGACACTATATGATTTTACTCTGAATTAAAAATGAATGCAAGGTTCTTTTGACAAATTAATTTTAATAAATACCAAAACAATATTTTCAGATATAAAAATTATCCTAGATAGATTGTGAAGAATCCAGGAAAATTAATAAACCTAAAATTCTATGTGATTTGGACATATTAAAAATCAGTAAATGAAATCATAAAATAATTTATTCAGGCCTCGAGAAGCGTGCAAATGAGTTGATTTTTGGGCAGAATGAAAACTTAATTATCCTAAGTCTAATGTGAATTTATGGTGATTTTTGGAGTCACTGAGAATTTACTACAAATTAAAAGGCATAAATGGGCAAAATATAACAAGATTTTACCAATTCATTAATCATAAAATCAATTGTTATCACAAAAATCAGACACGTGTCACATATGAAAGAGGACAGATTAAGCTACACGGTAAAATTTTTAGACTCGAAAAATGATGAAGACAGGGGCCTAGTTGCAATTACAAAAAATAAAATTGCTAGAAATCAAACATGCTGACAGGGACTAAAATGTAATTACCTATAATGAGGGGGACTTGTATGCAAATTGCCCACAAAACACATGCGCCTCACGTGGTGCTCTGGTAGGGACTATAATGCAATTTTGAAAACCTCTAGGGGCCTCGGTGCAAATTGCCAAAAACATGTGCGAGACTCGTGAGGTCTCTGGCTTGGATGAAGTCGGAAGCTCGTGCGGAGGCTCGGAGGCGCTGCAGGCTCGGACTCGGCTCAGGGAAGCTTCGTGGGCTCTGAGCCTAATGGTCGGGGAGGAGGCTCGGAGGAAGCTACGTGGCACGCTATGTACCGCTAGAGCGAGTGACGATCCAACGATGTCTGGTGGCTGGCACGTGGCGTGCTCGACCCGTAGGATCAAGATCGTTCTAACGGTCCCTGGAGCTTGATGAAGCTGGACACGTGGACGGTCGAGTACCATTAGATCATGAGAGATCCAACTGTATCTGAAGCTCGGGGCAAGTGGCGACGTGGCATGCTCTGGTACGTGGGATCCTCCTGATCCGACGGCTGCGGGCTACTGGCGACGTGGATGGATCCAAACTGTCCGATCAAGGGGATCGGAAGGCTACTGTTCTTCGTTCTCAATCGGTCCGCCACTTCCTGCGGTAGAGGAGGCTGCGCTCCGACAATGAGGCTTTATCTCTGCCTCCGTCGTATGAGATCGATGAGGCTCGTCGTTTGCTGCTAAGGAGTTGTAAATGACTGTGGGGACTTCAGGTAGCCATTAGAGGTCTCAAGAGCAGCTGGGGGTGTCTGGAGAGCGGTAGCGATGCAGCTCGAACTGAGCTCCGACGACGGTCCGGCCAATGAAAGGTGGAGTACCTGCAGGGGATTCGCTTGATAGCCGAGGCGTGTGACGTGACTGTGGGGTGAACATGAGTGTGGTGGGAGGCCTGAAGAAGCGTGAGGATGGTCCGGTGGTGTTGCTCTACCAAGGTGGCGGAGCTCTAGTCGGTGTGAGGTGGTGAGTGGTCTGAGAAGATGAAAGGGATCATGAAGGTGCCAGCTCCGAAGCAAAGCTCAAAGGATGATCAGATGGAGGTGAAGTCGATCAAGGAGGGCGAATAAATTACAAGAAAAAGTAAGAAAAAGAAGAAGAGATAAGAGAGGTGATGGAGGCATCCACCTAGGAAATGGAGCTCGGATTCGTGCTCCTGGTCGTCGCTCGAAGGCCGGTAGAGGGTCATGAGCTCGTGCAGCTCAAGGTAGAGGCTGCGACACGGCGGGGATGGCCGTGGATCTCGCCGGAGAAGGAGCTCGGTCGTCGCTCAACGTCACTTCGAATTGCTATCACCAAGATGAAGATCGGAGCTTGGGGTCTCTCTCCGTGATGGCAGATGCGGTAGAAGGTGGAAGGTGATGAAGTATTTAAAGGTAGAAGGTGATGGCGTAGGTGACGAAGTGGTGGAGTTGGTGGAGATCGTGGATCGATGTGGGTTCTATTCATGGTGTTCGAGGGTTTCGGCGAGGATGAGGGAAGAATGGGGTACGATATGGCGGTGACAGGAGGCAGAGAGTGTGGCCGGAGTGGTTCCCAAAATAGGAAGGGGGTGGCTCACACGCAAGGTGGGCGATGTGGGGCGCGGGCCTTGCGGGAGGTAGGAGACAATGTCTTGACCGTTGGATCGAGCGATCCAACGGTCTAGAGAAGGGTACGAATGGGTGGCGGTGATCGAATCAGAGGCCCAAAATCGAAAGGTTGTGATGGAGCCACGTGGGGGGCATAGGTAAAGGCGGAGAGGAACGGTCGTGATAAGATCTTGTGCCTCGATCGAACGGTAATGATGGTACGCGAGATGAGTGGCCAGGATGGAGGGTTTAAGGTGAGGATCGGAGGGTGCAGACGTCGCCACGTGGTGCAAGGAGGGTGTGGCACTGGCGAACGGTTGTGATGAAGTTGGTGGGTTGATCGTATGGTGGTGGTGATTCGGATGATGAACGTTGGAGATGGAGAGGGAAAGGCGGCCATCGAACGGTAGAGGACGGAGGACGCGTGGCGGCCTGTGGGAGAGGCGCTCTCAGACGACTTAGATTTGATTTGGGTTTGATCAGGTGGCTGAGGAGCGCTGCGAGAATGGAAGGCCCAGATCAAGAGAGAGGGCGGGCGATTCGATGGTGGAGATAGAGGGCATGTGGCGCACAAAGGAGCGGGCCGTGTTGCGCAATCAGAGGGCGCCACGTGGCCAGCTCTAAATGGCTTGAAACTAAAATGGATTTAGAGAGAGAAAGAGGCCGAATTTGGAAAAACTCACAACATGAAAGTTGTAGATCTCGATGAGATCTACAAGTTTCATTTGACCAAAAATGGATATGCAGTCAAATAAGATAGAAAAATACAAGGGTACAAATATACATACATATAGTACAAAAAGGGGCCCAAAAACCCAAGTTTTGCATAAGAGCTCCGATTTGAATGAAATTGGTCTCATTTTAAAGGTCTCTAAATGTGTATTAATCTAAAGATGAGTAGACCTATTTTAGAGATTGTATGAGATAGATATTGGCATTCTAAAATCTGGGTTCTCCAATTGGTTTGGGGGTTTTATTGGATAACTTACAAGCTAGGAGTTATTGGCCTTTTTCCTTATATTATTAACTAGTAATATGTACAGTATAATGAAGGTTTTATTGACTTTTGAGGGGGTATAAAATATATACAGATAATTATGTGAATAATTTACAATTAAATTTTACAGATGAATTGGCTTCTTATTTAATGAATGCTAAATTACGTGAATTATGGATGCATGTATGAATGTTATTTATGCATGATAAAGGGAAATATGTTGCTAAATACTTGGGAACAAGGCTCTATTTTCAACTTTAGAAGTGATGAATCACAGATTCATCAACCCCCTATACTTAAACCGTGCTCATCCCCGAGCAACTAAATGAAATGCAAGAGTCAAATGATTTTGGGCTCCATACCAAGGTCACAAACAAAAGTTGAAAATGGATCTTGACTCGACTTTTGGATTAATTGTGTGGCGAAACCTTATTTGGACCTGGACTTAAGACCTAACAGACTTCAAGTTCTACAAGTATTCCATTCAAGACTCCTTAATAGTCAGGTCAGAACAAATCCTCAAACGCAAATTTCTGATGACTATGATTCTTACTTGTACTGTGTAAGTGAAATATAACTCTCCATATCAGAAATGGCTCAGAATCAGCCTCCTCTAACAAGGTAACTCTAAGTACCCGGTCCAGTAACTCATTCCTCGAGGAGCGGGGTATTCCCTTCTAAGTTCAAGTGCAACCAGCTCAAGAGGAGGGGGCAGAGAAAAGAATGGACGGTAGCCAGTGTAGATACCTATCCCGGGATGCCTGACTAATGTAGCCAAGTCATCCAGCTGCATTTTCGTTGCTAATATACATACTCTGACAGGTATTTTATTTTAACTTTGACCTGTCTGATTTTTTGGAGTTTTTGCATTTTTTTGAACTATATACAAGGTGCAGCATGTACATCAGGAGTTTTTCCTCTTGAGCCAGTAGACTATCCCTCTTTTGAAGCATTATTGCAACCCACAGCGTCCCGTCCTCAGACGTCAACACCACCAGACTAGGTTGAGATGCACTACCCTCCCTAGAGGAGGACGGATGTTTCCACCCGTGTGCTACTCCAAGCTAAAGGATTCTACCTCCTCACCATCTCATCAATGAAGAGCTACGTGCATGGTCCTTGTCCAAGTTAGGTCACTGTCTAAAAGAAGCATGCGTGTGCACGAGATATTCTACTTAGACTAATCAAGATGACATGTGAACATAGACTTGCAGACTCAAAGAATTAAGTAACTTGACCTGAAAAATCTTAACTCCAGTTCCTATAAGGTTCCTCTGAAATTTGGTGGATTAAGGTCAAATCAAGTCCCTCCTCAACATCTACTCATAACTTGGTTCAGAACCCACTAGCTCTTCACCTTGCATATGCAAGATATGCAGATGAGATGAATATGACATGCTATGTAGATGAATGAAATGCAAGACTCTTTTTCTTTTCTTTTCAGATGCAGAGATGGTATGCAAGAGTAAATAAGAAGCATTTGATTTTTGATTTTCCATTTTTTTTAAACTCTAGTATACCTCCTATGGTACAAGCATTTATGAGTATTATACAGTTATACACTATACAAGTATACATGTATTTTACAAAAAAAATCTCCAATTTTACCCACCCCGTAATTATTATGTAATATATACAAAATTACGTGAAAGTACGAGCTATGGGTAAACTATATCTGTAATATATACACGCCTCCCTATACTTAGCGTGTGCTATGTCCTCAGAGCATGAAAAACGAGGAAAAAGACATAGCTCGTGCAAAGCGTAGGAAAGCCAAAGGAGAAAATGTATAGAAGTCGTCCTACCCCCCTATACTTAGACTCTTGTAAGCCTATGTGTTGCAAAAGATTAAAAATGGGGCGGATGAGGTAAGGAGGAGAAGTGGATGAATATATACAAGGCGGCATCGGTCCCCCCTATACTTAGGCTCAGGTCAGCCTAAGTATAGGACTGGAGTGTGTATGAGGACCAATGTGATCTGGAGGATGTACCGTGAACGGACTCGGGTGACTCGTCCCCCCTATGCTTAGGATATGGTCATCCTAAGTATAGTCGTAGATGGAGATACATGAATGTTGGGGTGGATGATTAGAGTCATGGGAGGGAGGGGTAGGATATACAGGAATGATGTATATACACAAGGATCGCGGTCTGAATCTTTCCAAATGCTTCTAATGGCTAGAGTTTACTGTTGCAAGGTTTCATGCATGGCTTTATGTGTATCTGCTATTTCTGTCTCGCGCATGAATACAATCTCCTCAACATGGACCAACTGTTCATTGGAATCGACGAAGTTCTTCAATATTTGTCCATTTACTAGGAATGTCGGTGTGTCATCTGCGAGATCTGAGATCCCAACACATCCACTATCATGCACCGCATGGATAATGAATGGGCCCATCCACTTGGATTTCAACTTGCCTTGCAAGACCTTCAGCCTTGCATTAAACAACCTTACCTTCTGTCCAGGAACAAAGGTCTTTCGTCTGATATATCTATCGTGTCAACGCTTCACTTTGTCCTTATACACCAAACTGTTGTCGTATGCTCGGTTTCTGACTTCCACCATCTCATTCAGATCCATTTCTTGTTGTTTCTACCCTAGGTGTGTGTTCCAGTTGACCTTCTTTATTGCCCATTCTGATTTGTGCACTAATTTGGCGGGAAAATGGCACGGCTTTCCAAATACCATTCAGAATAGGGAGGTTCCTAACGGTGTCTTGTAAGCTGTCCTATAAGCTCACAGGACTTGATCCAAGATCTGAGACCAGTCCTTCATGTCTGAGCAAACAAGCTTCTGCAATATAGTTTTTACCTCCTTATTCGACACCTCAGCCATACCATTAGTCTGTGGGTGGTAAGGACTAGCGACACGGTGTTCAACGTCGTAGTCCTTCAAGAGTTTCTTCTCATCTCGGTTTACATAGTGACTACCCCCATCTGATATCAACATTTTGGGGATCTTGAACCTAGAGATGATGTGATCTCTAATGAATTTACAGACAGTCTTGCTATCTGCGGCTCGGATTGGGATAGCCTCCACCCACTTAGACAAGTAATCTACCGCAAGAAGGATGTACTAAAATCCTTGTCTAACAGGGAATGGGCCCATGAAGTCAATACCCCAGGCTTCAAAGACATCACAAATGATGACAGGCTGCATCGGCATCTCGTCCTTGGAACCAATGGTTCCTCCCATTTGCTGGCATACTGGGCACAACTTTGCAAAGGTGATGGCATCGCGAAACAGAGTCGGTCAGTAAAAGCCAAACTAAAGTACCTTCCATGCGGTCCTTGAAGGATATGGTGAGATCCTCAAGCGCATCATGGAAGCGTGAGTATCGTATCGAATACGACGAAGAATGACTAGTCGCACTAGTTGTTCTATGCAGCAGAAATTAAAATATTTTCATGCGACGAAACCACATGATCCAAGAACACTTCTTGGATCGTTTCATCTAAACCACAAACAAGTAAAAGGATTACCTCTTGAAGCGTGGTTGCGATCGAGTCTCTAAACGAAGAGACCTCCTGTCTCAAGTCCGATCCGACGGAGGAGACGCTTGCGAGCATGGGGATGAATCGCGTGCATATCGCAATCCATGTTGATGATCCAAGTGGCAGATCTCCTGATCTCGACACACGAGATCCGATGTCTTCTTCACGAGCGAGGCACACCGAAGGAGACGAAGTTCCATGAGCAAACGATCGGGCAGCAGAACGACAACGTTGCGGCGACGGAGAACCTTTCTAGGGCATTCATGGTGGACGACCACATGAGAGGGAGAAAGAGAGTAGACGTGTAGAGAGAAAGAGAGAGATAGAGAGCCTTATGTTCTCTTGTTTGTAAAGAAGAGCAATGGGGTGCCTCTCCTTTTATAATATTTTGGGATCCATGGATCTCAATCCATGGGCAACACAAATCCAATGGCTCTCATTGATTGTGTTTCTTTTAATGGCTAAGATTTGTATTGGTAAAAACCAACAACAATTAATTTAATTTAGATTAAATCTATATTGATAAATCAATATAAATCAATCGCAAATTAAATCAATCAAGCATGGAGATTATGGAATGAAGATTGCCTCCTTCCATAATATTGGATTTGGTGGCAATCTCATGTAATCTCATGAAATCTCATGAGATTACATTATTCCATGGAAATCTCCAAGATTTACAACAACACTTGTTGTAAATTATTCTACAAAAATAATTGATAACTATTTTGTGAATATTGCAATCTTGCCATTGGAAAATTGTGAATCATATTCACAACCCAAAATAAAATGTGAATTACATTTTTAATCTATTGTCCAATGTGAATCCAATTCACATCAACATTTAATTAACAAATGTAAATTACAAATAGCTCTCTCTTATATATTATAAATCGCATTTATAATATATATGACTAATATGGATATTGCTATCCACATTATTCATATCCATTATAATTAAATCACATTTAATAATCTTGGATCTATATTCTCGTGTGCCAAAATAATATGAATCGCGTTCACATTATTCACATCTTTGATAATCAAATCTCATTTAGTTATCAAAGATAACCCTCTTTATAATATGAATCAATTTCATATTACTCATGATAATTAAATCACATTTAATTATCTGTTTTCTTAATGCTCGGATACTTATATCAACAATGAAATTATCCTGAACTCCTTCAAGGATAATGCGCTTTCTCCATGAATACTTGGAGATAAGGACAAGGCGATTGTATTGTTCCACGTATAGTGACTTGGATATTGAGATCATATCTCAAATCCAGATTGTGGGCCTCCCATAGATGCTTGATTAAATCAAGACCGCAAATCTAATCTTCTCATTGCATCTGAATCACATTCAGATCAATGTCCAACATTTGGACCAAGATAATATTACTTCTCTACTGAGAGGAGTCACTGAAATCCAGACACGTTTCATCACTCCCTAGGAATGGAAGCGTCATGGTTATACAATCGTTTATGATCACATCACCGTCAGGTATTCCCAATACCTGTACATCCTGCATACTGGAAGACTCAGATTAAACCCAAAGTATTAGATAAACTTTACACTGTCTACTTCAAGGTTTTATTAGTAAGTTTCTCATTCGATCATTGGGAGTTGGTATCGATCATATACTTTCCAAAAAGCATATATCATACCTAGGCCTTGATCATGTACTTTCCAAAAGTGTATATAAAACATACAAATTCAGTCAAGCTTCCAAAGCGAGACGACCGTGCACGGAATTTGATTCTTCCCGATATCTCATGAGTGAGCTCATGTCTTCCGGTTCAGTAAATGAACCTGTATGATCCCTTTGAGAGATGGTATTATTGATATGCCCTCATATGCACACCAGTGCGGCGGTTTATAGACCTTGGTTAGGTCATCAACCTATTGGTCTGCCAAATGTACATACTCAGACATATAGTAACACATTTGTCTCCGGTCATAGGATGTGTGCCTATATCATGACAGCATACGATTTAGGACTTTGGTTATCTCGATCTCGTTAAGTCAACTCTTTGACCTAACTAATCTGACACCTTCGAATCTCTATTCATATGCAGAGGACCTGCATCAAGAGGTCTGTCAGATATCAGCCTAACTGAGAAAGGATTGCCATCTCCTACTCAGGCTGGAGATCATCTCTTAACAATCATTTGACGGTGCTCGATGAGTGCTCAATCTAACTCATTAGATATTCATCCAAGCACCAGCCTCTATGGTTCAATAATTGAATCAATAGCTGTATGATCATTAAGATGGCCATGGTACATAACCCTAATTGTACTAAGGGACCTATTATGCAGATTATTCATTCTTCATTTCATATCAGGGAATGATATTCGCAATAACATTTATTGCATAATGGCTTGCCATGGGCTCGCTTGTCCAACAGTTTTCATCCCGGAGTGATGTCCTCCTGCCTCCACGCTGTGGAATAAAGAAAGGACACTCTGGTATTCCTCCTGAGGAATACACCGTCTCAATACACAATCCGGTCCTTCAAAGAAAAGGATCGGATCCTCCCAATGGTAATGTCTTAAATCTGATTTTAGTCGGTCAATGTGGCTCTTGGGTCAATCTTCGGGAACCTTCTTGGAGACAAGATAATTCACGATATTGGCATACCATGGGAGTGAGTCGACAACAAAAATCGACTCGTCAGGGAAGGAGTCTCGAATCTGTGAATCCTCGGAAGTATTAAGATCTTCGAGACAGGAGAGATGATCAGCTACTACGCTCTTCTTTCCAGGTTTATCATGAATGTCCAAGTCAAATTCCTGGATAAGTAGAATACACCTAAGAAGACACGCCTTCGCATCCTTCTTTTTCATTAAGTATCGTAGTGTTGTGTGGTCAGTGAATATAATTACCTTGGATCCAATCAAATCAGATCAAAATTTGTCCAAGGCAAACACTACCGCAAGCATCTCCTTTTCCGTAACTGTATAGTTACGCTGGGCGGTATCAAGCACTTTGCTTGCGTAGTATATTGCAAACGGTATGGCATCCCTCCTCTGTCCTAACACAGCACCAACAGCAAAATCTGATGCATCTGTCATGATCTCAAAAGGTAAAGACCAATCTGGGGCATGTGGGATCGGGGTGTCCATGATCATTCATTGCAATAGCTTAAAGGCCTCAAGAAATTTATGATCAACAATAAACTCTATGTTCTTGCCTAAAAGCTCAGTCAGCAGTCAGGCAATCTTTAAAAAATCCTTAATAAATATCCGATAAAATCCAACATGCTCGAGGAACGACGCAACTGTTTAACGTTGGTTGGTATCTGTAGTCGTCTGATCACATCCACCTTGGCAGGGTCAACCTCCATTCCTCTCTTGGAGATGACATGCCCCAACACAATGCCCTCTTTCACCATGAAGTGACTTTTCTCCCAGGAGAGCACCAGATTAACCTCATAACATCTTTTGAGGACTCGGTCCAGATTCCTAAGACAGGAATCGAAGGAATCACCGTGGACCGAGAAGTCATCCATGAAGACTTCCAGGAATATGCCAACCATTTCGGTGAATACAACAATCATGCACCTTTGAAATGTACCGGGAGCATTGCATAACCCAAAGGGCATGCGCTTGAAAGCATAGGTACCAAAGGGGCATGTGAACGTGGTTTTTTCCTGGTCCTCCAGAACTATGGCCACTTGATTGTAACCCGAGAACCCATCCAAGAAGCAGAAGAATTCTTTCTCGCTAGTCTTTCTAGGATCTGATCAATGAATGGTAGGGGAAATGGTCCTTCTTCGTCATAGCATTCAGGCGTCTGTAATCCATACAGACACACCACGACATGGGTACTCGTCTCACGATCTCCTCTCCATCTTCATTGGTGGTCTTCTGAATTCCTGACTTCTTCAGGACCACGTGGATCGAGGCTACCCATTTGGAGTCGGAGATGGGATAAATGAAATCTGTGTTGCACCATTTCTCTATCTCTTTCTTCACTACCTCTCGTAAATTTAGATTCAACCGACGTTGGAATTCACGAGAGGGTTTATCTTCATTCTCCAAATAGATATGGAGCGAACATAGAGTGGGATTTATCTCGTGGAGATAGAAAAACTCCAGCCTATTGCCTTGCGGTTTTTCTCCAGGATCTCTAGCAAGTGAGATTCCTGCTCCTCGGTCAATCGCGAGTTGATAATGATCGGATACTTCTTCTCTTGTCCCGTAAGGAAGGCATATTTGAGTGTTGTGGGTAAAGGTTTGAGTTGCGGTAATGTGTGATCATCGAGGAAGTCTGGCTCAATCCAATCTGGTTCAGTGCTGGTAGTGGCTGGATCTATCCTTGAAATAGCTGCCACCAGTTCATTCGGTTTTGGAGTTGGATTGTCAAAGGTTTCCATGCAATCGGAAAAGCCCACGTCTGACTCGTCATCCTCATCTTCTAATTGTCCTAAAGAGGGAAGGACTGGCATGGCCAACTGGGCCTCTAAGGCATTGAAGATGTAGGGGGATGCAAATTCTGAGCTGTACTCGTTTCTAAGGACCTCGCAAACTGACTCATGCACAGGATCTTCTCCGGAGGGGAGGGACTTATTGGTGTTGGTTGGGTTCTGTCTCCATGGCCCAATAGTGTCTACGTGAATGCAGTCTGCTTCGGATGAAGAGTACTCGATGTTGGATTCAGAATCCGGTCTCTGCCATCTGGTCTGCTTCATCTCAAGTTCCTCATCTCCGCCTGGAGTTTGGAACTGGATTTTCCCAATCTTATAGTCAAACAAGGCCCCTGTTGTTCTGAGGAAGGGCCTTCCTAGTATGATCTGGGAGTCTCTCCAATTGCGAGGGGTTTCCATATCAAGGACGGTGAAGTGCACCATGTATTCCTGACCCTTGACTTTGATGACGACATTCCTCAATTCTCCTTGGGACCTCTTCGTTGATTTATCAGCGAACTAAAGGAGGGATCAGGATTTCCTAAGAGGTCCGAGATTAAGCCTCTCATAGAGGGTTGTAGGTATTAAGTTGATTGAGGATCCGTTGTCTAGGAGAGTGCGTGCAAACGCAGTGTCATCAACATGACTCACTACATAATGTGCCCCCATGTCTCTTCGTTTCCTTGGAAACGAGTTCTTTATTATGCAAGTCGTGGCTACTGACAGGACGTGTTTCTCAACACGGCTTTTGATCTTCTTGCTAACCCTAGTAGATGTCCATCTCACCTTAAGGTATTTATGAAAAGCAGGTGTCATTTCCACATACTTGTCGAAGGGAATTGTGACATTGATATGTTTGTTGCAAAATTCTGCCATCTCAGGGTCATCTTTTTGAATTTTTTTAGTTTTCTTCTTTCCACCCTTAAGAGCTCAGGGGAAAGGGATTATTGACTCCAACTCAGATTCTGAAACTGAAATATTTTCGTTCAATATTGGAACTGAGTTTTGTACAAGACTCGGACTCTGAGACTGACTCAGACTCTGATGATGAAAAGTAAACTGCTGCTGCGAAACCGATGATACATTTTCTGCGACTGCTGGAAAATCCTCCTCAGATGGAGGTGCGGGCTCTTCATCTGTTTCAGTGGACTCCCTACTGGTGTGGTTCCCTTGCTTCTTTGAAGACTCAGAAGTCCTCTTCTTCGGTTGTTGATGAAGGCGGTGGTGTTGTTTCTCCTCTGCCTCCAAGTTCTCCTCAGGTAGAGACTTGGTGGCTTCTTCCTCCGGTGCCCGTGCCCGATCAAGTACGATCACGGTCCTTCTGCTCTTGAGGGACATATGATTTACATTTACATTATCGTACGAAAGTATCTCTTGTTCAGATAAAGAATTATCTGAATAGTATACCGGATCTCGTGGTCGGTTCAAGTTGTTCGGGTTGGCCTGAACCTGGGCGAGAATTGGGATCTTTGGCGCCATTTGTTGGTCCTGGGTACGAGAAACGCGATTCAGATCGGTTCTCATATCCAGATAGTCATTCTAGATCTGTTGGACCCTATCAGCCAGGGTCTGGATCGCCAAGGTAAGGGACTCCAATTTGGTGGACCGGGCTGGCTGATACTGACTTGAGGATGAGGTCATGTACTGGCCCTACTGGCCATGCTGGTATTGCAGCTACTGATGGGAAGGTGGCGAGCCCTGCTAGCCCGGGTTGAACGTGCACTGTTGCTGGTGCTGCTAAGGCTAATACCTGCATTCAGGCCTGGACTAAACAAAGCGTAGTGCGGGGACGGAGCCGTTTTCCTGGTAAGCAAGGGAAGGTTGGTGTGACTGACTGTTCCCTATCCCCGACTGTTTGTCGATGGGGTCATGGCTGTACCACAGCCTGTTGATCTCGAACACCTACGGAGGCTCCTCGTATCCTGTCTCCACTTGTAGGGGTGCATGTTGGTCTTGCTGAGTGTATGTCTCCCCCTGTACCCAGCTACTCTGAGACCCCGGTGCCTGTTCCTGTACAAAATGGACTCGGTGTACAGGTACAGGTGGTGCAGAAGGGGCAGGTAGTTTTATTTTAGCTACCTTCTCAGTAAGTTCCTCTACTTGCTTTGGTAATCGCGAGAGTGCCTCAAGGTCAGTGACCCTCTAGTGAATCTGCTCGACCATGGTTAATTTGTCTTCTATTATCCCCATGCTAGGGATAAGGTCGTCTGTCAGATTTGTTACAGCTTGTCAGACAACTGATAGGCCCTGGTGGCCTCAGATCTGCTTGTTTCTGCCATCTGCTCTAGGATCTTCCATACAGCATCTTCATTTTTGTTCAGATAGCTTCCTCCACAGACGGCACTCACTAACCCCTGCATCTCAGGGGTCATACCACATAACAAGGTATTGACTAAGATCGCTCTTGAAATGCCATGGCAGGGAATTTCTAAATTAGGTCATTAAACCTATCCTAGGCTTCATGGAATGGTTCATTGTATCCCTGGGAGAAGCTGGTGATCTTTGTTCTCATCTTATTTGTCCTACCAAGTGGATAGAACTTCTTCAATAATAAGTCCTTGAACTGCAGCCAGGATGTACATCTCACCCCTAGGTTCTTTAGCCAATGTGCAGCCTTATCTCCTAAGGTAAACTGGATGGCCTTCAGCCTGATGTAATCTTGTCCAACCCTAGGGTGACTAAGGTTGTTGCAAACCAGTTTGAAGTCTTTGAGGAAGAAGTATGGATCTACGTTCACGTTTCCATTGAACTTCAGCAGCAGGCTTAAGAGGTGGGGTTTCAGCTCGAATGCTTCAGGGGGGACCTCAGGTGCTAACCAAATATGTATCTAGTTCTCTGCTGGATTATAGGCATCCACCATCGGTCGGTGTATTCCTTCAGCCTCAATCACCTGTCCCAGTCTAGTCGTTAATTCTGCATTCAACAGTTCGGGTTTAGCTAGCCGGGCCAAGACTTGAATCATGGGGTCCTCTCTGTTTTCCTCCTCGTCGGGATTTTTCTTCGGCATTCTGTCCACTTTTCCTGGGAATGAAACATGGTCTGGTTTAGAGGATAAATCAAGAAAGGGATTCTTACCGAGGCGATGATCTTCCTCGGTAAGCTCAGAGGAGAGGAAAGGGTTGGTTTGAGAGTAACCACCCTGGGTGTGAGGGATCTAGAATTCAAGAGGGTCATGAGCTCTAGGTGGTCCAAGTTGCGCTTGGGCCGGTGAAGATGATTTTCGTGGGAGTCTCAAAGAGAGATTGGCGAATAATGAGTCGATATCCCCCCAGTCTGTCATCTTGAATTGGCAAGAAGAATCGGGAGTTCTAAGTAAAGATAGGATTTTACTCCTACTTGAAGCAAGCAATTCAATCAAAACCCTGTATTTTCACACTCAACGTGGTGAAGGACCCGAAACCGAGTCCGATTAATTTGGTTGATTTTAAGTGTGATTTTCAAGCAAATAGCAAAGGTTACGTATCCTAAAGGGAAGTCGGCTCAAAGCTGGATGCACCTTCCCTGTTTAACCTGTCGCCTAAGATACATGTGTCCTTCCTTTCTTCGCTCCTATCCCAAGTTGATGGATTAAAAGACTTGCCCCTATATACCTGCAAGCAGGCAGAGGCTGACAAGGCTGCAACTTTACCTCGAGGGGCTACCAGCAACTTGTCGCGGAGTATCGTTAGTTCACCCCGGACTACCTGTGAACAGACGGAGGTTACTTGGTACTAGTCAGTAAACATACAAAAATTCAACTCGTGATATTTGCTAGGATCAGTTGGTACGTGATATGGAAGGTGGGGATTTGGGCTCTACCTTAAGGTGTTTACACACACTCAAGTACCCTTACTCAGCTTGAAAATAAGGTCGGGGTTAATCTCCCGCAAGCAGAATTTCTGATTTTATTGATTTTTTTTCAATAATGCTAGCAGTCCCAGTTTTAAGTTAGGGATTTTTACCCGGCAGACCCTATAATCTTTTGCAATTACCGCTACGACCTTCGAAACATCGTAATTCCTCTCTAGACCCCGTAAACTTGTTAACCTTTACCCTACAGACCCTGTGGTTAACCCCCATCCATTTGACCGTTAAAGGTAACCAGATTCTATTATCTTTCTTTATATTATACCCATTTTATTTATGAAAATTACTATAAGTGCCACTCTCTCACCTACGTCAGCTCCTCCACCTCCACGACCCTGCCTCCCCCAGCTCAAAGCCTCCCTCCCTACCGGTCGTGCGAGGCCCGATCCACCGCCCCAACTCGAAGCCCCCCTGCCCACCGCCCCAACTCGAAGCCACCCTCCTCGTCGGACGCGTGAACCCCCCCTGCCCAGCCCCAGCTCGAAGCCCTCCTTGCCGATCGCGCGAGTTCCAGCCCCACCCTCGCGCGCTCGGAGTCCCCTGCTCCATTGCAAAGCCTGCAGCTCCCCCTACCTTCCCTGCGGAGCAGAAGCACCCCCCTCCGGTCCTGCCGCCACCCCCTGCCTGCGGAAGCCCTCCGGTCCCGCCGCCACCCCCTTCAAAGCCCCGCCGCCTTCCCCTGCCTGCGGAAGCTCCCCGGTTTCGCCGCCACCCCCTGTAAACCCGCCCCCGCCTTCCCCTATTCTGGTTCCCACCCCTCCCCCCTCCCCCGTCGCCTCCCGATTGAGGCCCCCCAGCTTCCCCTGTGGAAGCTCCCCCCCCCCCCCCTCCGGTCCACTGCCACCCCAGGTAAAGCCTCCCCCCTCTGCCGTCGCCTTCCCCTGCGAAAGCCTCCCCCCCTTTCGGTTCCAGGGGCCTCCCCTTGCAAAGCCCCCTCAGCATCTCGATCGAAGCCCCACCCCCGCTGCTTCAAGCTCGGTCTCTTCTCCAGCCCTTGCGGTTCCAGCGGCCTCCCCCTGCAAAGCCCCTTCCGATCCCGCAACATCATGATCGAAGCCCCACCCCCCACCGCCGCCTTCCCCGGCGGAAGTCTCCCCCTTCCTGTTCCAGCAGCCTCCCCTTATTTTTTACTTTTCTTGATTAATTCTAGCCATCCGATCATGGATAGGTTAGATTAACTCTTTTCTAACTCTAGGAAGTTAACTCTTGATGTGTTAATTTAACGGTAGGGTTTGTGTGGTAAGACGGAGCAAGTTTACAGGGTCTAAAGAGGAATTACGATGTTTCGAAGGTCATAGCAGTAATTGCAAAAGATTATAGGGTCTGCCGGGTAAAAATCCCTTTAAGTTATTACTGTTTAAGTCCAATCCACACAGCACGCCTATCGTCCAGTCCCAATTTCCTTTTTACTTAAGTTTTGAAAAACCAAGAGAGGGAAATTGAGAAAAGCCGATGCACGATAAATCAATGATGTGTATGCAAAGTGTAGGATACGCACAGTGATCCCTTCGCTTTTATGCACGATGCAGAACATAATTGAAATCTTTTTACACTATATGCAAATGCATACGGCAAAAATCCGCTCCTAGACAGACAGTTCTATTAGCGAGTGAAGCACAAGTTCAATTTGACTAGATCTGCAGTCTAAGTGCGTCTTTTATGTGATGTGTGGTCTTGAGAAATTATGAGCACAAGCAAATCCTAGAGTGGCTCGAGGAGCCGCTAGTGCAAGCCCTAGTCTAAAATTTAATCCACACAGCACACGGGGACATGTTTCCACTATTTTTACACACACGAGAACCCAAACGGGAACTACTGGAAATGATGCAAAAATAATGAAAAATAAAATGTACAAGTCCTCTCAAATCAATCAAAAAGTTAAAATGTAGGTTCCTCGAACCGCCTCAGGACTCCTCGTGTTCCTCGCACAAAAACAAGTTGAGGTCAGAAAATATATGACACGAAAATACTAAAAACAGAAGACAGAAAAATATTCACAAGAAAACCGGGGTTCAGACTACCTGGGGATGGAAAATCAAACACTTAGAATTAACTCGAAATTAACCTAAGTCGTGCCTCCCCGACAATGGCGCCATTTTGACATCGCTCTGGCTACCCTTGTTAATTCGATCAAATTAATGATAAAATTAAATTTTACGTTCGTTGCAGTCGAATAATCTAAGCTATGTCAAAAATACCACTTTTAATTAATGTTAAGTTAATCACGAGCGGCAACTTTATTTTACTTGGGCAAGCCCATGGTCGAACTCAGTGAGACAGTTGTCTCCTTAGGTAGATTTTAAGCAAATTTTAAAGGTCGGATTTTCAGGAGATATTTTTGGTATATTTAAACAATTTTTATGCAACTTAAGGAGAAACACATGTACTTTCAGGACAGTTTACACATTAAATCAGAAAAGTAGTCAAATCAAGTCCAAAAATTATAAAACTTATCCAGATGATGAAATGCAATGAAATTAAGCTACACTGATTTTTTTGGATTTTTTCTGACACTATATGAATTTACAGTGAATTAAAAATGAATGCAAGGTTATTTTAACCAAATTAATTTTAATAAATACCAAAACGCAATATTTTCATATATAAAAATTATCCTAGATAGATCTAAATAGAAGAATCCAGGAAAATTAATAAACCTAAAATTCTATGTGAATTGGACCTATTAAAAATCAATAAAGGAAATCACAAAATGATTTATTCGTGCTTCATGATGCATGCAAATGAGTTGATTTTTGGGCACATTGAAAACTCGATTATATTAAGTCTAATGTAAATTTATGGTGATTTTTGGAGCCACAGAGAAATAACTACAAATTAAAAGGCATAAATGGGTAAAATATAACAAGATTTCACCAATTAATTAATCATAAAATCTACTGTTATCACAAAAATCAGACAAGTGTCACATATAAAAGAGGACAAGTTAAGCTACACAATGCAATTTTTAGACTCGAAAAATGATGTTAAATGAGTATCTAAAAATGCATGCAAAGATAGGGGCCTAGTTGCAATTACAGAAAATAAAATTGCTAAAAATCAAACATGCTGACAGGGACTAAAATGCAATTACCTATAGTGAGGGGGACTTGTATGCAAATTGCCCACAAAACATGTACGCCTTACATGGTGCTCTGGCAGGGACTGTAATGGAATTTTGAAAACCTCCAGGGGCCTCAGTGCAAAATACCCAGAAAACACGTCCGAGACTCGTGAGGTCCCAGGCTCGGGTGAAGTCGGAGGCTCGGGCGGAGGCTCGGAGGCGTTGCAGGCTTGGACTCGGCTCAGGGAAGCTTTATGGGCTCCGAGCCTAATGGTCGGGGAGGAGGCTCAAAGGAAGCTACGTGGCACGCTATGGATCGCTAGATCGAGTGACAATCCAACAGTGTCTGGTGGCTGGCACGTTGCGTGCTGCGACTCGTAGGATCAAGATCGATTCAATGGTCTCTGGAGCTTGATGAAGCTGGATATGTGGATGGTCGAGTACCGTTAGATCATGAGAGATCCAACGGTATCTGAAGCTCGGGGAGAGTGGCGACATGGCGTGCTCTGGTGCGTGGTATCCTCCTAATCCGATGGCTACGGGCTACTGGTGACTTGGATGGCCCCAAACCGTCCGATCAAGGGGGATCGAACGGCTACTGTTCTTCGTTCTCAACCGATCTGTCGCCTCCTGTGGCGGAAGAGGTTGCGCTCCGTCATCTGAGATCGGTGAGGCTCGTGGGTTGCTGCTAAGGAGTAGGAAATGATTGTGGGGACTTCAGGTAGCCTCCGGAGGTCTTAGGAGCGACTGGGGGTGTCTAGAGAGCGGCAGCGATGCAGCTCAAAATGAGCTCCGACGACGGTCCGGCCAATGAAAGATGGAGTACCTACAGGGGATTAGCTTGATAGCCGAGGCGTGCGACGTTACCATGGGGTGAACATGAGTGCGGTGGGAGGCCTGAAGTGGCATGAGGACGGCCCGGTGGTGTTTCTCCGCCAAGGTGGTGGAGCTCTAGTCAGTGTGAGGTGGAGTATGTGGTCTGAGAAGATGAAAGGGAGCACGAAGGTGCCAGCTCCGAGGCAAATCTCAGAGGATGGTCAGATGGAGGTGAAGTCGATCAAGGAGGGCAAATAAATTACGAGAAAAAGCAAGAAAAGAAGAAGATATTAGAGAGGTGATGGAGGCGTCTACCTGGGAAATGGAGCTCGGATTCGTGCTCCTGGTCGTCGCTCGAAGGCCAGTAGAGGGTCCTGAGCTCATGCAGCTCAAGGGAGAGTCTACGACACAGCGGGGATGGCTGTGGATTTCGCCGGAGAAGAAGCTCGGTCGTCGCTCAACGTCACTTCGAATTGCTGTCACCAAGATGAAGGTCGGAGCTCTGGGTTTCTCTCCGTGATGGCAGATACGGTCGAGCGTGGAAGGTGATGGAGTATTTAAAGGTTGAAGGTGACGTCATAGGTGACGAAGTGGTGGAGTTGGTGGAGATCGTGGAGCGATGTGGGTGCTATTCATGGAGTTCGAGGGTTTTGGGGAGGATGAGGGAACAATGGGGTATGATATGGTGGTGACAGGAGGCGGAGAGGGTGGCCGGAGTGGTTCCCAAAATAGGAAGACGGCGGCTCGCCGCAAGGGGGGCGACGTCGGGTGCGGTCCTTGCGGGAGGTAGGAGACGATGTCTTGACCTCTGGATAGAGCGATCCAATAGTAAGGAAAAGGGTGCGAAGGGGTGGTTGTGATCGGATCAGAGGCTCGAGATCGAAAGGCTGTAATGGAGCCACGTGGGGGCGTAGGTAAAGGCGGAGAGGAACGGTCGTTATAAGATCTTATGCCTCGATCGAACGGTAATGATCGTGCGCGAGATGAGTGGCCATGATGGAGGGTTTCTGGTGAGGATCAGAGGGTGCAGACGTCGCCACGTGGAGCAAGGAGGGAGCGGCGCTGGCAAACGGCTGCGATGAAGTTGGTGGGTTGATCGTATCGTGGTGGTGATCCGGATGATGAACGGTGGAGATAGAGAGGGAAAGGTGGCCATCGGACGTTAGAGGAGGGAGGACGTGTGGTGGTCTGTGGGAGAGGCGCTCTCAGACGGCCCATATTTGATTTGGGTTTGATCGGGTGGCTGAGGAGTGCAGCGAGAATGGACGCCCAGATCAAGAGAGAGGGCGGGCGATTGGACGGCGGAGATAGAGGGCGCGTGGCGTGCAAAGGAGCGGGTCGTGTGGCACAATCAGAGGGCGCCACGTGGCCTGCTCTGAATGGATGGAAAATAAAATGGATTTAGAGAGAGAAGGAGGCCGAATTTAGAAAAACTCAAAATATGAAAGTTGTAGATCCCGATGAGATATACAAGTTTCATGTTGACCAAAAATGGATATGGGGTTAAATAAGATACAAAAATAAAAGGGTACAAATATACATACATATAGTACAAAAAGGGGCCCAAAAACCCAAGTTTTGCATACGAGCTCCGATTTGAATGAAATTGGTCTCATTTTAAAGGTCTCTAAATGTGTATTAATTTGAATATGAGTAGACCTATTTCGGAGTTTGTATGAGATATATATTGGCATTCTATGGTATGGGTTCTCCAATTGGGTTTGGGGTTTTATTGGGTAACTTACAAGCTAGGAATTATTGGCCTTTTTCCTTATATTATTAACTAGTAATATGTACAGTATAAGGAAGGTTTTAATGAATTTTAGGGGGTATAAAATATATACATATAATTATGTGAATAATTACAATTGAATTTTACAAATGAATTGGCTTCTTATTTAATGAATGCTAAATTGCATGAATTATGGATGCATGTATGAATGTTATTTATGCAGGATAAAGGGAAATATGCTGCTAAATAATCGGGAACAAGGATCTATATTCAACTTTAAAAGTGATGAATCATATATTTATCAACCCCCTATACTTAAACCTTGCTCATCCTCGAGCAACTAAATGAAATGCACGAGTGAAATGATTTTGGGTTCCATACCAAGGTCATGAACAAAAGTTGAAAATGGAGCTTGACTCGACCTTTGGATTAATTGTGTGGCGGAACCTTATTTGGACCTGGACTTAAGACCTAACAGACTTCAAGTTCCACAAGTCTTTTATTCAAGACTCCTAGATAGTCAGGTCGGAACAAATCCTCAAATGCAAATTTATGATGACTATGATTCTTACTTGTACTGTGCAAGTGAAATATAACTCTCCATATCAGAAATGGCTCAGAACCAGCCTCCTCTAACAAGGTAACTCTAAGTACTCGGTCCAGTAACTCTTTCCTCGAGGAGCGGGGTATTCCCTTCTAAGTTCAAGTACGACCATCTCAAGAGGAGGGGGTAGAGAAAAGAATGGACGGTAGCCAGTGTTGCTACCTATCCCAGGATGCCTGACCAGTGTAGCCAAGTCATCCAACTGCATTTTCTTTGCTAATATACATACTCCGACAGGTATTTTATTTTCACTTGGACTTGTCTGATTTTTTGGAGTTTTTGCATTTTTTTTTGAACTATATACAAGGTGCAGCATGTACATCAGGAGTTTTTCCTCTTGAGTCAGTAGACTATCCCTCTTTTGAAGCATTATTGCAACCCACAGCATCCCTTCCTCAGACGTCCACACCACCATACTAGGTTGAGATGCACTACCCTCCCTAAAGGAGGATGGCTGTTTCCACCCGTGTGCTACTCCAAGCTAAAGGATTCTACCTTATCACCGCCTCATCAATGAAGAGCTACGTGCATGATGTTTGTCCAAGTTATGTCACTGTCTAAAAGAATCATGCGTGTGCATGAGATATTCTACATAGACTAATCAAGATGACATGTGAACATAGACTTGTGGACTCGAAGAATTAATTCACTTGACCTGAAAAATCTTAACTCCAGTTCCTATAAGGTTCCTCTGAAATTAGGTGGATTAAGGTCAAATCAAGTCCCTCCTCAACATCTACTCATAACATGGTTCAGAACCCACTATCTCTTCACCTTGCATATGCAAGATATGTAGATGAGATGCAGATGACATGCTATGTAGATGAATGAAATGCAATACTCTTTTTCTTTTCTTTTCAGATGCAGAGATGATATGCAAGAGTAAATAAGAAGCCTTTGATTTTGATTTTTCCATTTTTTAAACTCTGGTATACCTCCTATGGTACATTTTTTTATGAGTATTATATAGTTATACACTATACAAGTATACATGTATTTTATAAAAAAAAAATTCTCCAATTTTACCCACCCCATAATTATTACGTAATATATACAAAAATACGTGAAAGTACGAGCTATGGGTAAAGTATATCTGTAATGTATACATGCCCCCCTATACTTAGCATGTGCTATGTCCTCAGAGCACGAAAAGTGAGGAAAAAGACATAGCTCGTGCTAAGCGTAGCAAAGCCAAAAGGAGCAAAAATGTATAGAAGTCATCCTGCCCCCCTATACATAGGCTCGTGTAAGCCTAAGTGTAGCAGAAGATTAAAAATGTGGCAGACGAGGTCAAGATGAGAAGTGGATGAATATATACAAGGTGGCATCTGTCCCCCCTATACTTATGCTCAGGTCAGCCTAGGTATAGGACTGGAGTGAGTATGAGGACCGATGTGATCTGGAGGATGTACCGTGAACGGACTCATGTGACTCGTCCCCCCTATACTTAGGATCTGGTCATCCTAGGTATAGTCATAGATGGAGATACATGAATGTTAGGGTTGATGATTAGAGTCACGGGAGGGAGGAGTAGGATATACAGGAATGATGGATATATACAAGGATCGCGGTCTGAATCTTTCCAGATGCTACTAATGGTAAGAGTTTACTGTTGCAAGGTCTCATGCATGGCTTTATGTGTATCTGTTGTATCTGTCTCACGCATGAATACAATCTCCTCAACATGGGCCAACTGTTCATTGGGTTCGACGAAGTTCTTCAATAGTTGTTAATTTACTAGGAATGTCGGCACGTCATCTGCGAGATCTGAGATCTCAACACATCCACTATCATGCACCGCACGGACAATGAATGGGCCCGTCCACTTGGATTTCAACTTGCCTTGGAAGACCTTCAGCCTTGCATTAAACAACCATACCTTCTGTCCAGGAACAAAGGTCTTTCGTCTGATATATCTATCGTGCCAACACTTCACTTTGTCCTTGTACACTAAATTGTTGTCATATGCTCGGTTTATGACTTCCACCTGCTCATTCAGATGCATTTCTCGTTGTTTCTGCCCTAGGTGTGTGTTCCAGTTGACCTTCTTTATTTCCCATTCTAATTTGTGCACTAATTCTGCTAGCAAATGGCTCAGCTTTCCGAATACCATTCAGAATGGGGAAGTTCCTAACGGTGTCTTGTAAGCTATCCTATAAGCCCACAGGACTTGATCCAAGATCTGGGACCAGTCCTTCCTGTCTGGGCGGACAAGCTTCTGCAATATAGTTTTTACCTCCCTATTCGGCACCTCAGCCATACCATTAGTCTATAGGTTTTAAGGACTAGTGACACGGTGTTCGATGTCGTAGTCCTTCAAGAGTTTCTTCATATCTCGATTTACAAAGTGGCTACCCCCATCTGATATCAACATTTTGGGGATCCTGAACCTAGAGATGATGTGATCTCTAACGAATTTACAGACAGTCCTGCTGTCTGCGTCTCGGGTTGGGATAGCCTCCACCCACCTAGACAAGTTATCTATTGCAAGAAGGATGTATTCAAATCCTTGGCTAACAGGGAATGGGCCCATGAATTCGATGCCCCATGCGTCAAAGACATCACAAATGATGACAGACTGCATCGGCATCTCATCTTTGGAAACAATGGTTCCTCCCATTCATTGGCATACTAGGCACGACTTTACAAAGGTGATGGCATCGCAAAACAGAGTCGTCCAGTAAAAGCCACACTGAAGTACCTTCCATGTGGACCTCTTCCCAGAGTGATGTCCTCCTGCCTCCAAGCCGTGTCATAAAGAAAGGACACTCTGGTATTCCTCCTGAGGAATACACCATCTCCATACACAATTTGGTCCTTCAAAGAAAAGGATCGGATCCTCCCAATGGTAATGTATTGAATCCGATTTTAGTCAGTCAATGTGGCTCTTGGGCCAATCTTTGGGAACCTTCTTGGAGACAAGATAATTCACGATATTAGCATACCATGGGAGTGAGTCGACAACAAAAATTGACTCGTCAGGGAAGGAGTCTCGAATCGGTGAATCCTTACAAGTATTAAGATCTTCGAGACGGGAGATATGATCAGCTACTACGTTCTTCTTTCCAGGTTTATCACGAATGTCCAAGTCAAATTCCTGGATAAGTAGAATCCACCTAAGAAGACAGGCCTTCGCATCCTTCTTTTCCATTAAGTATCGTAGTGTTGTGTGGTCAGTGAACACAATTACCTTGGATCCAATCAAACGAGATCTAAATTTGTCCAAGGCAAACACTACCACAAGCATCTCCTTTTTCCGTAATTGTATAGTTACGCTGGGCGGTACCAAGCGCTTTTCTTGCATAGTGTATTGCAAACAGAACGCTCCTGTGGTATGCTTACATTGTGAACTATCTTGTTGCCGAGAAAATTCTACAAGGTTGGCCCAGGAAGAGACTTGAGACCTTCTTAGCAAAGGCCAAGTCTTACCATTGGGAGGATCCCATCCATTACCATGAAGGAGGGGATAGTGTCTGGCGACGGTGCATTCCTCAGGAGGAGCACCATAGCGTCCTCACCTACTGCCACAAGCTGGAGGCAGGAGGACATCACTCTGGGAGGAGAATGGCACAGAAAGTGCTCCAATCCCGTCTATGGTGTCCTACTCTCTTCAAGGATTCTGACGAGTTCGTGAAGAGATGTACTGACTATCAGAGGATGGGCACTTGTGGACAGCGTGATATGATGCTGATGCAGCACATTCACTTATGTGAGGTTTTTGACGCATGCAGCATCCGTTTCATGGGTCCATTCCCTAAGAGTCAGGGATTCGAGTACATTCTATTGGTCGTTGATTCTGTGAATTGTTGGGTTGAGGCCATCCCCACCCGAACCGCAGGTGATAGGACTGTATGCAGATTTTTGAGGAAGAACATCATTTCATAGTTCGGGGTACCTCGAGTGTTGATATCTGACGGGGGGTCTCATTTCGACAACGACAAGGTAAAGGCCCTTGTTAGCGAGTTCAGCATTGACCATCGAGTAGCCACTCCATACCACCCTCAGACCAATGGTCTTGCTGAAGTGTCGAATAAGGAGATTAAGACTATATTGCAGAAGGTCGTCTTCCCTGACCGAAAGGATTGGTCACAACTTTTGGACTCAGTCTTGTGCGCATATCGGGCGTCCTTCAAGACTCCTTTGGGTACATCTCCGTTTCACCTCGTTTATGGCAAGCCTTGCCATTTACCTGTTGAGATTAGACATAAGTCACTTTGGGTTGTTACAGAGATACTTTTGGATCCAGTGAGTGTTGGAGATCAGAGGAGGGTAGAATTGGCAGCCCTGGAGGAGCTTAGAGATGAAGCCTTTTCAAGCAGCCTACATTATAAGGAGAGAGTGAAGGAGTGGCATGATTCTCATATCAGCCACAAGCAGTTTAAGCCAAACCAGGGAGTATCGTTGTTTGATGTTAGGCATAGATTATTTCTAGGGAAGTTATAGAGCAAGTGGAAGGGACCATACTTGGTCTGAAAGGTACATGACAATGGGAGTATTGACATATCTGAGATGTCATCTGATTCTACCTTTCGTGTTAACGAGCAGCTGCTCAAACCATATCTAGATCATGAACCGCTATCGTTGACGTCGCCCCTATTCATTTTGCATGAGATGTGGACTTTGACTCGCATCTAATGCATCTCATGCCTAATTATCACTGTTTTCCACCTTGTATAGATCTAGATGTCCATATCATTCCATTCTTTAGTCCCACACCCCATCTTCATCCTATGATTATGCTATACTTAGGGTGTACTTTACCCTAAGTATAGGGGTGTAAGACTCTTGAGTATTCTTTTGATTCTTTCTACCTCTGTTTTTGCTGCCTATACTTAGGGATATTTCGCCTTAAGTATAGGGGAGGTAGACCTCGTACATTCTTCCACTCGAATTTCCCTTCATGTACAGCTTTCTATACTTAGGATTACATGATCCTAAGTATAGGGGGAAACACCGAGTCCTCTTTATTCTATTCTTTGATTCGTCATTGTAGTATACTATTCCTTTTACTTCCCTATACTAAGCACGAGTTATGTCTTCTTGATCGCTCTTGATCCACTCTAAGGACATCGTTCGAGCTAAGTATAGGGGGGTGTCGTATATATTTCGTAAATACTTTAGCCATAACTCGTACTTTGTGTGAGTGTGTTAATAAATAAAATGGTTAAAATTCTTTTATCCAAAAACCATAAAAATTTAAAACTTTTCCTTGTACATAAAAATTCTTTATTTCACATACATATCTATTCATAAAAATTATTTTTGAATAAATGTTTGTAAAAATGTTTTGTGTAAAGAGTTTGTAAATATTTTTATATAAAAATTATATATATATTACAAATTTTTTGTAAAATGTTTGAAAAACAAAAGTTTGCAAAAAATCCTTGTGTACATGTTTGTAAATATTTTGCAAAAACTTCATGCATTCATTCATTCAAACATTTTTCAAAATTTTGCATATTTTCAAAAACTTGCACAAAAACATCTTTATATATATTTGCACAGTTTCCCTGAATCATTATTGACATTTAAACTGGCTTGGAATTAAATTGAAAAATGGAGCTTGGTTAAGACCTTAAGCCACCTAATTCTAAGAGGAACCTTATAGGGCTTAGGATTAAGATTTTTCAGGTCCATTTGGGACTTAATTCTTTGAGTTCACTAGGCTATGATCATATGTCATCTTGATGAGCCTAAGTAGAACACTTAATAACACACACATGACTCTCAGAGACAATGGCTTTACTTGCACCAGCACCTTACACATAGCTCTCCACGGATGAGGTGGTGAGGAGGTGGTTTCCTTTTGCTTGGGGTAGCATAAGAGGGTAGTGCTCCTAGGCGGAACCTCTCTTCCTCTTTTAGTGAAGGAAGTGTGTCTCAACTTGGTATGGTGGTGTCCAGGTCTAAAGACAGCAGTTGTGGGTTGCAATAAAGCCTCAAAAGAGGGATAGTTTACTGGCTCAAGAGGAAAAACACCTTATGTATATATGTTGCACCATGTAGATATGTTGTACATATGCACATCATCAAAAAAAATTGCAAAGAAAGAAAAAACTCCAAAAAAAGTGGTGGGTCTGATTGAAAATAAAATACCCACCGGAGTGTATATAGTCAAATAAAGCAAAGCTTATATTACACACTCTCATCTCATAAAGCTTGCAGCGGGAGACTTAGCTACATTGGTTGGGCTCCCAAGGATACATGGCGACACTGGTCATGGTTCATTCTCTTCTTCCTCCTCTTCTTGACCCGGTTGAACTTGAACTTAGAAGGGAATACCCCACTCCTCGAGGAAAGAGCTACCAGACTAGGGCATTAGAGTTACCTTCCGAGGGGGGTTCTCTCTTTGTCATTTCTGAGGTGGGGCGCTACATATCACTTACACAGTACAAGGAAAGATTCATGGTCATTAGAGTTTGTGTATGTAGACTTGTTCTGATCTGGATTGTAGAGGAGTCTTGATCATAGATTGGTGGAACTTAGAGGCTATGGAGTTTTAAGCTTAAGTCCAAATAAGGTTTCGACAAATTAATAACCCAAAGATCTGATTGGGCTCCATACTTCAATTTAATGAAGGCAAGTTTAATAATCAACATCGATTTCCCTTCTTTTTCTTTTCTTTTTTCTTTTCACTTCTTTTTCAAATAAGTGTTTGCTAATGGACTAGCAAAAGTAAAGTATAAGGGGCGATGAATCCCCATTGATCACTCTTTATTCTTTTATTTTAGCTAAATATCTTGGCAAAACATCGTGTATATAGTTGTAAATACAATAAGTTACCAATAAGCATGCATTTGTTAAATATTAATAATTAGCATGTATTTGTGCAAAAATAAAAGAATAAAGAATAAAAGAAAAGGAGGGAAATATTTAGAATAAATATTGAGTGACTTAATCCCAAGAGAGGGCCCAATATGGGCCTGATCGCGAAATAAAACAAGTAGAGAGAGATAGGGCCACTCTACCTTGTACATATCCCCTCTATGTATATAGATATTTTAATTTCACAAAAATCAAAATAAAATGTGTTTATAGTACCTTGTATATAATCCTAAAAATAAAACAAAAATTGGAAAACTAAAAGAAAAATAAAAAATAAAATAAACTCTCTCTACAACCTTGTACATAATACATGTATATATGTATCATATCCATATTTATTTGATATTCGTAAATAACTCATAAAAATAAAATAAAAATTATTTTATACTCCAAAGTTTATGTTGTAAATAAATAAAATAAAAAATTGGGGTATTTGTATGAAAATAATAAAATTAAAATAAAAATAAAAATAAATAAGTCTTTTAAACATGTATGTAATGTAATATAATGTATATACCTTAATTTATTTTTCATAAAAATAAATAAAAATCACTAAAAATAGTTTGAAAAAAGTAAACATTTTTCGTTTTATTTATTTTAAATTTATATTCATTTATTATTTTTAATCTATTTATTTTTGAATTATCCTGCTATTTTATCCTGTAGCAACTTTTGTCCTTTTCCTCCACCGCTCGGGATTGGTCCACGTCAGATTTGTTGACTCAAGTCAATTGACCCCTCTGTCACGTTCTTGGCTCGAATCCGATTTCGCCAGCTTTTCTCCGATTTATCTCAATCCGATCCGATCGACTCCTTCTCCCATTTGCAGCTCCGATTACCGAGGGTAGATCCACGATCCAACCCGATGATTTTCTTAAGGGTCCGATCCTCGGTTCATGCACTCATGCTCCATCCTTCTCGGATCCTGCAAGGTATATAGTCTCCTGGAGCCGTACCTTATTTCGCATCTTTGGCCCTTGCCCTCGCCTCCAGTGAACTCCGTCTTCTTCCTTGAGTGACAGCAAGCGAGGGAGTATGTTGCAGTGAGGTCTTGAGGCGCATAGTCCTAGGTCCGGCGACTTCATCGCCGTGCTCCGCAGCAAGGAGAGCTCGAGTCTCTGGACACGTCACACCAGTGAGGCGAAGACTCTCGGAGGTCCCTGACCTTCAGCCCAGATGACCCCATTCACCAGGTATCATATATAATCTCTTGTATGTTGTAGATTCAATCTTTTCGATTTCCGGTCAAACTGTATTCCTTGGATCATCCATCGTAATCGGACCACACATTTGATCTCTCGACGTTCGCATCATCTCCATCAGACTTCTCCCCACTTTCTATGCCCCTTCATCATCTCGTTCGCCCAAGAATGAGCCACGAGGCCCTCCTCCGTCGTCTCTTCGCCGGAGGGCTACGCCCCGCCTTGTCCTTCACCCATTTCACGTACTAACGGGTCGAGGAACTTTGCCCTAAACCCAGTGATTCATATGTGCGGGTTTAGCATCGAAAGAACCTCATCTGGAGGTTCGAATTTCAGAGCACAGCAGCTCCAGGTCCTCAGCGTCGTCGGGCCACTCCAGACATCCCTGGCTTCATCGGAGCATAACAGCAGTTGTGAATCATCACCAGCTTCCTTTTCCCCATCATAGCAGCCTCGGAGGATGCCTCAATCTCACGTAGCAGCTAGTTGAACTCACTGTAGGCGAGTTCTTCTCTGTTCTTCCAGGAGGTGTCTCCACCGTTGGATCGAGGCCTCTGCCAGTTCTAATCTCCGACGTTCATTATTCGGGGATCGTCGATCGTTGGATCCATCTGAGGATCATCTTTAAGCCGTTCATCATCGAAGAGGAATATAAGGATCTCAGTCGTTCGATCGTTAGTGGGAAGCCCTCGACCGTTG
This sequence comes from Ottelia alismoides, assembly GCA_037367405.1. NCBI lineage: Eukaryota > Viridiplantae > Streptophyta > Magnoliopsida > Alismatales > Hydrocharitaceae > Ottelia > Ottelia alismoides. The sequence continues at coordinate 174,849 of JAZKJV010003292.1, read as the reverse complement.
AATAGCTGATAATAAAGGGGTATTTGCACTTAGGCCCTCCTACCTGTTTACATTTTAGCATTAGTCCTGTAATTACTTTTAGTCGTTGTGTTTATTTTGGATAATTTGCACTTCAGATCTTATGCTTTTGTTATTTGCAATTTGGTCCCTCTGTTTGTGTAGCATGTGGTCCATCACGTGATCCCTTGGGTTATTTGCATTTCGAATCCTGGACTATATTGTTGTTATTAATTGAAGTTTTATTCTTCGTATTTGCACGTATACCCCTGAGTGCTTGTTTCATGTGCCGCCCTTGTGCGGATCCGGACTTTTTGCATATTACGCCATACATTCTCTCCATGTGTTACTGTTTGGATGATAACTTTTAAATAATTGCATATAGGTCCATCTGTGCTGTGTGCTTGACTTGTATTTTAATAAATAGCAAATTTCGTCCAAAATTCATGAAATTTTGACACATGGCTCCTGCCATGGTGTAGTAATTTCCATGAATTTTTGGTTGCATTTTGTTTGCATTTAGTTTTTTTAAAAATTCAAAAACCTTAAAAATTCTACTATTTGTCTTTAAAAATCCACTAAAAATATAAAACCCTTAAAAAAGTCCAAAAATGTTCATGTATGTTATTTTGACTTGCTTTTGCTTCAGTCCAAATTTATCTGTATTTGCATTTATAATGGAAAAACATTAAAAATCTTATAAAAATCGTTAAAAATTTGGAAAAAAATATGTTTTCTTCTTCTGTAGTTAGTTTTTAGTTTATTGATTTACATAAAATTGTTGTTGTGATTTTACAGGAATTTTTAGTATTTTTAACTTGCCTTTAGATCTCATTTGTACACTGTTTCACATTTTTGGCCTTGTTCCATTTTTAGAAAATTAACTAAAAAACAGAACAATTCAAGAAAATTAACAAAAATATTTGAATATTTCTAAAACCCAAAAATATTTTTATTTGAATTTTCTGAGCATTTTTTATGTGTTAAATAATTGTTGGTTTGTGAGTTTGTTATTTTGGGAGTGTTTTATATTTTTTCCTTACATTTAAAATTCCAAAAAAAATGAAAAACATAAAATCCACCATTTTTTATCTTTTTGGATTTCTGACTACTTCGTATCCTAGGCATACCATGCTCTTTGAGTTCGACCCGGGTAGCTATACCTGGTAAAATAAATAGCTATGCCGTTATTTTTTGCTTGATTTATTGATTTTTATCATTGGTGGTCTCCCTTCTTCTTGATTGACTTAGCCTCGCGGTTCGGGTCACAACGACCTTGTTTATTCCTTAACCTGATTAGCTGAGATTTTCATTTCATCATTACTCCGGATACAACCAGGTCACTATTGCTCCTGAAGACCAGGAGAAGACCACCTTCACATGTCCTTTTGGCACGTATGCTTTTAGATGGATGCCCTTTGGATTGTGCAATGCCCTTGCTACTTTCCAAAGGTATATGCTTGCTATTTTTGCAATATCGTTGGTGATTTTCTAGAGGTCTTTATGGATGATTTTTCGATCTATTGTGAGTCCTTTGACAATTGTTTAGCGTACATGGACCAGGTTCTTCAGAAATGTTGTGAGGTAGATCTCATTTTGTCATGGGAAAAGAGCCATTTTATGGTTACACATGGGATCGTGTTGGGACATGTCATCTCCAAGCGAGGCATGGATTTGGCCCTGCCAAGGTGGATGTTATCAAGCACCTCAAGCCACCATCCAACATCAAGCAGTTACGGTCTTTTCTGGGGCATGTTGGCTTTTACAGACAATTCATTCAGGATTTTTCCAAGATTGTCCGATCGTTAACTTAATTATTAGTCAATGACATCGACTTTTTGATAGATGAAAAATGTCTTCATGCCTTCCTCACATTGAAAGAGATGATTATCAGTGCTCCTGTCCTACAGCCACCTGATTGGTCTCTTCCCTTTGATATCATGACGGATGCTTCAGATTTTGCGGTCAGGGTTGTATTAGGATAGAGGAGGGATGGACTTCCTGTTGCTGACAGCTGGAATTTAGATGATGCTCAGTGCAATTACACAGTGACAGAGAAGGACATATAATGTAGTAGCTGATCACCTCTCCCGATTACAGAATGAGCAGCCTTCAGATGAGTACACGCTAGAGATTGCAGAGAGATTTCCAGATGAGAGTATCTTTGTAGTTACCGAGATTCCATGGTATGCAGATATAGTGAACATTTTCTGGTTACACAGAAAAGTCCACAAAGTTGGCCAAAGGACCGAGTCGACAGACTAGTTTCCGAGGCACGATATTACCATTGGGAGGATCCGATTCTTTTTCATGAGGGATCGGATTATGTTTACATGCGGTGTATTCCTCTGGAGGAATACAATAGTGTCCTCACTCGGTGCCATTCCTTAGATGCAAGGGACATCATTCAGGGAAGAGGACAGCGTAGAAGGTACTTCAGAGTGGATTTTTGTGGCCGAATCTTACTAGAGATGCTTGTACATTCGTGAAGAGTTGCCCGGATTGTCAGAGAGCAGTAGGGATAGTCAGTGCGAGAGATGTGATGCCTATGCGACCTGTTATTATTTGCGAGATCTTTGACGCATGGATCATGTATTTTATGGGATCGTTCCCTTCCAACAGTGGCTTTGAATAAATTCTTCTCATTGTGGATTATGTTAGTAGTTGGGTGGAGGCTATACTCGCACAAACCACTAATATCAGGACAGTGTGTCGGTTCCTTAGGGAACATATTATTTCACAATTCGGTATTCCAAATGTTCTTATTTCAGATGGGGGTAGCCATTTCATTAATAAGGAGGTAAAAAAGCTAGTGAGGAACTATGGCATTGATCACAAGTAGTTTCTCCTTACTACCCACAGACGAACGGCATGGCTGAAGTTTCAAATAGGGAGGTGAAATCCATTCTTCAGAAATTAGTACGACCGGATAGGAAGAACTGGTCACAGCTTCTAGAACAGGTTCTTTGGACATATCCTAGTGCATATAAGACTCCCTTAGGTACTTCACCCTTCAAACTGGTTTATGGGAAGCCATGCCATTTGCCCGTGGAGATCATGCACAAATCTGAATGGGCTATTAGAGAGATTTCACTGGATATGCAGAAAGCAGGAGCCAAAAGGAAGATGGAACTGAATGAGCTAGTAGAGATTCGAAATCAGGCATACGAGAACACCCTCATTTATATGGATAAAGTGAATAGATGGCATGATAGACATATTTGGCAAAAGATCTTTGTTCCTGGGCAGAAAGTTTGGTTGATCAATGCATGATTGAGAATTTTTCCTAGAAAATTGAAGAGAAAGTGGGAAGGACCTTACATAGTCAGAACGGTGCACGACAATGGAAGCATAGGTATATCAGATGTGTCGCCTGGTGTAGAGCAATTCGTGGTGAATGGGCAGATGCTGAAGCACTTCGTGGAGACTACTGATCATCTGGCCCATGTTGAGGTGATCTACTTTGTACATGACTCATGATTACTCTTCCACTTCATTTTGTCTTGTGTAGAGACTTTTTGAGCCATTCGATTTTTGGAGTACACTACCACCTGTATATTCTTCGTAGACCACAATCGTCCCCATTTTTTTGGTCGTCTTTTATGCTTAGAATACCAGATCGTAAGTATAGGGGGGACCGATTGCTCGTTGATTAGCATGTTCAATTTTGTTCTTTTTATTTTTCTCTTGTATATCCTTTCCTTTCCAGGAATCACTGGTACCCAATTTTTGATCACATTCTTTTCTATACTTAGGATGCCTTATCCTAAGTATAGGGGAGACCGAGTGATTTTATAGATCTCGTTTTCTCTATTTATGTTGTTCCTTTGTTGTATAATCTTTTCCCTCGGTCACATCATTTTTCTCTTCCATTATACTTACGATGACCAGATCATAAGTATATGGGGGTGATTGACTTCACATCATTTATCCTTTTTCACCCACTTTTACTTATCACGAGTTATGTCCTCCTTTTTCTCTTTTGGCGCTATGAGGACATATCACAAGCTAAGTATAAGGGGGGTGCGTATATATTGTATATATATTTTTGTCCATAAGTCGTACTTTTATGTATATTCTATATCTATAAAATCCATAAAAAAGTTGATGAGGGTTAATTTAAATTCCATCTATTTTTGTATTTACTTATAAAATCCTTGTAAATAAGTAAAATATGTTTAAAATCTTTATTTAAATTTTTTAATTTAAAATATGTATTTAAAATATGTATAATACTTACTTAAAACGCTATCTATTAAAATATGTGTAAAAATCATTGTAATCTTTGTAAAATTCTTTGTATATAAAATTTGTAAAATACATTAGTTATTTAATCCAAATAAAATATGGGTAATTTATCTTGTAAAATTCTTGTACATATAGTTGTTATAAAAATCAGAAAATCTATAAAAATACAAAGTTCTAAAATTCATAAAAAATACAAAAGCTTTAAAATCCATAAAAATGAGTAAAATTCAAAAAATGTACTTCACAAAAACATTGTTGTATTTCCATTAGCATTTTTCAGAATAAGTTTGATTTCTAGAACTAAAGATTGGGAATAATCTAAAAGATGGAGCTTGATTATGGCATTCAACTTTCATTGTAAGGAGCCTAGTTAGGAATTGGAATTTTAGACTCCTTAGGACTTTGACTTAAATCTTTGGGTTCCATAAGACCATATTTGAGAAATCAACTTATATTTGCCTAAGTAGAACACTTGGTGTCATCCGTATAACTCTTCATCTATGAAACAATTTTGGACACATGCACTATGAACTTAGCTTGACTTGCATGGGGATGCGAAGGGCAATCCACCTTGGTAGTGTGTTTCTATCTTTATCCTTGCAGCATTGACGTCTAAAGAAAGGAGATATTGGGATTTCAATAGTTGCTTCGTATGAGGGAAGGATCTGGTGACACAATTTGTCTAAGACCTCAAAAAAGGGACGGAATAATAGATGCTATATTCGTCGAGGCACAAAAAGATGAATGCAGTTCAAGAAAATTACAAAGCCAAATAAAAGAAGAAGCCACCAAATACAAATTTGACCACAATGGTCTAAGCTTCCACCAAAAATGCATGCACATCTTAGTGGGGACTTAGCTACACTGGTTGGACTTCATAAGGAGATGCGTCTACACTGATCGCACTCCAGTTCTTTTCTCATTCTTCTACTTTCTCTCTATATTCGATTGTGGACACAGCATGAACTGACCTCAAAAGGGAATACCTCCCTGCCTGAGGAAAGAGTAGCTTGATGAGGAACCACTAGAAGTGTATAACTAGGATGGGCGGTTTCTTCGCTTCTTTAAGAAGGAAGAGCTAAAACAATTCACACATAGTACAAATTGAATTCAAGGCTTATAGAGTCAGCGATATGGATAAGTGGATCTGAGCTGGCAGTTGGGGAGAAACTAAACAAGGATTTGTGGAACTTGAGGACTGTTGAGATTAAAATCCTAATCCTAGCTAAAGCTCCAACAAAATGCATGTTTTAGGCCCGACCAAGATCTGTCCTTTGTTTGTTCTCATGAATCAGTTTAGGAAAATAAATTCACTCTAACTTTCTTTATTTTTCCCTTATTTTTCAAATAAGTGTCTGCTAAGGGAATAACAAAGTTTAAGTATAAGGGGTTGATGAATCCATGATTCATTAACATTTCTGTCACGTTTTTGTAATAAAACCCTTAACAAATACATGTAAATATCCATTAATTTCCACCTTTTATCAAAATCTCATTCATGAATAAAAATGCACTTTTAAGCATCAAAAACAAGTAAATAAATAAAAGAATAAAAATAAAGAAAAGAAAAGGAGGCAGATTGTAAATATGTATATATGTACAATATGACTCATAAAGTATAAATATATCTGAAAGATATATTTATATAGCCTAATCCTCGAACCAAGTCAGCAAGGATTGGTCGATAAAAAAACAAGTCGGGGGAGATAAGGAAAGAAAATCATAAAAATAATTAAAGATACATTCCACACATTCTTCACTGTTTATCAAATAAATATCAAATTTTCATTGATTTTTAATTAGTTCATATGTATATATTTTTCATCAAATGCTTTTCCTAATTATTTCTAAAATTGTATATAAAAATATAAAAATAAGTTAAAAATGGAATCTTGTATATATGCCAAGAAATCCAATTTTTAATTTGCCAAATTCTCAACTTGTGAACATCATAACGTTCTCATACGAACTCCAAATTCACTCTACTCACCTTTGAAGTTCATAAAATAATATTCTCTAATTAATGGAGATGGTTTAATTAAAATCGGCAGTCTGTTTGTAAAAAGTCAGTTTTGGGACCTAATGACAACGAAGTTTCTGGGCTATTTATTTTATTTAGAACACACTATTTATAGTTTTATTAATTTTATGATTTTTAAGTATTTTCGTGTTCTTGTACTTTTACCATGATTTATTTCAGAATTGTTTAAGTTTATTTATTATTTTAATAAAACATAAATACCTAATTTCTATATGAAATTGAACTATAGAACTTATACCCATATTTATTACTATATCTAAACTAATTTATTAAAACCCAAAAAAAATCACAAAGACTTTATTTATTACTCTAATAATTAAGAAAATATATAATTAATATATCTTTAATTAATTAATTAATTTAAAATCCAAAACCTATTTATTAAATATTATTTATACCTTTTTATTAATAAAATATTTATATTTCATACAATATTTATTATTTATAAAAAGTAATTATACCATAACTTAGATAATTTAATTATTTATACTTTTCATTTTATACCTATTTAAAATAATGTTATTTATTATTTATTATTTAATTTATATTGTATTTATTATATCTGGCCAACCAGGTGCTGACATGTGTCAGCACCTGGTTCATCTTCTTCAAGAACTCAGCAGTTGGTGTTCTGTTCCACCGACCGATCTTCACCAAATTTTCCTGCTCCATTCTTAACATCTTCACTCGATCCTAACCCTTCACATTTTTCTCCTAACAACCATCTTACACGCATATCCTTAGATCCACCCAAATCTTCTACCAATTCACCTATAAAAGTGCTCAAAGTTGGCGCATCGACCTAATTCTCCTAACTAATCCTGAACTCCAGTTCCATCAGCCAACCTCCTACTTTCCAATCCTTGTTTCGGCCAACCAAGGTGGTGACAGCGCCTAGGATCAAGCCCGTGTGGAAGGAGGAACGTCGGAGGAGACGTTCCAAGGAGGATCAAGCCTTGCATTGCTGCCCTCGCACCGCGTAGAGCTCTGGTATTCCGCCCATCTAGCGAATACCAGAAGGTCTTACAACTTCTATCCACAGGTAACTCATCCATCTTCTACTAATTTCTACTCGACCAATGTGCCGTGATTAGCCGAATTAATCACCTAATTAGATACCCTGATCATCGTACTTAGACACTACATCTCTTAGTCCTCTTGAAACCAACTTGAATCAACTCAAGAACATCGCATTTCTTTCCCATTTCATTGCTTACAACAATTCTGGAAATACTCTTAAACTTACAAAACTAACTTCTTGGTCGATTCTCGCATGAATCGAGCACACAAATTCTTGTTTACAGGTCCATATATCATCTGGAGCAAAACAACGTCAACTAGAGCTTGGAAATCCAATTAAAAGATCAAACATCACCATCACCATCAAACTCCAGGATCGTCAGACCAGCCATCTTCATCAATGGATTCCAACCACCTTCAACCACCTTATCACCTTCAACCACCTTAAAAGTCGACTCAACCACTGCCGAGCTCGACTCTGGCCCTGTCGAAGGCCCCAGATCATCGTTGCCTGCCGGCGATAAATCGGAGAATGAAGCCCTATCGCCAGTTGCGCGCAAGACCTGAAGAATTGCAAGAACTCCAGGTGTTACAGTTTGCCGACATGTGGTGCCAACTGACGATCTCGATCGCACGTCACCTTCTAATCCAAACCGTTAGATGCGAACCAGTAGAACAATTGCAGCATAAACCCAGTCAAGTTCTAGGAATTTTCAGCCGCTCTTGAATTTTTCCAAAATTACATTTAGGTCCCCGTGCAGGGACCTAAATGTAATAACTTTAGTTTTCTTTACATTTTGGTCCCCGACCGAGGAATGAATTGCAGAAGTTTTTTTATAGTTTTCTTTCTTTTATATCCTTGGACTATAGGGTATTTTTAGACCGATTTTTGACACATTTCGAGACGATTTTTCTTAAGGTATATATCTAACTAACCTAGATTTACTTTGAGTCGAGTTTTGAAAATATTTTGTCGTGATTTCATCGAGATTCTATTCTTCGTGATTTGACTCCGCCTTGAGTTTGTTTCGAGTGTTTCTCGAGCCTGTTGCTCGAGCGATCGACCTATTATATAGTATCACCTATATTTCAATACTTTTCACATAATATATTGTCGGTAAATCATTTGAAAAATATCAATTTTGAAAATAAATAAAAATATGAAAATATAAAATCAAATAAACATTTAAAAAATCAAAAGCCGATAAAAAAGATTTCTCACTTTCTCATTCCCTTATAGATGAAATAAAAAATCACAAAAATACCTTTTCCCTCAAAAATCGAATTGTTTCTATTCTGCCTCCTTGAGTTCGACCAAGGCACACTTAACTGGTAAAATAAAATAGTGTAAGGTAAAATATGAGAGAAGCTGCTTTATTCTATTCACTTTCTCTCTCTCTCTCTCCTATTTTTTCGATCTTTGTTTGATACACGTTGATCTCTCTTTACGGTTTTCTACACCGACACCTTTCTTAATCATAGTCAGGTCCACGTTATCAGCAACCCAGCTACAAGTCAACTGCCAACAACTATGAAATTATCAATTTAGATGAAGTGCATAATTAAAGGGTAGATTAGACAGATACCAAAATAACGAGTGGTCATTGCCAATTTCTATGTATGCAAAGATGCGCATGAAATTTGTCCCTCTCTAGAGTTTGACAACATTTTTTGGTTCGTGTACAACTGAGAAATGGAGCTCGATAATGGTAATAATAATAGTTACTACAACATCCTGATCAACGACTATGGATCTACGCCTGTTTTATCCAATGGACAAAAAGGAGAAGATCTCGGATCTTTACATTGGGCGTGACCTGTGTGGGGTATTGGAAGTAACCCAATCGGGTGCCCAAATTCCCATGTGTTTTTCTAGTGGGTCAGAAAAATTCATCGGGTCAAGTATGTATGGGTACCCAAATCAGATAATTTTCACGAGTACTTGTGAACTTAGGGTCAGAATAGTTTGGACAGGTTGGGTACCTGATTTACCCTATAATTCTGAACACCCATAGCAAGCATCATATATAAATCTTTGGTGAGCTAATACAATCCAAATTTAGAGTCATTTATGCATGATTATCGAATCATTCCTAGAAAGGAACATGACTTGTAAGTACAAAATAGGTTTTGTCATTTCTCATGTATATTGGGGGTTGTACTAGCAGCATATGTATGTACGTCATTAACACAATTTGTGTCCATTGAGTCCGTCTTTTCCCTTCTCTAAATATTTTGACAAAAGGATATGCTAAGAGGAGATGACCCACATCGTCAAGGGATTCTTGATAATATGTATATGTAATATTTGTAGGAACAAGTAAGAGAGATATGCATTGTAACTCATTGAAGAGGGATGGGCGAGGATCCTAATGCCTGGTCTTGGAGGGCCTGCAGTTGTCGATACGTTGGGTCCCACAATCATTTTGTTGGCCGCTCTTATAGTACTCGGATCTCAATCAACCAACTCAAACAAATAATCAACCCATAATATGATAAATCAAGGAAATTGTGTGGGTGAAATTTATTATACGCTACAAATAAACGCGGGGCCTCTTACAATGACTAAGTAAGAAAATTCTTGAAGATTGCAGGTGGAGTATCATGGTGCCTCTTTATAAGAATTAAGGAGACATTCAAAATTGTTCAAATTATAGAGGTATCAAGACGACGAGTCACAATATGAAAATTTGGGAGTGTGTGATCGAAAAAAGGTTGAGGAAAGTTTCCAATGTAAAAGAAAACCAATTCGGATTCATTCTAGGTCGCTCAACTATTGAAGCCATCCATTTGCCGAGGAGATCAACGGAGATTTATAGAGCTAAAAGGAAGAACCGCTATATGATCTTTATTGATTTGGAGAAGACTTATGATTTTTTCCCAAGTGAGATATTGTGGATAGATTTGGAGAAGAGACAAGTACATGTCCTATACATTAACCTCATAAAGGACATTTATGATAGGGTGTTATCCTGTGTAAGGTCCTCATCTGGGAAGACTGGCTATTTTGACATCAACATTGGTTTACATCAAGGTTCATCTTTGAGTCCATTTCTTTTTACTTTGATTATGGACGAGTTGACAAGTCACATTCAGGATGACTTACCTGGGTGTATGTTATTTCTTGACGATATTGTGTTGATTGACGAGATTAGAGATGGAGTAAATGCGAAGCTTGAGGTTTGGAGACATGAGTTGGAGACTAAAGGATTCCATATAAGTAGGGCTAAGACGGAATATTTGGAGTGCACCTTTGATGGAAGCAATGGTGAAGGAATCAAGGTGAAGATTGGTGATGATAACATTTAGAAGAGAGATTCTTTTAGATATATTGGATCTATTTTGCAACATGATGGCTAAATTGATGGAGATGTTACTAATAGAATAAATGCTGACTGGCTAAAATGGAGAGGAGCCTCTTAAGTCCTATGTGATAAGAAAATTCCTTAAAAAATTAAAGTAAAGTTTTACAAAGCAATCGTGAGACCTGCTATGCTTTATGGATCTGAATATTGGCCTGTGAACCATAGACATGTGCAAAGAATTTCTATAACAGAAATGAAAATGCTAAGGTGAATGTGTGGACACACACATAAAAAACGATTCAGAATGATGCAATCAGAAAGAAAGTTGGTGTAGCTCCGATCGAGGATAAGATGCGTGAAAACCGCTTAAGATGGTTTGGTCATTTGCAAAGAAGATCAGTTAATGCACCAGTAAGGAGATGCAGGTGTTGGGATGTTGAGCTGGCTAAGAGAGGGCAAGGATGACCTAAGAAGTGTTGGAAAGAGACTATACGAAGGGATCTTAGTTTTGTGGATATAAGCTTGGGATTGATCCACAGTAGATTTGAATGGAGGCGAAGAATCCATGTAGCCGACCTACTTAATTGTGGAAAAAGGCTTTGTTGTTGTTGTACAAATAAACATGACATGTAGGGGTCGAACTACTAAGATCTATGCAAATAGGCAAATAATTATCGTCCACAAAGAATAAATAACAATTATTTTTTGTGTTTTTTGGGGTTTTTATTTTTTTGTGGATTTTTAATTATATTTATATATCATGGATTTGAATTTATATATTTTTTATGTTTTTTATTTTATAAATTTTTTAGTCTTTTTATATTTTTCATTTTTAATTTGTTTTTTAATAAGCAATAAGTATGTATATAAGTCTATATATATATATAATAAGAATAATATAATAAATACATATAATATAAATATCTAATAAATATATAAAATGAAAAAATACAACTAAGTACATTTCTTTTATTTTTTAATGAGATTACAAATATTTATAAGTATTTATAATAATAAAAATAATAATAAGTTTATAAATATATATATATGTGTGTATATAGTATATATATGCTTTTATATGTATAAATACATCTATAGATATTCAAAAAATACAAAAAAAAACATTTTAGCTTTTTTATATTTTTCTATGTTCCGGTGAATTTTTTGGTAATTTTTACTATATTTTAGCTATTTTTAAAGTCCACATACAAATCAAGGGGTTAATAAATAAGCTGATTATTTAGAGTTTTAAAAATAGATAATAATTCTAAGATCATTCAAATCTACTTTTATCGTGTAGTATACTACAACAACAACAACAAAGCCTTTTACCACAATTAAGTAAGGTCAGCTACATGGATTCTTCGCATCTATTCAGGTCTATCTGGGGCCAATCCCGGGCTTATATCCACAAAACTAAGATCCCTTAGTATGGTCTCTTTCCAACACTTCTTGGGTCGTCCTCGCCCTCTCTTAGCCGGCTCAACATCCCAACACTCGCATCTCCTAACTGGTGCATCAGTTGATCTTCTTTGCAAATGTCTAAACCATCTTAAGTGGTTTTCTCGCATCTTATCCTCGATCGAAGCTACGCCAACTTTCTTTCTGATTGCATCATTTCAAATCCGATCCTTATGTGTGTGTCCACACATCCACCTTAGCATTTTCATTTCTGCTACATTCATTCTCTGCACATGTCTATGGTTCACAGGCCAACATTCAGATCCATAAAGCATAGCAGGTCTCACAGCTGCTTTGTTAAACTTTCCTTTAATCTTTAAAGGAATTTTCTTATCACAGAGAATAGCAGAGGCTCCTCTCCACTTTAGCCAGCCTGTATTTATTCTATTACATCTCCATCAATTTCCCCATAATGTTGCAGAATAGATCCCAGATATCTAAAGGAATCTCTCTTCTGAATGTTATCGTCACCAATCTTCACCTCGATTCCTTCACCATTGCTTCCATCAAAGGTGCACTCCATATATTCCATCTTAGCCCTACTTATACGAAATCCTTTAGTCTCCAACTCATGTCTCCAAACCTCAAGATTCTCATTTACTCCATCTCTAGTCTCGTCAATTAACACAATATCATTAGCAAATAACATACACCAAGGTAACTCATCCTGAATGTGACTGGTCAACTCGTCCATAATCAAAGTAAAAATAAATGGACTCAAAGCAGAACCTTGACGTAAACCAATGTTGATGTCAAAATATCCAGTCTTCCCAGACGGGGTCCTTACACAAGATAAAGCCCTATCATACCTTCCCCAAATCAATAAAGATCATATGGAGGTTCTTCCTTTTAGCTCTATAAATCTCCATTGTTCTCCTCAGTAAATGGATGGCTTCAGTCGTTGAGCGACCTGGCATGAATCCGAATTGGTTTTCTTTTACATTGGAAATTTGCCTCAACCTTCTTTCGATCACACGTTCCCAAATTTTCATAGTGTGACACATCAGCTTGATACCTCTATAATTTGAGCAATTTTGAATGTCTCCTTTATTCTTATAAAGAGGCATCACGATACTCCTCCTCCAATCTTCAGGCATTTTCTAGCTTCACCAAATAACATTGAAAAGATTCGTAAGCCAAGTCAAACCACACCAAATTATAAAATAACATTATCGTATAGTATACTATATAGATAAAAACAAACATAAGGAAATTAATTAATTTTTTTAGATTTCATAAAGTATTTCCTAATTTTTAGGGATTAAGAGGGTGATTAATCGAAATAACACAGATTTTATTTTCTTTAATGAAGAGAAAATGTTGCTGTGACCCAAATTGAATCCAAAAATAAAAACAATTTTCTTTATTTAAAATAAATAAAATAAAAATAGATTTGTTTTATATTAACTTGGTATAGTTTTCAAGGTCGTACTCAAGAAGGCAACTATTTTTACGAGAGTTACTAATTAGTGAAAATCAATTAAAGACTCTTTTTTTACATTTTTATGGAATTTTAATTTTTATATTTTTTATGTTTTTATTTTCAATTTTTAGTGATTTTTAATTTTGTACATTTTTATAGTTTTAGTTTTTCAAACAAAGAAATAAAAAATGTGACAAAAGACACACAAGCTCTCTTTTGTATTTTTCAAATAGAGTAAAAATCTCCAAAAAAAACAAATAAAAATATTTATATATTTTTGTCATTTTTTATAATATTTTTTTCAAAAATTTTATATTTTGTAGAATTTTGAAAATAATTAAAAACAATAAATAAATTAAAAAAATCAAGTAGATGTTTTTTGATTTTAAATTAGAAGAAAACAAAAATGATGAAAATAAATTTTAAATATTTATTTTTATCAACTTTAAAATTAGATCAAAAAACAAATTTTTAGGATTTTTTATATGATTTTATATAATGTTTTAAGTGTTTTTTGTAGTTTTAAATTGATAAACAATTTTATATTAAAAAATTCACAAAAATTAAAGCAACTCAAAAACATTTAGAGTAATTATTTAGAATTTTTTTAAAACTATTTATGAATTTGTATGATTTTTATAAATCAAACAATGAATTTTTCTAAGAGTTTTAGAAATATTTAAAATAAGAAAACAATTTATTTTGCACAAATAAATTTATGGTAGATAAAGCAACTAAGTAGGAACAAATTTTTGTGTATTTTATAGAGCATAAAAGATAATTATTTCATGTAAAATAGACAAGACAATTTAATCTGGAAATACTATATTGAAATGAAATTTCTGGATAAGTTTTGAGCAAGTGATAATAGAGAAATAATGTAGGGGTACATATGTAATTTTTACATAAACGCATGTCCTATGAAGCAACTCAGGATATTTGCAAAATTATTATAATCAAGGGGAGTGGAAGTTCAACTTACCCGAAAATATTGGCACCTTACACGTGCTAATCACGTACGCACTTAAGTGGTGGGCGACGGTGCTTCTGGTCCATCCGATCTATTCGGATCAGACGGTTTCAATGTCGATGTGTGGATTGATTGTAACCCTTGGATTGGATCTGATCCATAGGTCCATGTATGATCGAAGCTGATGAAGTTGTTCGTCCCCTTTTCAAATGCATGTTGCAGTGGTCTTCAATCAGAGATGATAGAGGTTCGAGGGTGAGATGGATCTGATGGATATATCCTCATATTTACAAAGTACAGATCATTCTTCCCCAAAATCCATAGTTGCCCTTCATGTGGTTCTAGGCAGCGGAGCTATGGATCGGTGGAGCTTCTCGTGATGGTGGCGAACAGTAATGTCTCTCGATCTGATGTGATCGTGTGGGGCTTTCTTCAGTGTCAGATGATTCATCTTCAGATGTTTGATCAGGTCTCTAATTGGAAAGCCGGGATCTCAGTCATGCTTGACTCATATTAGGTTTTCGCTAGCGATCCTACTCGCATTAATGAGTTTATGATGTTGTGCTTTGCATATTCTTCACTGTCATTCTTAATATGCTTGGATTCATTCATCAGAGTCCTACAAAAAAGGACTTGACTCAAGCGTGATGAATTGGTCCAAATTAAACAAAGAGAGGTGAGCAGGGGAGCTACTAGTGCGGGGGATCAAGCTCCAGATCTATGGACACATTGTTGATGAATCAGTGATCCATCACCTTTATTCTTTCATTTTGGCTAAAATTCTCGGTAAAATACATGCCAATAATCACTAATTCCAACTAATTATTATTTCAACCACAATTGTTAATATTATATATTTAACACTTATTTTATCCAAAATAAAAGAATAAAGATAAAAATAAAAATAAAAATAAAAATAAGGATGTAGATATAAAATATATACAGACTGATCCTAACCCCGAGATCGGCAATATTAACTGGGCCAACAAAATAGATAAGTAGGGGGAGATAAGGATCTTAACCTATAAAAATACCAAGAAAACAAAGACTAAAAATATAATTTACCCATATATCACATTAATAATATTTCACCTATTTTATTCAATAGTTATACTATCTCAAACCAAAATACTTCTTTTGTAATAATTGTTAACAAAAATATATATTATTTATAAAATATGAGAAAAATATTTCGACATAAAAATAATTAACCGCAATGGATCGTAAAAGCCATAAAAGCTGACTTCTAAGATTCATAACTATTTATAGAAAATTCCAAACGGACCAAACTCACTTTTAAAATCTATTTTATACTTAATACTATTTGATAGAAATATCAAAAAATATTTGAATAAAACCAATGAGTTTTGTCTTTTGAGCTCTATTGTATACTGGTACTATATGTAGAAACTTCCCAAAATTTTAATTAATTAACTGTAAACCCAATTAACTTAATTTCTTCTCTTAAACTCTTCTAAAATTGTATACAAAATATAAAAATATAATAAAGTCAAAATACCAATAAAACCTGAAGCCTCGAAGTCGCTACCTAAATTTTTCGGGCCTCATAAATCGGCCGTACGGATTCCAAATTGAGCAAACTCAATCTTAAAATTCTTATTATATAATTATCTACAAAATGATACTAGTTTTGCTATCGGAGTTAATACGAAATACATGATTTTCGGGTCCATATTGGTAAGTTGTACAATGAACCATAACTTATATTATTATTTAATACATTAATATTTTATTTTTAGATTAAAATAAATATTATTTAATTTATTTTTTATTTAAGTAATAATTTATTTATTTATTTATTTTCATTTAATTACTTATTAAATCTTTAATTATATTATTAATCATTTAATAAATTATTCCTTCAATTACTAACGTTATTACTTAGAGATTAATGGGGAAGAATAGACTAATAGATGTGATCTACGTCTGAACCAACCATCAGTCGTTGCCTAAGAGATCTGACTACCGAGATCGAGTCCTTTGCGCATCTGAAAAACCATCACCAACATTTGAAAAGGGAAGAACAGATGACCTCCCAGATTAGACGACAACCGTCTCATTCCGGTCGAATTCAAACAACTAGTGGATTAACATGTATTTCCATACGTTGGATCAGCATCCAACGCTAGAGATCCAGCGACCACCCCACTACTAGAGGCCTCATGTGCTAAGTGCATGGAACGAGATTCTTGGGGGAATTTTACATATAAACCCTTTAACATTTTCTATTATACAAACAAGTTATGGTGCTAGTATGGACATGTGACAGCGCACGTCCCTCTCGGGTGATTTTGCGCAGAGCACCTTCCATCTTCTGAGATATTATTTGGGCAATTTTCAACAAGATCCCGAACTTCTTGCTATCTCTATCCAGGTTTAGGGCCGGTACCCAGCACGTGAGGTGTACGTGTTTCTGGAATATTTGCACGAAACATTCCTTTAATTCATGCTTATTTCACTCTCATCCCTATATTTTCCATATTATTACATTTATATCTCTGGTACTTTATATAATATACTACACATACACTATACATATTAAAACTAAATAAAAATATACAATGTTAATAAAACATATAGAACTACCTTATAATATACTACATATAGTACTAACTATGTTTCGAAAATAAAAATATCTTTTTAGCATTAAAGAAAAACATCATTTTATTTACTTTTAAATAAAAACATCAGTTTATTTACTTTCAGATAGTTTCATCTACTTTTAGATAAAAACAAAAATTCGTCCAGTTTTCAATCTTAAAAATCTAAAATTCCTCGCAGATTTCCATAAAAAAATAAGTTTTCACCTTAAAAATAATTCAAAATCCCTAAAAATCCTAAAAACATTCTAAAAAACCATAAAAATTCAAAACAAAAATAAAATCATAAAAATAATAAATAAAAACTAAATAAATTACAAAACATTTTATAAAATGATTAAAAATCACAAAGTACTTAAATACAACAAAAAAACAATATAAAATTCCTAAAAATCAAATGAAAATTCAAAAAATATATACCTAAAATAAATAAAATTAGGAAACCCTTTAACCTTAATATCTATAGCTTAACCCTAGTTTATCAACAGTTTGCCTCTCTCAGTTCCACACTCTCGTGCATAACTGTTATACACTTAAGTTTAGGAGTATAAATAAAATAAATATAAAGATTAACTAAAAATAATCTTTTCTGGTAAAACTCACCTGGTCAATACAACGACCGTGATTCTTTTCTTTCTCCTTTGCAAGAATAAAGAAGTTGATCGGTGGCTTTTCTGACTGTGTTGTTGCTAGGGAGGCAACACTAGGGTAGTAGTAGACCTAGGTTTAGGATTTCTATTTTTGCCATTTTATTTTTTATCCTCACAACTTTTTGATTCGGATTTCTGTAGCACAGGATCAGCCGCACAGGTGAGAACCGCACAGTCGATTAGTGTAAGTTCTTGTAATAAAAAAATTTGTTCGTTGATGAATCCCCATTCATCACTCTTTATTCTTTTATTTTAGCTAAATATCTTGGCAAAACATCATGTATATAGTTGTAAATACAATAAGTTACCAATAAGCATGCATTTGTTAATAGTCAATAATTAGCATGTAATTGTGCAAAAATAAAAGAATAAAGAATAAAACAAAAGGAGGGAAATATTTAGAATAAATATTGAGTGACCTGAACCCAAGAAAGGGTCCAAAATGGACTCGATCGCCAAATAAAATAAGTAGAGAGAGATAAGGCCATTCTACCTTGTATATATTCCCCACTTATTTACATATAATAATTTCACAAAATAAAAATAAAAAGGTATTTTTAACCCCTTGTATATAATTCTAAAAATAAAATAAAAATTAGAAAAATACAATAAAACTAAAAATAAATTTCTCTATCACCTTGTACATAACATATGTATATAAGTATCATATATCTATTTATTTTATACTTGTAAATAACTAATAAAAATCAAATAAAAATTATTCTACACTCCAAATAATATATTGTAAATAAATAAAATATAAAATTGGGATATTTATACAAAAATAAGAAAATAAAAATAAAAATACAAAGTACGTAAGTATTTTAGACCTATATATAGTGTAATATATTGTATATACCATAATTTATTTTTCATAAAAAATAATAAAAAATCACAAAAATAGTTTGAAAAATAATAAATATTTTTCATTTTAACATTTTTTTAATTTAAAATCATTTTCTATTTTTAATTTATTTTTCAATTCTTAGTCTACTACCCCTCCCGGATCGTCTCCTTCGCGGATCAAGCTCACGCCCTGATTTCGCCAAATTCTTCTGAGCAGATATCGCATCCTTTAGCTTCGATTCTTTGCCCGCTTCTTCCCGGTGGATCAGTGATCCTCACGGATCCCTAGAGAAGTGCGAATCTTCTTGGATTACACGCATGCCCTGATTCTCTCCAGCCACCTGGGACGACCTATAAAACCTTCACTCGACTCCCAAGGTCTGTAGCTTGCGTCGCACACCCTGTTGATACCCTAGAGAGTTTCCCCTTCGTGACAGCAGTCGGAAGCTGCCTTCGATCATCGATTTGGTGTCGTGTAGCCGAAGCTCATCTTTTGTGGCCGGAGAACCACCGCGAGAAGCCTCCCTTGCCCGCTGCAGCTCGGTCAAGGCCATAACGCCTTCGACATTATCCTCTGGAGCTTAGGATTCGGTTAGGACTCTCAGGTAGCGTCCATTTCGATCCTAGTTCTGTTATCTAATCCAATCTTCCATTTTCACTCTGCCACACCTTCGCCATCTCCGACCCGCTGGTCGGAGCCTCATCATCCACCTTTACCCGCTCCGATCAACACCTCATCTCACTGTCACCCTTCTTACGCAACCTGATAATCCAAACCTCGGTAATTTGTGCCAAGATTAGGTTGTGGGTTCCCTCCATCGCATCGTCGGAACCCCTCATTACATTTGTCGTCGATTCCCGTTGTTTTAGATTCAATAACCCTGATCGGAGCTCTTCTCGGAGTCTGAGCTATTGATGAGCCACGGATATACCCATTTTAATGGTATCTAAGTGACGAGTGTGTTGCAGTCGGATAGATCCGCGTCGATCAAAATTAACAGCACAAATCGATAAATCGTCGAATGAATTAACGCACGGTTTTATGTTTATTTAGCCTGGGCAAGCCCCAGGCTCGACTCAAGGAGGCAAAGGAATAACTCGGGGTCAGATTAGATGAATCAGATCGTGGTTTTCCAAGTGATTTTTTTTATATTTTTATGCGATAAATATGCCAAATGCAATAATACAGATGAATTAGGTTATTAAGAAAATGAACAACTTAGCCAAAATTAATTTTAATGTGAAATTAATCCAACTTGACCAAATTATATTTTTCCTATAAACCTAATCCAATGATTAGTGCAAAATGTATTTTTTTGGAATTTTGGATTTAAAATGCACACATGAAAAATGCAAACTTTTTTGGGGTTTTATGCTATTTTTCATGCAAATGATATGCAAAAATTATGAAAAAATTACTGGAAGTTAAATATGATGAAATGAAGCTACGCTAATTTTTTTAGAATTTTCTGATACTTTATGATTTTCTTATGAAAATTTTACTGAAAGAATAGTGACTGCGAGTATTTAAGTCCTAATAAATCCACGAAATCAAATTATCAAGAAAATGAATTATCTCAAATAGATATTCCAATAAGGAATTCAGGAGACTTGAAATTTTGTAAAAATCTTATACGTCGAATTAATTAAAAATCAATTACAGAAATCAATCCATAATTTATTTTATGCACAAAACAACTCCTAATTGTTTGGATTGTAATTAAAGCACACTTAGAGACATCATCTACAATTTTTTTCACAATTTTGGGAGCACAAAATATGGCTGTGCAAATTTCAGAGCTTAAATAGGTAAAATATCACTGATTTTCAATCTCTGAATTTAATAAATAATCTGATGAAATACAAATAAATATCCATAAGATAAAGAATTAGTTAATCTACAACATGTTATTTTTTCATTAGATAAAATGATGACATTTGACTGTCCAAATTAACGCTCAAAGTCAGGGGTCTTTTTGCAAAAACAAGAATGAAAATAAACAAATTAAAACTATGCACAGAGGTACTTTGATAAATTTAAGAATCTGAACGAATGAAAATGCAATTTTCACAATAAAAATAAAATAAACGTTGCTTATTCTTTTCCCTCAAGTAACGCAAGGGCACGGGCGGCTAGGGCTTGAGGAGGCAGGGAAGTGGACGGCGATGCCACACGCACGGGCGCCGGCAACGACGAGATTGGTGGTACGCGTCGAAAAGACGGAGGCGCGGGTGGCTAGCGTCGTGGGCGGCGGACGGCATCGAGGGCGGCGTACGGCTGCGCTTGCGCGGACGCACGGTGGCGCCGCACGCGGCGGTGCGAGGCCGACAGGGTGGAGGGCGGTGACGTGGCGTGCTGGGCGCGCAGCGTCGAGGGCGGCGGCCTGGCGTGGGCGGCGCACGTAAGGCCAACGACGTAGCTGGAGGCGGCAGACTGGGATGTGTGTGGCTGCGCTGGGGCTGGAGCTTGCTCGCGCATCGCGCGCGAGGCGGTGACGGCGAACGGTCCACCACGGTTGGCGCAGCGTGGACAGAGGGGGCAGCGGTCACGGCTACGCGTGCGGTGGAGCAACTGGGATTGGGCGGCGACCGTGGCAGCGCGAAGCCCAGGACAGCGGCGGTCGGCCGCTGGTGTGCTGCTGGTCGGATCAACGTCCTGCTGGCGTGGTAGGACGAGGCGGGGCGGCCATGGAGAGGCGGCGGCCCTCCACGGAGGTGGGCAGACCAGAGGCTGGTCGGGGGAGGCGCCCTGAGGGCAGTTCTTGTGTTTTTTTATTTTTTTTTCTTTTGCAATTTTTTAATAATTTTCTTTGTAAACATGGAATAGAAAATGTGATGTGGATATGGTGTTGATGAGATGATGATTGTGATGGTGGTTGATGATGTGTTTTTTTTGTAAACAGCAAATAAAATGTGAAAAAGGTTGTGATGTTTGTGTTGTGATTGTGATGATGATCAACAAGAAAAACAAAATTGTTAGATAAAATAAAATGACAAGATATAGATAGAGAATACTTACCTGTGGTTCGTCGAAAAAGAGTCGCGGTGTGCGGCTCTCGTCATGGCCTCGATCGTGTTCGACGAAAAATCGGAGAAGCTCTGCGATCTTGACTGGAAGTTCTCTATGCGGAGATTAACCGCGGATCTCTCCTGCAGGTTGTCGTCGCTCAACGCCTAAGGGGGGGTTGTCACCTCACGACTTAAAATGGGGCTCGAACCTCTCTCACTCGTAGAAGGGAGGATGGTGAGAAATGGAGGAGGGGATGAGAATATAAAGAGGAGGAAATGGAACTTGAAGAAGGATGGAGAGAGTGGGGTAGTGGAGAGTTATTGGCTTGGAGTGGAAGACAAGTAAGGGAAGAAGAGGTAAAAGGGAGGAAAAATAAATATTAAATATAATAATATAGTAGGCTATTAAAAATAACAATAATTAAAATAATAATAATAAAATAATAAAATCTGAAAATAATAAAAAATAAATCCGAAAATAAAAAATTGGAGTGACATGTGGCGACTGCAGGAGCTACCACATGTCGCTCCTAGAAAATTCAAAACTTAAATGTGAAGAAAAATAAAAAAGAAATAACAAAAGGGATTAAATAAAAAAGTGATCAAAACGAAAGTTTCTCGTCTGGACAAGATCTACAACTTTCGTGAAGGGCCGAAAATCAAATGAAATCATATGTATAAAATGTATTTTTGAGTGGTATCTCATAGATATAAATTATCGCATTTTATCTTTTGTAATTTTTTGTAATTTTTAAAATAGAGAAAAATCAAAATAAAATTAGAGAAAATATGAAAAGAATATTTACAACTTAATCTATTTTTTTGGATTTTTAATAATGAAGAAAATAAGAGAATAAAATATAGGGGTAAAACGGTCAATATGTACAATATACAAAAGGGACCCAAAACCTAAGTTTTGCAAACGAGCTCTGATTTTAATGAAATTGGACTTGTTTCGAAGTCGTTGAATGTATATTACTTTAAAAGTGAGTAGACCTAATTCGGAGGTTGTGTGAGAGAGATATGTGCATTTTAAGGTCTAAGGTCTTCAACTAGGTTTGGGGTTTTATTGGGTAATTTTACAAGTTAGTATTTTTTGATTTTTTTTTTTAATTAGTGTTAGTAATATATACACTATAGAATTGGTTTTATTGGATTCGGAGTTAGTATAAAATATATACAAATAGGTTAAATATGGTGAATATACAAGTGACTATTTACAAGTGAATTTGGCTTCTTATTTTATGCAATATGAATGCTAAAATGCAGATGTTATCAATGCACGCATGAATGCTAATTATGCAATATAAGTGGAAATATGCACCTAATTACTGGGGAACAAAGCTCTATTTTCAACTTTTAGAGTCATGAATCACAGATTCATCCCCCCCCCCATACTTAAACCATGCTCGTCCCCGAGCAACTAAATGAAATGCAAGAGTGAAATGAGATTGGGTTCCATACCAAGGTCATTAACAAAAGTTGAAAATGGGGCTTGACTCGACCTTTGGATTAATTGTATGGCAGAACCTTATTGGGATCTGAACTTAAGACCTAACAGACTTCAAGTTCCACAAGTCTTCTATTCAAGACGCCTCAACAGTCAGGTCAAAACAAATCCTCAAACGCAAATTTCTGATGACTATGATTTTTACTTGTACTGTGTAAGTGAAATGTAACTCTCCACATCAGAAATGGCTCAGAAATAGCCTCCTCTAACAAGGTAACTCAAATAACCCGGTCCAGTAACTCTTTCCTCGAGGAGCGGGGTATTCCCTTCTAAGTTCAAGTGCGACCAGCTCAAGAGGAGGGGTAGAGAAAAGAATGGACGGTAGCCAGTGTAGCTACCTATCCCAGGATACCTGACCAGTGTAGCCAAGTCATCCAGCTGCAGACTTCTTGCTAATATACATACTCCGACAGGCAATTTTATTTTCTATCTGGCATGTCTACCATTTTTGGAGTTCTTGCATTTTTCTATTTTTTCTTTTTTTTGGGACTATATACAAGGTGCATCATGTACATCAGGAGTTTTTCCTCTTGAGCCAGTAGACTATCCCTCTTTTCAAGCATTATTGGAACCCACAACGTCCTGTCCTCAGACGTCAACACTACCAGACTAGGTTAAGATGCACTACCCTCCCTAGAGGAGGACGGATGTTTCCACCTGTGTGCTACTCCAAGCTAAAGGATTCTACCTCCTCACCACCTCATCAATGAAGAGCTACATGCATTATGCTTGTCCAAGTTAGGTCTCTGTCTAAAAGAATCATGCGTGTGCACGAGATATTGTACTTAGACTATTCAAGATGACATGTGAACATAGAATTGCGGACTCAAAGAATTAAGTCACTTGACCTGAGAAATCTTAACTCCAGTTCCTATAAAGTTCCTCTGAAATTAGGTGGATTAAGGTCAAATCAAGTACATCCTCATTATCTACTCATAACTTGGTTCAGAACCCACTAGCTTTTCACCTTGCATATGCAAGATATGCAGATGAGAGGTGCAGATGACATGCTATGTAGATGAATGCAAGACTTTTTTTCAATGATGATATGCAAGAGAAAATTAGAAGCCTTTATTTTCAACATTTTTGTTTATTTTCTGTTATACAACAATTTTTACAACAATTTTTAGTTTATACAACTTGTACATAATATACATAGTACACATGAATTTTTTATATACATCCTATTTTACAACAAATTTTACAAAAGTATTATTTTTTTATTAATTTTTTACAAGATTTATACATATTATACAAGTATACTTGTAAATTTTTTTTCAGTTTTTACGCACCCCGTAATTATTGCATAATATACACAAAAATACGCAAAAATACGCGAAAGTACGAGCTATGGGTAAAGTATATATGTAATATATACAAGCCCCCCTAACTTAGGCTCTGACAGCCTAAGTGTAGAAGAAGACAAAAATGGGGCGGACAAGGGCAAGAGGGGAAATGGATGAGTATATACATGGCAGGCATTGGTCCCCCTATACTTAGGCTCTGGTCAGCCTAAGTATAGGTCAGAAGTGAGTATGAGAACCGATGTGATCTGGAGGATGTATAGTGAATGGACGCGGGTCACTCTCCGCCTATACTTAGGATCTAGGTATCCTAAGTATAGTCATGAAATGATATGGAACCGGGGCGTCGAATCACTGGGAAGGGAGGGAGAGAAAGTATATACAAGAAAAATTTAGAATATACAAGGATTAAGAAGGTTTGTGACGAACCTTCTTGCGGACGCGAGGAGGTGGATAATACACATATGTATCGCTGTCGGAATCATCGTCAGATGAATAATAGTGAGGTGTAGGGATCGTCCAACGAGGGTCGACACATGGCTGCTTGCTCAGATAAGGCTTGAGAACAGCCGAACTGAGCTCACTCATATAAATCACCTTATCCGGACCAGATGAGGACTCCTCAGAAAATTCCTTTTCCGGTGTGTTGAAGGAAACTTTCTTAGTCGATTTTCTAGAACCTGAATCATTGAGAGGGAGATGAGAGAGACACTCCTTGAGAGGTTCGGGGGAACATCTCGAGGAATCAATTCTTGACTTCCTGTCACTAGATAATCGACTAGAAGAGGGAGCAACCGTGTTTTTATGTGGAGTCAATTTAGTCTTGGTTGTTTACTTTGAAGGTCCGTAATGTGGTGTGGTGCTGGCCATGGGTTCCTCATCAGACGAGAATATTCCTGAAGGGTCAGCACATGTCTTGGGAAGGTTCTAGTGGTCTCAGTTGGCTTGGCATTATTGGGCTCTTGTGTCGGATCATCAAAATGGTCATGGCAATCAACAAAGGTCATGTCCGACTTAATGAGAGCTTCTGGTCGTGAGTCATTCTTAGAAGATGTCACGGTAGTGGTGCAAGCAGTTGATGAAGTGGAGGTGTGGGGAGTCTCAAAACCAACGGTCGTCCGGATAATCGGTCTCTCAGGTGTTGTAGAGAGGTGGGACTCATCTACCTCTCGATGATCATGACTATCGACGGATCTGCATGGTACCTTAGTGTAAAGTGTATCAAAGAATGGGTGAGGTCGGAGTGCTCCCGATGCTGAAAAATCGATCTCCCGAGTCTCGTAATCTTTAGTCGCTTTAGCTGAGGTTAAGAACGGCTTCTCGAGAATAATCGGAGACTGGGTAAACTCTCCTCGGTGCTCAATGTCAATGATCATGAAGTCCACCTGGAGTAGAGCACCTTGGAAAGTAATGATGACTGAAATATTTCCTCTAGACCGTTTGATGGATCGATCAGCCAGTTGAACGATCTCTCTCGACTTCCTGATTGGCCTGAGTTTGAGCTTGTCAAACACAAAGGTCGGGAGGATATTTATCGGGGAGTCATCATCGATTCTTGCATGGGTAAAGATGGTGTCTTTGATTTCACATTCAACTCGGGGCAACCGCTTTACTCTACGGCTCTTGGTCTTTCTTCCCATCACCAAGGAAGTGGCCATAGACACTATGTGTTTCTCAGTCCTTGTTCTCTTAGTACCCGACCTCTTGGGTATCAATTTACTCTTTACAAATCTCTTGAGGTCGGGGAAGTGATCTACGGCCTTTATTAAGGGATGTTTAAAGATCAATTCCTCATCGAGTGCTTCCCTTAGAGTAGGATCAAAATTTTTTAGGTCTTTTTCATTTTCAATTTTTATGTGGGTCTTTGGTTTTTCAATTTTTTTTGTGTTTTTGGTGGATGAATGATTAGACTCTGGATTGGAAGATAAGTGGTTAGTATAAGAGGGAGATAGAATGGACTCCAGCTATACAGACGGTGTGGGTTCCCTGATGCTCGCTCAACATCAAATCTACTTACTTCCTTCTCCACTTTCATACCCAGGCTGGCAGAAATTGAGTGCAATATTTCCATGACATCTCTCAACTCGTTACCAAATGATTCATTTTTCTTAATAAGTCTAGAGATGTCATCCTCCACAAAATTCTCATGACAAATCATGGGAGAGTTCTGCTCAATTGGAGGATACTGCTGAGATATTGGGGTCTCATACTCAACATACCTAGACTCTGGCATGTAATCATGGGTCGAGTATGGATCATCTGACTGGCAGATATTGGTCGGAGCTTCATATGATGGAGTAAATGAACAGGGGACTGGTAAGTCTAGCTCATGAGTCCACTTCTGTGAATGTATAGGCTCTTCGAATGAAGGCTGGTTAATGGGAGCTTGATCACTAAAGTCAATCAAGTCTGGGAAATCATAATGTACAGGCCTCGCCATTCGGGTTGTTCAATCGACCAAGTTATTCCCTAAGGTCAAGTCGGGATGTGTATATGTAAATTGTTGTATGGTCCCTTCTTGAGGTGAGAATGGGGGCATATAATTTTTCCAATCATCTGTCTCAGCACTGGCTTGCTCTTCATTCGATTCCTTGATTCATGCAAGCTCTCGAGAGTAAGGACAGTCACCCCAAGGTGGAAGTGGATCCGGAGTGTTAGAATATGGAGTAGGTGAGAAATGTGAAGAAGTGGAGAAGTCAGTCGAAGTTCTGGCTTCATAATCGGGTTGAGGTGGAACCGACCACGGGTAAGGGTCTCCCGAGGATGGCAGAGGATACATGGAAGAAGGAGAAGGTGAAGATGAATGGTATATGGTCGAGGAGGGAAGACCAGAGGTCACAGGGTATGGGGACCAATATCCTGACATCTTGAAGAGAAATGATGAATATAAGTAGGTTGAGGTAGAAAATGTGCAATTACACAGGATAACACACATGGACAGACATAAAGATAAACGCAAGAGCAAACCCTGAGTTCACACTCAACACGGTGAAGGACCCGAAATCGAGTCCGATTAGTCTGGTTGATTTTAAGTGTGAATTTTCAAACAAGTAGCAAAGGTTACGCGACCTATAGGGGAGTCGTCCCAAAGCTGGATGCATCTTCCATGTTTAACCTATCGCCTAAGATACATGCGCCCTTCCTTTCTTCGCTCCTATCCCAAGTTGATGGATTCAAAGACCATGCCCCTATCTACCTGCAAGCAGGCGGAGGCGGACAAGGCTGGAACTTCGTCCTGAAGGGTTACTAGCAACTTGTCACGAAGTACCGTTGGTTCACCCCTGACTACCAGTGAACATGCGGAGGCTACTTGGTACTAGTCAATGAATCTAAAAATATTCAACTCGTGATATTTTCTAGGATCAGTTGGTACATGATATGGATGGCGGGGATTTGGGCTCTACCTTAAGGTGTTCACACACACTCAAGTACCCTCACTCAGCCTGAAAATAAGGTCGGGGTTACTCTCCCGCAAACAAGGGTTAACTTTAGTCAATTTTTTTGGTCCAATTCAATTAGCAGTCCCGATTTTATAGATTAGTTATCACTGATATTAATCCACACAAGCAATCACGTCTACCTTCTAGTCCCAATTCCTTTATCCTAGTTTAGAAAATCGAGAGAGAGAGAGAGAGAGAGAATCGGAAAAAGGCGATGCAATCGAGAAAACGATGATGAATGATTGAGTAAGAAGACTTACAGTGCCTCCAGCTCTCTACAATGCGGGATGTAGTACTGAATTGAAATTTTACACTAAATAGAATGCAAGCGATGAAAAGCCGCTCCTAGACAGGCAGTTCTATTAACGAGTGAAGAACATGTTGATTTGACTAGATCTGCAGTCTAAGTGCGTCTTTTAAGTGATGTGTGGTCCTAAAAGATTACGAGCACAAGCAAATCCTAGAGTGGCTCGAGGAGGCGCTAGTGCAAGCCTAGTCTAGAAATTCAATCCACACAGCAGACGGGGACACGGTTCCACTATTTTTACACGTGCGAGAACCCAAACGGGAACCGCTGTAAATGCAGATACTTTTTTTAAGTTACAAAAATCTTTTTGACGTCCAACAGCCGACTTAACGAGATCTGACCAACCTCTTGATGCAGGTCCTCTGCATAGGAATAGAGATTCGGAGGTGTCAGATTAGTTAGGTCAAAGAGTTGACTTAACGAGATCGAGATAACCAAAGTCCTATATCATATGTTGTCATGATATAGGCACGCATCCTCTGACCGGAGACAGATGTGTTACTATATGTCTGAGTGTGTACATTTGGCAGACCAATAGGTTGATGACCTAATCAAGGTCTATACACCGGCGCGCTGGTGTGCATATAAGGGCATATGAGTAATACGATCTCTCAAAGGGATCATACAGGTTCAGTTACTGAACCGGAAGACATGAGCTCACTCATGAGATATTGGGAAGAATCAAATTCCATGCGCATGGTCGTCTTGCTTTGGAAGCTTGACTGAATTTGTAGGTTTGATATATACTTTTAGTATATGATCAAGACCTAGGTATGATATACGCTTTTGGAAAGTGTATGATCGATACCAACTCCCAATGATCGAATGAGAAACTTACTGATAAAACCATGAAGTAGACAGTATAAAGTTGATCCGATACTTCGGGTTTTAGTCTGAGTCTTCCAGTATGCAGGATGTACAGGTATTGGGAATACCTGAGGGTGATTTGATCATAAACGATTGTATAACCATGACGCTTCCATTCCTAGGGAGTGATGAAACGGGCCTGGATTTTAGTGACTCCTCTCAGTAGAGAAGTGATCTGATCTTGGTCCAAGTGTTGGACATTGATCTGAATGTGATTCAGATACAATGAGAAGATTAGATTTACGGTCTTGATTTAATCAAGCATCTATGAGAGACCCGCGATCTAGATTTGAGATATGATCTCAATATCCATGTCACTATACGTGGAACAATACAATCGCCCTGTCCTTATCTCCAAGTATCTGCAGAGAGATTGCATTATTCTTGAAGGGTTCAAGAATAATTCCATAAGATCTAAGCAATGAAGAAATAATGATTAAATGTGATTTAATCATCTTGATGTGTGAAGAAATTATCCAATTTAATTAAATGTGATTTAATTAATGTGGATAAGAATAATGTGGATAGAAATATCCAATTATTCATAATATATTATAAATGTGATTTATAATGTATTAGAGAGAGCTAATTATAATTTATATGTGTTGATTAATTATTATGTGTATTGGATACACATTGTTTAATTAATTAACAATATGAATTATATGTTGTTTTGGGTTGTGAATATGATTCACAATTTTTTCCATGGCAAGAATGCAATATTCTCAAAGATAATTGTGAATTATTTTTGAAGAATAAAACCCAATAAATTTGTTGCAAATAAATAAGAGAGAAAATCAAGAAGATATGCAATCTCATGGGAATCCATGAGATTGCCTCCTTAGACCCCCATAGTGGGCGGCACACCACTCCTATATGGAATGGGTGGCCGTCCAACATGGAAGGTGCATGGAGATGAAATCTCCATGCACATTCTCTCCTTATTTGTTGGGTTGATTTAGGAATAAATTATATTTGATTTTATCAAATATATTTTGACCTAAATTTGTTGCTTTTGACAACAACAATCTTGGCCATTGCATTGACACAAATCAATCTCACCCATTGATTTTATGTGTCCCATGGATTGAGATCCATGGATCCCAAAACCCTATAAATAGAGAGGCATACTATGCTCTCTAATGACTTGCAATATAGGAGCTCTCTCTCTCCCTCATTTCTTCATACACGCCAGCCCTCTCTCCCTCTCTTGTTGGTGGTCGTCCACCATGCCCTAGAGGAGAGAACCGTCGTCGCCTTCGCCACCGCGCCGCCGCTTCGACGTTCTTCGGTTCTCCGTCTTCTTGGAGAGTTCCTCTCATGAAGGAGACGTTTGATCTCGTGCGACGAGATCAGGAGCAACCATGCTTGGATCATCTTCTTGGATTGCGAGGATAACGCGGTTCATCCCCGCGCTCGCAAGCGGTCTCGCCGACGATCGGACTTGAGACAGGAGGTCTCTTTCTTTAGAGACTCGATCAACCACGCTTCAAGAGGTATGGCATTATACTTGTTGTGTTTATAGATGAAACGATCTGAGAATGGTTCTCGGATCATGTGGTTTCATCGAATAAAATTTTTTAAATTCTGCTGCACCGAACAACTAGTACGACTAGTCGTTCTTCGTCGTATCCGATACGACGATCACGCTTCCATGATGCGCTTCAGGATAATTCCATATCCTTCAAGTGGTATCAGAGCCTTAGGTCGATGGTTTCGAATATGATTCGAAAAACCGAGGACGACTTGGGTTCGTTAAGGTCGCGAAAGTTTTTATCGCATTTGATTTCGCAGATCTGTTTAGTAAATAAATTCGGCACTGTTTAAATTGTTTAAACACGAATTTAATACTTGGATTTTGTTCCCCATTAAATAAGGAAACCATAGGATCTGAGTTTACGTAAATCGGATTTCGTATGCTCTAGATATGGTTGTTTTAATGAACATGTATACACTGTTGCGGGAACTGTAGATCTGAACGTGATTAAAATGTTAATTACTGTTTAGACTTGCCTCGAAATGCGTGTAACATCACTTGGATTCTGTCCTAAATCAAATTAGCAATCTATGAAAATTGATTTTGTCTAATTTAGATTTAATATGATTGAGATATGCTAATTTTAGTAAGTAGGGGTCACTGCTGAAATTACAGTCCTAATCTAGAACCAAGTGATTGTCAATTAGTGAAATTAATTGTTAATTTCGTGAAATAATCATGAAAAATATTTGTGAAATATTTGAAGATGATTATTTACATAATTGACTTGACCTCAACCAATTAATTGATTAGATTTGATCTAAATCTTAATTGGAAACACATTCATCAAACTTAATGTTTGATTGGTGATTGTCATTTAATCATTTAGTGAAATTAAATTGTTTAATTTCCTAGAATAATTGTGCACAAATATTTGTGAAATATTTGATGATAATTATTCCCTTAAATTGCCTTAACCAATAATTGATTAAGATATGATCTAAATCATAATTGGAAACCACAATCTTTCAAACTTGATGCTTGAATAGGATTTGGGAATTTGTCTAGCAAATTTCCTTATAATCAAAAATGTTTTGATTATTACTATATGGTACAATTTCGGTTGAAGAACCGATGATCATCTCAAGTACAAATTAATCAATTTGGCATTATCCTTTCTCGAGGCGGATATGGTGCCTAGTCGGAGAGCATTGGGGTTGCGGGTAGCAACGTATGTGGTCCGTCCCACTCTCGTCGGTACTGGCCATGACAGCGGGTAGGGCCGGGATAATGTCCGAGGGATTAAGATGTATTTTTTTTAATTATTAAAATTCGAATTAATACGTATTTTTAGATATTACCATATATGTATTCAAGTAAAATAATCAAGTTTGATTGATTGAATTGGATTGATAATAATTTAATATTATTAAATTGATTATGTCCAATTGAAATACTCTAATATGATTAGAGCTAATAATTCCCTTGGAAGAATTAATTATGTGAATGTGATTCATGATAATTAATTAAAATTTGAATATGATATGGAGGATCACATAAGTGACATCCATGGTCTCCCGTCAAGGCGGAGGGTTCCGTCGCCAGGGATTGCATGTGGGAGACGCCTGTCCGAAGTGACAGCTCCTGTATGCAAGCGCATCTGGATCGGGCTCGTCGCTTCTCGAAAGAGTAAGGACGTATGCGTAGTGACCCCAGTATCGGGTCCTCATATTATTGGGGCGATATTGGATTGCGCATAGCGAGTTGTATTCCTGTTGACGGTTGGTTCAATTAATGACGGGTCAACATCGCCTTAGGGGTGGTGGGCCCGGGTGTTAAAGACCGAATTGGGAGATGCAAGTTGGACTTGCAAGGCGGAATGTGTTCCCGCTTCTTTTTATCCGAGTTGTAGGTTCACATATTATTGGGATGCAACGAAGATAAGGAAGGAGATCCCAGATCTTGCTTGAGATATAATGGTAAGTATATCTCTTACATTGAAAGTGATTAAGGGAATGAACTTTCAATGTTGACATGGCAAGACAACTTTGATATAAAAATTCCTAAATCAAAGTAAAATATGTATATATAAATACATACATCTATGCAAATTTCTTATTTCAGATAATCCTTCATTAAAACCCACTCAATGATATACTCAATAATAACCAGTGAAATATCTTGGATTGGACTCATGATCCAGATATTGTACTTGCAAATGGACACATAATGTATGTGGTTGCAATGTGCAAGTTTCCTCATAATATTGAGGAATGACAATTAAATAGATAATATGACTACAACCCTATGGTTTGTATGTCTCTATAGTCTTGATCTCATTGGATGTACTTTGGAAGTAACATGTCAATGATGATCGCAATTGTCAAATAATCCTTATAAAATCAATGAAGATATTTTGGCATACATATATGTGCTCTTGACATTTAATCATGAGTGACATGGTTCTCTGCATCATGCAGAATGGTAGCTCTATAAGAGATGATGTATTCAAATTGTTTGAGTACCTACCTGAACCTATGTTTTATGAGTTTAGATGGATGTAGATGATGAGTGTCATTATTCTACTGTCTATACTCTAGTCATTCATGAAGCTTCATAGTATTCATATTGTGTGAATTTAATGAAGCATAAATAAATGTTGAAATACTCTTATTTTGAATTCTTTTATATTTAAAATAAGAGATCCTCTGTCCTGAGCAATGGTTGCTCATAGATAAAGGAAGCGCAGTGGAAGCATGGGTTGGACCCAAGAAAGAAGGAAAGTCAAAGAGTTGACTGGACTTCTATGACTTCCATATGACATCTAAAGAGTTGGATGAATGCCAATACTGCAATAAGTTGATGTGTTGATAGTATGACTATCAAGTCTGTCTAGAATCCTTAGAAAAGGACTCGGATGGAGCATCAGAGTAATCTACATAAATCATTGATATTGACTTACTTATTGAATAAGATAAAGTCAAATAATTGTATCTCAATCTTCTGATGACATTCGCAATGGGTTGCATATGTTTTAGAAGACTGGAAAATTTGATCTTAAGGTCTATAGTCATCAACATGGATATTGATGCAATTGTTGCAACAGTCTCTGCTGGATTAATAGACTTGTTAATTTCAGTGGGAGAGCCCTTAGTTTTAGAGAATGTCTCTATGACCTAGATATTAGAATACACTCATTGTTTATTCCTAAATGTTGGAAATAAACATGAATTCTGAGATAGAACTATCATAAAGAGTTATGATGGATATATTTCAGATAGTAATCTAAAATCTGGTGGACTCCACTAAATTAGAAAATTAATGAATGGTTCATTAATATTTCTAAATACTGAAATTAAAACCTTTATAAGATCAATAGGAGGATGAAGATCATTTGACAATGATCTAGCATCAAGCCTTGGACATTTGTCTATTGATTTGATCAATAGAATTGTAAGAGATGGAACTTTAGAATGTCTAAAATTTCAAAACTTGCATACTTATATGTCCAATACACCCTTCTTCGGGAATGGTGTAATATGCCAAGGTATTCAGGATCTCATACATATTGATGTATGCGGATCATCTATATCATACTAAACATTGTGGATATGTGATATCTATTGATGATTATGTATGATATGAGATTTCT
This sequence comes from Ottelia alismoides, assembly GCA_037367405.1. Classification (NCBI taxonomy): domain Eukaryota; kingdom Viridiplantae; phylum Streptophyta; class Magnoliopsida; order Alismatales; family Hydrocharitaceae; genus Ottelia; species Ottelia alismoides. Next base: position 140,701 of record JAZKJV010003292.1, on the reverse strand, counting down.
TCTCTTCATCTAAGAAACTTTTGAAATGTTCAAAGATTTCATTAATTTTGGTTTAGAACCAAAGTTTGAAGGAAGATAAAATGAATTTGATCTAATCTAGGTAGCAAGTACCTACTAGACAAATTCGAAGAAAACCTTATGGAGATATGAATATCATTTCTATCTCAATCCTCCTAACACACCTTAACTCAAAAGAGTTATAGGTAGATACAATTGGATCATGTGTGACATGATCTTATCAATGTTGAATTTTAGCATAATTATCCCTTAGTTTCCAGGTATATATGTGTAGTAGAGACTACAATGTATATCCTTAATAAGGTTCCATGTATGTTGGAATCTAGCACTTGAGAGTGTTGCTTCATTAGGAAAATAAAGGATGGTATTGGATACCTACTTTATGACCTTGAGATTCTTAAAATATCTCATCTCCGAGAATGTGATTCTTAGAGGTTGAGACTCTTAAGAATCAAGATGAAAATGAAGTATAGGAACTCATTCTATCTTGAAAAGATAATGAGGCTCCTGAAATTGGAAACTAAAAGGACAATTAAGAATGAAACACTGATACCTCTTCAAATGAGTTTGAGGATGGATTCCATGTGTTAGAGAAATCTGACAATGATCGAACTTCATGTGATGAAGCTTCTGAAGATCATAGCATGGATAGATGGATGTTAGCAATAAAAGTCTAATGTAGACTTCATATACAAGTGTTGTATATGGACCCTCGAGGATCCACCTATATGGGTAAGACCTGTAAAGGTGTAAATGGATCTTCAAGAGAAAGGGAAGCTGATGAGAAGGTAGAGACCTTCAAAGCACAGTTCGTAGCCATGAGCCACACACCGGAAGAGAAGACATTGCTCGCGATGAGACTTGCTCTTCGGTGACCATGCTTAAAATCATCAGAATATTGCTAACCTTATCTACACAACTTGACTATTGCATCCTCAAGATGTAAGTAAATATTGCATTCCTCTACGAATACCTCTTTGAGGATATTCACATGAAGTAGCCCCAGGGCTTCATGGTTGAGGAAAGCAAGGTGTACAAGCTAAGGAATCCATCTATGGACTCAAATAAGCTTCTTGAAGTTGGACCATAAGATTTAATGGAATTATAATTGTTATGATTTCAAATAAAATCTTGATGAGCCATGTGAAGCTTAGTGGGAGTGCCTTTGTGTTCATCATGCTAAATGTAGATAATATACTAATCATTTAGAATGATATAAGGATGATAATTAGTGTTTTATAATCTGGTTGTTCCATAACTTGAAATAAGATTTCAAAGATGCCTCTCAGATCTTAGTTCTGAAGTTGTTCAGAAGCAAAGAGAAGAGGATAATGGGACTGTCACATTTGTAGTACACCTTGGACATATTCTATTCATAGAAATTCCAAGAAAGGCTTCTAACCCTTAAGATATGGTACTGACCTATCTAAAGGGATAACACCTCAAAGAGTTGAGGAAGTGAATGCTGGAACTACTTGCCCTTGGGCATCAGTTCTGAGAAGCCAAGTGTGTGCTAGATGTGTACAAAAGCCAGGTGGATGCCATGCAGTGGGGGTCGTAAACTGTTACTAGTCCTACTATGGAAATAAAACACTTGGTTGCGGTAACAACAAAATCTTCATGGATGACAAGATTTTTTGAGATAGTGATCTCAAAGTCTTATCTTCAAAAGTTTAAGACTTTATAGATAGTGATCTAAAAGGTCTTAACTAAAGATACCTTAGGAGATAGAGATCTCCAGAAATAAGGATATTCTTATAAGGATGGAAATACTGGTTATGATAATTGTTAAGCTGTAATGTCAAGGACACTATAACTAACAAGATTGAGTATTAGTTGCATAAGATGCAACATTCGCATTGGATGCGAGCACTGTTACTGGGGATATGCAAGTACCGTAAAAGGACTTGGCGTAGTCTCGCGGGAACAGAGTGACTGATCAGCTTACCTAGCTATTTTCTAAATAGCCTATGATTGTCACATGAGTGTAAGTTTAAATGATTAGCCCATTAATGGCTCTTTGGGCTAGTGGGAGATTGTTGGAAATGCGAGCCCACGGCGAGCCATTATGCAATAAATGTTATTGCACATATCATTCCCTGATCTGAAATGAAGAATGAATAATTTGTATAATAGGTCCCTTAGTACAATTAGGGTTATGTATCATGGCCATCTTAATAATCATACAGCTGTTGATTCAACTATTGAATCATAGAGACTGGTGCTTGGATGAACATCTAAAGAGTTAGATTGAGGACTCATCAAGCACCGTCAAATGATTATTAAGAGATGATCTCTAGCCTGAGTAGGAGATGGCAATCCTAGCTCTGAAGGCTGATATTTGACCGACCTCTTGATGCAGGTCCTCTGCATAGGAATAGAGATTCAGAGGTGTCAGATTAGTTAGGTCAAAGAGTTGACTTAACGAGATTGAGATAACCAAAGTCCTATATCATATGCTGTCATGATATAGGCACGCATCCTTTGACCGGTGACAGATGTGTTACTATATGTCTGAGTGTGTACATTTGGCAGACCAATAGGTTGATGACCTAATCAAGGTCTATACACCGGCGCGCTGGTGTGCATATAAGGGCATATGAGTAATATGATCTCTCAAAGGGATCATACAGGTTCAGTTACTGAACCGGAAGACATGAGCTCACTCATGAGATATTGGGAAGAATCAAATTCCATGCGCATGGTCATCTCGCTTTGGAAGCTTGACTGAATTTGTAGGTTTGAAATATACTTTTAGTATATGATCAAGACCTAGGTATGATATACGCTTTTGTAAAGTGTATGATTGATACCAACTCCCAATGATCGAATGAGAAACTTACTGATAAAACCATGAAGTAGACAGTATAAAGTTGATCCGATACTTCGGGTTTTAGTCTGAGTCTTCCAGTATGCAGGATGTACAGGTATTGGGAATACCTGAGGGTGATTTGATCATAAACGATTGTATAACCATGACGCTTCCATTCCTAGGGAGTGATGAAACGGGTCTGGATTTTAGTGACTCCTCTCAGTAGAGAAGTGATCTGATCTTGGTCCAAGTGTTGGACATTGATCTGAATGTGATTCAGATACAATGAGAAGATTAGATTTACGGTCTTGATTTAATCAAGCATCTATGAGAGGCCCGCGATCTGGATTTGAGATATGATCTCAATATCCATGTCACTATACGTGGAACAATACAATCGCCCTGTCCTTATCTCCAAGTATCTGCGGAGAGATTGCATTATTCTTGAAGGGTTCAAGAATAATTCCATAAGATCTAAGCAATGAAGAAATAATGATTAAATGTGATTTAATCATCTTGATGTGTGAAGAAATTATCCAATTTAATTAAATGTGATTTAATTAATGTGGATAAGAATAATGTGGATAGAAATATCCAATTATTCATAATATATTATAAATGTGATTTATAATGTATTAGAGAGAGCTAATTATAATTTATATGTGTTGATTAATTATTATGTGTATTGGATACACATTGTTTAATTAATTAACAATATGAATTATATGTTGTTTTGGGTTGTGAATATGATTCACAATTTTTTCCATGGCAAGAATGCAATATTCTCAAAGATAATTGTGAATTATTTTTGAAGAATAAAACCCAATAAATTTGTTGCAAATAAATAAGAGAGAAAATCAAGAAGATATGCAATCTCATGGGAATCCATGAGATTGCCTCCTTGGACTCCCATAGTGGGCGGCACACCACTCCTATATGGAATGGGTGGCCGTCCAACATGGAAGGTGCATGGAGATGAAATCTCCATGCACATTCTCTCCTTATTTGTTGGGTTGATTTAGGAATAAATTATATTTGATTTTATCAAATATATTTTGACCTAAATTTGTTGCTTTTGACAACAACAATCTTGGCCATTGGATTGACACAAATCAATCTCACCCATTGATTTTATGTGTCCCATGGATTGAGATCCATGGATCCCAAAACCCTATAAATAGAGAGGCATACTATGCTCTCTGATGACTTGCAATATAGGAGCTCTCTCTCTCCCTCATTTCTTCATACACGCCAGCCCTCTCTCCCTCTCTTGTTGGTGGCCGTCCACCATGCCCTAGAGGAGAGAACCGTCGTCGCCTTCGCCACCGCGCCGCCGCTTCAACGTTCTTCGGTTCTCCGTCTTCTTGGAGAGTTCCTCTCACGAAGGAGACGTTTGATCTCGTGCGACGAGATCAGGAGCAACCATGCTTGGATCATCTTCTTGGATTGCGAGGATAACGCGGTTCATCCCCGCGCTCGCAAGCGGTCTCGCCGACGATCGACTTGAGACAGGAGGTCTCTTTCTTTAGAGACTTGATCAACCACGCTTCAAGAGGTATTGCATTATACTTGTTGTGGTTATAGATGAAATGATCTGAGAATGGTTCTCGGATCATGTGGTTTCATCGAATAAAATTTTTTAAATTCCGCTGCACCGAACAACTAGTACGACTAGTCGTTCTTCGTCGTATCCGATACGACGATCACGCTTCCGTGATGCGCTTCAGGATAATTCCATATCCTTCAGAATCGTCGGCCTCTGGTGCACTTCGAGATGCATCGACTTCAAGAAAACCGCTCCAAGTCCACCGGGCCCTCGCACAAAAAGATAAAATTTATGTCAGAGAGAGATATATCCAGAAATGGTCAGAAAAATAATTAAAGAAGAAATGAATAATTACAATGCGGCTCGGGGGTCAGACTACTCGAGTGATTGGAAAACATAAATCTAATTGTCTAAAGTGATCCTAAGCCATTTGCCTCCCCGGCAACGGTGCCACCCTTTTTAATGGTGTCTAAGTGACGAGTGCGTTGCAGTCGGATAGATCCGCGTCGATCAAAAATTAAACGCACAAATCGATGAATCGTCGAATGAATTAACATGTGGTTTTATGTTTATTTAGCTTGGGCAAGCCCCAGGCTCGACTCAAGGAGGCAAAGGAACAACTCGGGGTCAGATTAGATGAATATAATCGTGGTTTTCCAAGTGATTTTCTTTTGTATTTTTTGTTGGAAATACGAGCCCACGGCGAGCCATTATGCAATAAATGTTATTGCACATATCATTCCCTGATCTGAAATGAAGAATGAATAATTTGCATAATAGGTCCCTTAGTACAATTAGGGTTATGTACCATGGCCATCTTGATGATCATACAACTGTTGATTCAACTATTGAATCATAGAGGCTGGTGCTTGGATGAATATCTAAAGAGTTAGATTGAGGACTCATCAAGCACCGTCAAATGATTGTTAAGAGATGATCTCCAGCCTGAGTAGGAGATGGCAATCCTTATCTCTGAAGGCTGATATCTGACCGACCTCTTGATGCAGGTCCTCTGCATAGGAATAGAGATTCGGAGGTGTCAGATTAGTTAGGTCAAAAGAGTTGACTTAACGAGATCGAGATAACCAAAGTCCTATATCATATGCTGTCATGATATAGGCACGCATCCTCTGACCGGAGACAGATGTGTTGCTATATGTCTAAGTATGTACATTTGGCAGACCAATAGGTTGATGACCTAATCAAGGTCTATACACCGGCGCGCTGGTGTGCATATAAGGGCATATGAGTAATACGATCTCTCAAAGGGATCATACAGGTTCAGTTACTGAACCGGAAGACATGAGCTCACTCATGAGATATTGGGAAGAATCAAATTCCGTGCGCACGGTCGTCTCACTTTGAAAGCTTGACTGAATTTGTAGGTTTGATATATACTTTTGGAAAGTATATGATCAAGACCTAGGTATGATATATGCTTTTGGAAAGTATATGATCGATACCGACTCCCAATGATCGAATGAGAAACTTACTGATAAAACCATGAAGTAGACAGTATAAAGTTGATCGAATACTTCGGGTTTAGTCTGAGTCTTCCAGTATGCAGGATGTACAGGTATTGGGAATACCTGAGGGTGATGTGATCATAAACGATTGTATAACCATGACGCTTCCATTCCTAGGGAGTGATGAAACGGGTCTGGATTTTAGTGACTCCTCTCAGTAGAGAAGTGATCTGATCTTGGTCCAAGTGTTGGACATTGATCTGAATGTGATTCAGATACAATGAGAAGATTAGATTTACGGTCTTGATTTAATCAAGCATCTATGGGAGGCCCGCGATCTGGATTTGAGATATGATCTCAATATCCATGTCACTATACGTGGAACAATACAATCGCCCTGTCCTTATCTCCAAGTATCTGCGGAGAAAGCGCATTATCCTTGAAGGAGTTCATGGATAATTCTATTGTTGATATATGTATCCGAGCATTGAGAAAATGGATAATTGAATGTGATTTAATTATCATGAGTAATATGAATTTGATTCATATTATAAAGAGAGTTATCTTAGATAATTAAATGAGATTTAATTATCAAAGATGTAAATAATGTGAATGTGATTCATATTATTTGGACACAAGAGAATAGAGATCTAAGATGATTAAATATGATTTAATTATCATGGATATGAATAATGTGGATAGCAATATCCATATTAGTCATATATATTATAAATGTGATTTATAATATATAAGAGAGAGCTATTTATAATTTACATTTGTTAATTAAATGTTAATGTGAATTGGATTCACATTGGACATCAAATTGAAAATGTAATTTACATTTTGTTTTGGGTTGTGAATGTGATTCACAAATTTTCAATGGCATGATTGCAATGTTCACAAAATAAATTGGATTTATTTTTTGTGAAATAATTTGCAACAAAAGTTGTTGCAAATAATGGAGATTACATAAAAGGTGAAATAGCCACCTTCCTAATGGAGGAGGGTGGACGGCCACCACTCCCATTAGGAAAGGGAGGCCGTCCCCCCTCTCCACATGGAAGGAGGCTTTCTCTCCTTTCATTATCTCCATGTATTGATGATTTAATTTTGTAATTAAATTGTGTTGATTTATCAACATATATTTAAATTAAATTAATTGTTGTTGTGTTTTTAGCAACAAATCATGACCATTGAAAGAAACACAAATTAATGTGGACCATTGGATTTGTGTTGACACATGGATTGAGATCCATGGATCCCAAAATCCTATATAAGGAGAGGCACCCCATTGCTCTTCTTTACACACAAGTTGAGGCAACAAATCTCTCTCTCTCTCTCTCTCATTCTCTCTACACGTCCTCTCTCTTTCTCTCTCATGTGGCCGTCCACCATGGATGCCCTAGAGAGGTTCTCCATCGCCGCGGCATCGTCGTTATGCTGCCCGATGGTTTGCTCGTGGATCTCCATCTCCTTCGGTGCGCCCCGCTCGTGAAGAAGACATCGTATCTTGTGTGTCGAGATCAGGAGATCCGCTGCTTGGATCATCAACATGGATTGCGAGAAGCACGCGGTTCATCCCCGCGCTCGCAAGCGTCTCCTCCGTCAGATCGGACTTGAGACAGGAGGTCTCTTTGTTTAGAGACTCGATCGCAACCACGCTTCAAGAGGTAAACCTAATACTTGTTTGTGGTTTAGACGAAACGATCCGAGAAGTGTTCTTGGATCATGTGGTTTCGTCGCAAGAAAATTTTTTTAATTTCCGCTGCATAGAACAACTAGTGCGACTAGTCGTTCTTCGTCGTATTCGATGCGATGCTCACGCTTCCGTGATGCGCTTGAGGATCTAACCATATCCTTCAAGTGGTATCAGAGCCTTAGGTCGGTGTTTTTGGATACGATCCATAAACCGAGGACGACTTGGGTTCATTAGGGTATGCGAAAGTTTTCTTGCATTTCATTTTCGCATCTCTGTTTTGATATTATTTTCGGCACTGTTTAAATTGTTTAAACACGAAAATAATAATTGGATTTTGTTCCCCATTAAATAAGGAAACCGTAGGATCTGAGTTTGCATGATTTCGATTCCGTTTGCTCTAGATATGCTCATTTTAGTGAACTTGTATCCACTGTTTCGGGGACTGCGGATCATGACGTAATTAAGATGTTAATTGCGGATTTGAAACGCCTCGAAATGCGTGCAAATCACTTGGGTTCTGTTGTAAATCAAGTTAGCAAACTTTAGAAATTTACTTTGCTTAATTTGGATTTAAATTGATTGAGATATGGTATTTTTAGTAAGTGAGGGTCACTGCTGAAAATACTTTCCTAATCAAGAACCTAGTGATTGTCATTTAATTAATTAGTGAAATTAAATTGTTTAATTTCCTGGAATAATTATGCATAAATATTTGTGAAATATTTAATGATAATTATGTCCTTAAATGACTTTTCCCTAACCAACAAATGATTAGATGTGATCTAGATCAAGATTGGTTACATGATCTACATGATCAACATTCCAACAAACATGTTGCTTGAATAGGACTTGGGATTTGTTTAGCAAATCTCATTATAATGTTAATCAAAATTGTTTTGATTATTACTATATGGAATAATTTCGGTTGAAGAACCGATGATCATCTCAAGTACAAAATGATCTATTTTGCATTATCCTTTCCCGAGGTGGATATGGTGTCTAGTCGGAGAGCATTGGGGTTGCGGGTTGCAACGTATGTGGTCCGTCCCACTCTCGTCGGTACTAGCCATGACAGTGGGTAGGGTTAGTATAATGCTTAAGAAATCATGATGTATTTCTAATTATTAAAATTCGAAATAATACGTATTTGAGATAATACCATTATTCAAGTAACTATTAAAATGTTTGTTGGATATTAATTGGATCATTAATTTAATATGATTAGATTAATTGGAATCCAATTAAAATTAAAACACTCTATTATGAATAGAGATGTTATTTCCCTTGGAAGAATTAATCATAATGAATATGATTCATAATGATTAATTAGAATTTGAATATGATATGGAGGATCACATAAGTGACATCCATGGTCTCCCGTCAAGGCGAAGGGTTCCGTCGCCAGATATTGTATGTAGGAGACGCCTGTCCGAAGTGACAGCTCCTGCATACGATCCATTTGGATCGGGCTCTTCGCTTCTCGAAAGAGTAAGGACGTATGCGTAGTGACCCCAATATCGGGTCCTCATATTATTGGGGCGATATTGGATTGCGCATAGCGAGTTGTATTCCTGTTGACGGTTGGTTCAATTAATGACGGGTCAACATTGCCTTAGGGGTGGTGGGCCCGGGTGTTAAAGACCGAATTGGGAGATGCAAGTTGGACTTGCAAGGCGGAATGTGTTCCCGCTTCTTTTTATCCGAGTTGTAGGTTCTCATATTATTGGGATGCAACAAAGATAAGGAAGGAGATCCCAGATCTTGTTGAGATATAATGGTAAGTATATCTCTTACATTGAAAGTGATTAAGGGAATGAACTTTCAGTGTTGACAAGACAAGACAACTTTGATATAAAAATCCTAAATCAAAGTAATATATATATATTTATATATTTATGCAAATTTCTTATTTCAGATAATCCTTCATTAAAACCCACTCAATGATATACTCAATAATAACCAGTAAAATATCATGGATTGGACTCATGATCCAGATATTGTACTTGCAATTGGACACATAATGTATGTGGTTGCAATATGCAAGTTTCCTCATAATATTGAGGAATGACAATTAAATAGATAATAGGACTACAACCCTAGGGTTTGTATGTCTCTATAGTCTTGATCCCTCATCGGATGTACTTTGGAAGTGACATGTCGATGATGATCGCAATTGTCAAATAATCCTTATAAAATTAATGAAGATATTCTGGCATACACATGTGCTCTTGACATTTAACATGAATGAGATGGTTCACTGCATCATGCAGAATGGTGGCTCTATAAGAGATGATGTATTCAAATTGTTTGAGTACCTACCTGAACCTATGTTTTAAGAGTTTAGATGGATGTAGATGATGAGTGTCATCATTCTACTATCTATACTCTGGTCATTCATGAAGCTTCATAATATTCATATTGTATGAATTTAATGAAGCATGTATAAATGTTGAAATGCTCTTACATAAGAGATCCTTAGTCTTAAGCAATGGTTGCTTATAGATAAAGGGAGCGCAGTGGAAGCATGGGTTGGACCCGAGTAAGAAGTATAATCAAAGAGTTGACTATACATCTATGACTTCCATATGTCATCCGAAGAGTTGGATGAATGCCAATACTGCAATAAGTTGATGTGTTGATAGTATGACTATCAAGTCTATCTAGAATCCTTAGAGAAGGACTCGGATGGAGCATCAGATTAATCTACATAAATCATTGATAAGATAAAGTCAAATAATTGTATCTCAATCTTCTGATGACATTTGCAATAGGTTGCATATGTTTTAGAAGATTGGAAAATTTGATCTTAAAGGTTTATAGTTATCCACATGGATATTGATGCAATTGTTGCAACAATCTCTGTTGGATTGATAGACTTGTTAATTTCAGTGGGAGAGTCCTTAGTCTTAGAGAATGTCTCTATGACCTAGATATAAGAATACACTCATTGTTTGTTTCTAAATGTTAGAAATAAACATGAATATGAGATAGAACTATCATAAAGAGTTATGATGTATATATTTCAGATAGTAATCTAATAATCTAGTGGACTTCACTAAATTAGAAAATTAATGAATGGTTCATTAACATTTCTAAATACTGAAATTAAACCTTAAGATCAATAGGAGGATGAAGATCATTTGACAATGATCTAGCATCAAGCCTTGGACATTTGTCTATTGATTTGATCAATAGGCTAGTAAGAGATGAAACTTTAGAATGTCTAAAATTTCAAAGCTTACATGCTTATGAATATTGTATTCATAATAAAATGTCCAATACACCCTTCTTTGGGAATGGTGTAAGATGATAAGGTATTCGGGATCTCATACATATTGATGTATGCGGATCATCTATATCATAGTAAACATTATGGATATATGATATCTATTAATGATTATGTATGATATGAAATTTCTTCTCTTCACCTGAACAAACCTTTGAAATGTTCAAAGATTTCATAATTTTGGTCTACAACCAAAGTTTGAAGGAAGATAAAATGAATTTGATCTAATCAAGGTAGCATGTACCTGTTAGATGAATTCAAAGGATACCTTATGGAGATATGAATATCATTTCTATCTCAATCCTCCTAACTCACCTTAACTCAATAGAGTTATAGGGAGATACAATTGGATCATGTGTGACATGATCTTATCAATGATGATTTTTAGCATAATTATCCCTTAGTTTCCAGGTATATATGTGTAGTAGAGACTATAATATATATCCTTAATAAGGTTCCATGCAAGATGGAATCTAGCACTTGAGAGTGCTGCTTCATTAGGAAAATAAAGGATGGTATTGGATACCTACTTTATGACCTTGAGATTCTTGAAATATCTCATCTCTGAGAATGTGATTCTTGGAGGTTGAGACTCTTGAGAATCAAGATGAAAATGAAGTGTAGGAACTCATTTAATCTTGAAAAGATAATGAGGCTCCTGAAATTGGAAACTAAAAGGATAATTGAAGATGAAACACTAAAACCTCTTCAAAAGAGTTTGAGGAAGGATTCCATGTGTCAGAGAAATCTGACAATGATCGAACTTCATGTGATGAAGCTTCTGAAGATCATAGCATGGATAGATGGATGTTAGCAATAAAAGTCTAAAGTAGACTTCATATACAAGTGTTGTATATGGACCCTATAGGATCCACCTATATAGGTAAGACCTGTAAAGGTGTAAATGGATCTTCAAGAGAAAGGGAACCTGATGAGAAGGTAGAGACCCTCAAAGCACGGTTCGTAGCCATGAGCCACACACCGGAAGAGAAGACATTGCTTGCAATGAGACTTGCTCTTCGGTGACCATGCTTAAAATCATCAGAATGTTGCTAATCTTAGCTACACAACTTGACTATTGCATCTTCAAGATGTAAGTCAATATTGCATTCCTCTACGAATACCTCTTTGAGGATATTCACATGAAGTAGCCCCAGGGCTTCATGGTTGAGGAAAGCAAGGTGTGCAAACTAAGGAATCCATCTATGGACTCAAATAAGCTTCTTGAAGTTGGACCATAAGATTTGATGGAATTATAATTGTTATGATTTCAGATAGAATCTTGATGAGCCATGTGAAGCTTAGTGGGAGTGCCTTTGTGTTCATCTTGCTGAATGTAGAAGATATCCTGATCATTTAAAATGATATAAGGATAATAATAAGTGTTTTATTCTCTGGTTATTCCATATCTTGAAATATGATTTCAAAGAAACCTCTTAGATCTTAGTTCTGAAGTTGTTCAGAAGCCAAGAGAAGAGGATAATTGGACTGTCACATTTGTAGTATACCTTGGACATATTCTATTCATAGAAATTCCAAGAAAGGCTTCTAACCCTTAAGATATGGTACTGACCTATCTTAAGGGATAGCACCTCAAAGAGTTGAGGAAGTAAATGCTACAACTACTTGCACTTGTGCATTAGTTACGAGAAGCTGAGTGTACAAATGCCAGATGTCTGTCATGCAGTGGGAATAGTAAATTTTACTAATCCTACTGTAGAGATAAAACACTTGATTGCAGTAAATCTTCATAGATGAGGAGATTTTTGAGAAAGTAATCTCAAAGTCTTGTCTTCAAAAGTTTAAGACCATGTAGATAGTGATCTGTAAAGGTCTAAACTTTAGATACCTTAGGAGATAGAGATCTCTGGGAATGAAGGTATTCTAATAAGGATTATGGGGATACTGGTTATGATAATTGTTAAGCTGTAATGTCAAGGACACTATAACTAACAAGATTGAGTATTAGTTGCATAAGATGCAACATTCGCATTGGATGCGAGCACTGTTACTGGGGATATGCAAGTACCGTAAAAGGACTTGGCGTAGTCTCGCAGGAACAGAGTGACTGATCAGATTACCTAGCTATTTTCTAAATAGCCTATGATTGTCACATGAGTGTGAGGTTAAATGATTAGCCCATTAATGGCTCTTTGGGCTAGTGGGAGATTGTTGGAAATGCAAGCCCACGGCGAGCCATTATGCAATAAATGTTATTGCACATATCATTCCCTGATCTGAAATGAAGAATGAATAATTTGTATAATAGGTCCCTTAGTACAATTAGGGTTATGTATCATGGCCATATTAATAATCATACAGCTGTTGATTCAACTATTGAATCATAGAGGCTGGTGCTTGGATGAACATCTAAAGAGTTAGATTGAGGACTCATCAAGCACCGTCAAATGATTATTAAGAGATGATCTCCAGCCTGAGTAGGAGATGGCAATCCTAGCTCTGAAGGCTGATATCTGACCAACCTCTTGATGCAGGTCCTCTGCATAGGAATAGAGATTCGGAGGTGTCAGATTAGTTAGGTCAAAGAGTTGACTTAACGAGATCGAGATAACCAAAGTCCTATATCATATGCTGTCATGATATAGGCACGCATCCTCTGACCGGAGACAGATGTGTTACTATATGTCTGAGTGTGTACATTTGGCAGACCAATAGGTTGATGACCTAATCAAGGTCTATACACCGGCGCGCTGGTGTGCATATAAGGGCATATGAGTAATACGATCTCTCAAAGGGATCATACAGGTTCAGTTACTGAACCGGAAGACATGAGCTCACTCATGAGATATTGGGAAGAATCAAATTCCATGCGCATGGTCGTCTCGCTTTGGAAGCTTGACTGAATTTGTAGGTTTGATATATACTTTTAGTATATGATCAAGACCTAGGTATGATATACGCTTTTGGAAAGTGTATGATGGATACCAACTCCCAATGATCGAATGAGAAACAAACTGATAAAACCATGAAGTAGACAGTATAAAGTTGATCCGATACTTCGGGTTTTAGTCTGAGTCTTCCAGTATGCAGGATGTACAGGTATTGGGAATACCTGAGGGTGATTTGATCATAAACGATTGTATAACCATGACGCTTCCATTCCTAGGGAGTGATGAAACGGGTCTGGATTTTAGTGACTCCTCTCAGTAGAGAAGTGATCTGATCTTGGTCCAAGTGTTGGACATTGATCTGAATGTGATTCAGATACAATGAGAAGATTAGATTTACGGTCTTGATTTAATCAAGCATCTATGAGAGGCCTGCGATCTGGATTTGAGATATGATCTCAATATCCATGTCACTATACGTGGAACAATACAATCGCCCTGTCCTTATCTCCAAGTATTTGCGGAGAGATTGCATTATTCTTGAAGGGTTCAAGAATAATTCCATAAGATCTAAGCAATGAAGAAATAATGATTAAATGTGATTTAATCATCTTGATGTGTGAAGAAATTATCCAATTTAATTAAATGTGATTTAATTAATGTGGATAAGAATAATGTGGATAGAAATATCCAATTATTCATAATATATTATAAATGTGATTTATAATGTATTAGAGAGAGCTAATTATAATTTATATGTGTTGATTAATTATTATGTGTATTGGATACACATTGTTTAATTAATTAACAATATGAATTATATGTTGTTTTGGGTTGTGAATATGATTCACAATTTTTTCCATGGCAAGAATGCAATATTCTCAAAGATAATTGTGAATTATTTTTGAAGAATAAAACCCAATAAATTTGTTGCAAATAAATAAGAGAGAAAATCAAGAAGATATGCAATCTCATGGGAATCCATGAGATTGCCTCCTTGGACTCCCATAGTGGGCGGCACACCACTCCTATATGGAATGGGTGGCCGTCCAACATGGAAGGTGCATGGAGATGAAATCTCCATGCACATTCTCTCCTTATTTGTTGGGTTGATTTAGGAATAAATTATATTTGATTTTATCAAATATATTTTGACCTAAATTTGTTGCTTTTGACAACAACAATCTTGGCCATTGGATTGACACAAATCAATCTCACCCATTGATTTTATGTGTCCCATGGATTGAGATCCATGGATCCCAAAACCCTATAAATAGAGAGGCATACTATGCTCTCTAATGACTTGCAATATAGGAGCTCTCTCTCTCCCTCATTTCTTCATACACGCCAGCCCTCTCTCCCTCTCTTGTTGGTGGCCGTCCACCATGCCCTAGAGGAGAGAACCGTCGTCGTCTTCGCCACCGCGCCGCCGCTTCGACGTTCTTCGGTTCTCCGTCTTCTTGGAGAGTTCCTCTCACGAAGGAGACGTTTGATCTCGTGCGACGAGATCAGGAGCAACCATGCTTGGATCATCTTCTTGGATTGCGAGGATAACGCGGTTCATCCCCGCGCTCGCAAGCGGTCTCGCCGACGATCGACTTGAGACAGGAGGTCTCTTTCTTTAGAGACTTGATCAACCACGCTTCAAGAGGTATTGCATTATACTTGTTGTGGTTATAGATGAAACGATCTGAGAATGGTTCTCGGATCATGTGGTTTCATCGAATAAAATTTTTTAAATTCCGCTGCACCGAACAACTAGTACGACTAGTCGTTCTTCGTCGTATCCGATACGACGATCACGCTTCCGTGATGCGCTTCAGGATAATTCCATATCCTTCAGAATCGTCGACCTCTGGTGCACTTCGAGATGCATCGACTTCAAGAAAACCGCTCCAAGTCCACCGGGCCCTCGCACAAAAAGATAAAATTTATGTCAGAGAGAGATATATCCAGAAATGGTCAGAAAAATAATTAAAGAAGAAATGAATAATTACAATGCGGCTCGGGGGTCAGACTACTCGAGTGATTGGAAAACGTAAATCTAATTGTCTAAAGTGATCCTAAGCCATTTGCCTCCCCGGCAACGGTGCCACCCTTTTTAATGGTGTCTAAGTGACGAGTGCGTTGCAGTCGGATAGATCCACGTCGATCAAAAATTAAATGCACAAATCGATGAATCGTCGAATGAATTAACATGTGGTTTTATGTTTATTTAGCTTGGGCAAGCCCCAGGCTCGACTCAAGGAGGCAAAGGAACAACTCGGGGTCAGATTAGATGAATATAATCGTGGTTTTCCAAGTGATTTTCTTTTGTATTTTTTGTTGGAAATGCGAGCCCACGGCGAGCCATTATGCAATAAATGTTATTGCAATTCACTCCTTAATCTGAAATAAAGAATACATAATTTGCATAATAGGTCCCTTAGTACAATTAGGGTTATGTACCATGGCCATCTTGATGATCATACACCTGTTGATTCAACTATTGAATCATAGAGGCTGGTGCTTGGATGAATATCTAAAGAGTTAGATTGAGGACTCATCAAGCACCATCAAATGATTGTTAAGAGATGATCTCCAGCCTGAGTAGGAGATGGCAATCCTTATCTCTGAAGGCTGATATCTGACCGACCTCTTGATGCAGGTCCTCTGCATAGGAATAGAGATTCGGAGGTGTCAGATTAGTTAGGTCAAAAGAGTTGACTTAACGAGATCGAGATAACCAAAGTCCTATATCATATGCTGTCATGATATAGGCACGCATCCTCTGACCGGAGACAGATGTGTTGCTATATGTCTAAGTATGTACATTTGGCAGACCAATAGGTTGATGACCTAATCAAGGTCTATACACCGGCGCGCTGGTGTGCATATAAGGGCATATGAGTAATACGATCTCTCAAAGGGATCATACAGGTTCAGTTACTGAACCGGAAGACATGAGCTCACTCATGAGATATTGGGAAGAATCAAATTCCGTGCGCACGGTCGTCTCGCTTTGAAAGCTTGACTGAATTTGTAGGTTTGGTATATACTTTTGGAAAGTATATGATCAAGACCTAGGTATGATATATGCTTTTGGAAAGTATATGATCGATACCGACTCCCAATGATCGAATGAGAGACTTACTGATAAAACCATGAAGTAGACAGTATAAAGTTGATCGAATACTTCGGGTTTAGTCTGAGTCTTCCAGTATGCAGGATGTACAGGTATTGGGAATACCTGAGGGTGATGTGATCATAAACGATTGTATAACCATGACGCTTCCATTCCTAGGGAGTGATGAAACGAGTCTGGATTTTAGTGACTCCTCTCAGTAGAGAAGTGATCTGATCTTGGTCCAAGTGTTGGACATTGATCTGAATGTGATTCAGATACAATGAGAAGATTAGATTTACGGTCTTGATTTAATCAAGCATCTATGGGAGGCCCGCGATCTGGATTTGAGATATGATCTCAATATCCATGTCACTATACATGGAACAATACAATCGCCCTGTCCTTATCTCCAAGTATCTGCGGAGAAAGCGCATTATCCTTGAAGGAGTTCATGGATAATTCTATTGTTGATATATGTATCCGAGCATTGAGAAAATGGATAATTGAATGTGATTTAATTATCATGAGTAATATGAATTTGATTCATATTATAAAGAGAGTTATCTTAGATAATTAAATGAGATTTAATTATCAAAGATGTAAATAATGTGAATGTGATTCATATTATTTGGACACAAGAGAATAGAGATCCAAGATGATTAAATATGATTTAATTATCATGGATATGAATAATGTGGATAGCAATATCCATATTAGTCATATATATTATAAATGTGATTTATAATATATAAGAGAGAGCTATTTGTAATTTACATTTGTTAATTAAGTGTTAATGTGAATTGGATTCACGTTGGACATCAAATTGAAAATGTAATTTACATTTTGTTTTGGGTTGTGAATGTGATTCACAAATTTTCAATGGCATGATTGCAATGTTCACAAAATAAATTGGATTTATTTTTTGTGAAATAATTTGCAACAAAAGTTGTTGCAAATAATGGAGATTACATAAAAGGTGAAATAGCCACCTTCCTAATGGAGGAGGGTGGACGGCCACCACTCCCATTAGGAAAGGGAGGCCGTCCCCCCTCTCCACATGGAAGGAGGCTTTCTCTCCTTTCATTATCTCCATGTATTGATGATTTAATTTTGTAATTAAATTGTGTTGATTTATCAACATATATTTAAATTAAATTAATTGTTGTTGTGTTTTTAGCAACAATTCATGACCATTGAAAGAAACACAAATTAATGTGGACCATTGGATTTGTGTTGACACATGGATTGAGATCCATGGATCCCAAAACCCTATATAAGGAGAGGCATCCCATTGCTCTTCTTTACACACAAGTTGAGGCAACAAATCTCTCTCTCTCTCTCTCTCATTCTCTCTACACGTCCTCTCTCTTTCTCTCTCATGTGGCCGTCCACCATGGATGCCCTAGAGAGGTTCTCCATCGCCGCGGCATCGTCGTTATGCTGCCCGATGGTTTGCTCGTGGATCTCCATCTCCTTCGGTGCGCCCCGTTCGTGAAGAAGACATCGGATCTCGTGTGTCGAGATCAGGAGATCCGCTGCTTGGATCATCAACATGGATTGCGAGAAGCACGCGGTTCATCCCCGCGCTCGCAAGCGTCTCCTCCGTCGGATCGGACTTGAGACAGGAGGTCTCTTTGTTTAGAGACTCGATCGCAACCACGCTTCAAGAGGTAAACCTAATACTTGTTTGTGGTTTAGACGAAACGATCCGAGAAGTGTTCTTGGATCATGTGGTTTCGTCGCAAGAAAATTTTTTTAATTTCCGCTGCATAGAACAACTAGTGCGACTAGTCGTTCTTCGTCGTATTCGATGTGATGCTCACGCTTCCGTGATGCGCTTGAGGATCTAACCATATCCTTCATTTTTTATGCGATAAATATGCCAAATGCAACAATACGGATGAATTCAGTTATTAAGAAAATTAACAACTTAGCCAAAATTAATTTTAATGTGAAATTAATACAACTTGACCAAATTATATTTTTCCTATAAACCTAATCCATTGATTAGTGCAAAATGTATTTTTTTTGGAATTTTTGGATTTAAAGTGCATACATGAAAAATGCAAACTTTTTGCAGTTTTTATGCAATTTTTCATGCAAATGATATGCAAAAATTATGAAAACTTTACTGGAAGTTAAATATGATGAAATGAAGCTACATTATTGTTTTTAGAATTTTTTGACACTTTATGATTTTCTTATGAATATTTTACTGAAAGTAGAGCGACTGCGAGTATTTAATTCCTAATAAATCCACGAAATCAAATTATCCAGAAAATAAATATTTCAAATAGATATTTCAATAAGGAATTCAGGAAACTTGAAATTTTGTAAAAACCTTATACGTGGAATTAATTAAAAATCAATTACAAAAATCACTCTATAATTTATTTTATACACAAGACAACTCCCAATTGGATGAAATTTAGACTATAATTAAAGCACACATAGAGGCATCATCTACAATTTTTTCACAATTTTTGGAGCAAGAAATATGGTTGTGCGAATTTCAAAGCTTAAATGGGTAAAATATCACTGATTTTCAATCTTTGATTTTTAATAAATAATATGATGCTCACGAAAATACAAATAAATATCCACAAGATAAAGAATTAGTTGCTCTACAACATGCTATTTTTTCATTAAATAAAATGATGATATTTGACTATCCAAATTACGCTAAAAGTCAGGGGTCTTTTTGAAATAACAGGAATGAAAATAAACAAATTAAAACTATGCACAGAGGTACTTTGGTAATTTTAAGAATCTGAACAAATGAAAATGCAATTTTCATAATAAAAATAAAATGGACCGTGCTTATTCTTCTCACTCAAGTAACGCAAAGGCACGGGCGGCTAGGGCTTGAGGAGGCCAGGAAGCGGACGGCGACGACGACGAGATGGGTGGCGTGTGTGGAAAAGGCGGAGGCACAGGTGGATAGCGTCGCTGGCAGCAGACGGCTTTGAGGGCGGCGGACTGCTGCGGTTACACGGACGCGCGGTGTGCCGTACTTGGCGGTGCGAGGCCGACGGGCTAGAAGGTGGTGACGTCGTGCTGGGCGCGCAGCGTCGAGGGCGGCGGCCTGGTATGGGTGGCGTACGCGAGGCCAACGATGTAGGCGGAGGTGGCAGACTGGGATGTGCATGGCCGCACTAGGGCTGGTGCTGGCCCGCGCGCCTTGCGCGAGGCGGTGACGGCGAACGGTCCACCGCGGTTGGCGCGGCGAGGACGGAGGGGGCAGCGGTCACGGCTGCGCGTATGGTGGAGCAACTGGGATCGGGCGGCGACCGTGACGGCGCGGAGCTCAGGACAGCGGCGGTCGACCGCTGGTGTGCTGCTGGCCGGATCAACGACCTGCTGGCGTGGGAGGACGAGGCAGGGCGGCAGAGGCGAGGCGGCGGCCCTCCACGGAGGTGGGTCGGCCAGGGGCTGGGCGGTGGAGGCGCGCCTGCTGTGGGCAGTTCCTGTGTTTTTTTTCTTTTGCAATTTCTTTAATGATTTTCTTTGTAAACATGGAATAGAAAATGTAATGTAGATAAGGTGTGGATGAGATGATGATAGTGATGGGGTTGATGATGTGTTTTTTTTGTAAATGGCAAATAAAATGTGGAAAAGGTTGTGATGTTTGTGTTGTGATTGTGATGATAATCAACAAGAAAAAGAAAATTGTTAGATAAAATAAAATGACAAGATATAGATAGAGAATACTTACCTATGGTTCGTCAAAAATGAGCCATAGTGTGCGGCTCTCGTCATAGCCTCGATCTGGTTCGACGAAAAATCAGAGAAGCTCTGCGATCTTGACGGGAAGTTCGCTACGCGGCAACTGCGGATCTCGCCTGCAGGTTGTCGTCGCTCAACGTCTAAGGGGGAGCTGTCACCTCACGACTTAAAACGGGGCTCAAACCTCTCTCACTTGTAGAACGACGGATGATGAGAAATGGAGGAGGGGATGGGAATATAAAGAGGAGGAAATGGAAGTTGAAGAAGGATGGAGAGAGTAGGGTAGTGGGGAGTTATTGGCTTGGAGTGGAAGACAAGGGGAGAAGAGGTAAAAGGGAGGAAAAATAAATATTAAATATAATAATATAGTAAGCTACTAAAAATAAAAATAATTAAAATAATAATAATAAAATATAAAATCCGAAAATCATAAAAAATAAATCCGAAAATAAAAAATTGGGGTGACATGTGGCGGCTCCAGGAGCTGCCACATGTCGCTCCTAAAAATTTCAAAAATTAAATGTAAACAAAAATCAAAAAGAAATAAAAAAGAGATTAAATCAAAAAGTGCTCAACACGAAAGTTGCTCATCTTGACGAGATCAAGAACTTTCGTGAAGGGTCGAAAATCAAATGAAATCATATGTACAAAATGTATGTTTGAGTGGTATCTCATAGATATAAAATACCGTATTTTATCTTTTGTAATTTTTTTGGAATTTTAAAAGAGAGAAAAATCAAAATAAAATTAGAGAAAATATGAAAAGAATATTTACAACTTAATTTTTTGGATTTTAATAATGAAGAAAATAAAAGAATAGAATACAGGGGCAAAATGGTCAATATGTACAATATACAAAGGGGTTGATGGCGCTGCCCCCTGGGGTAGCCAACAAGGTTGCCCCGCCTCATTTTGGGGCAAATATTTTTTATTTTTTTGAAAAATATCATCATGTATATTCATCCCTATATCCCTCCTATATGGCATTCGAATTTCGTCAGAAATAGAGACTCCTACGACCTCCATTCAGACAGAGTCGATTTAAAAAATCCTGCGACCGTTAAAAAAAGACGCCTAGATGGAGGCCGTAGGAGTCTATGTTTCTGACAAAATTCGAATGACATAAAGGAGGTATATAGGGATGAATATACATGGTGATATTTTTCCAAAAAAATAAAAAAAATTTGCGAAAAATGGGGTGGGGGCAGCCATGTTGGCTACCCCTAGGGGGCAGCCCCATTTTTCCCCATATACAAAAGGGGCCCAAAACCCAAGTTTTGCATATGAGCTCCGATTTTAATGAAATTGGTCTTGTTTCGAAGATCGTTGAATGTATATTACGTTAAAAGTGAGTATACCTAATTCGGAGGTTGTATGAGAGAGATATGTGCATTTTAAGGTCTAAGGTCTTCAACTAGGTTTGGGGTTTTATTGGGTAATTTTACAAGTTAGTATTTTTTTGATATTTTTCTTTAATTAGTGTTAGTAATATATACACTATAGAATTGGTTTTATTGGATTCGGAGTTAGCATAAAATATATACAAATAGGTTAAATATGGTGAATGTACAGGTGACTATTTACAAGTGAATTTGGCTTCTTATTTTATGCAATATGAATGCTAAAATGCAGATATTATCAATGCATGCATGAATGCTAATAAGTGGAAATATGCACCTAATTACTCGAGAACAAAGCTCTATTTTCAACTTTTAGAGTCATGAATCACATATTCATCAGTTATCCTCTGCAGGTTTTCGTGCGCATGCAGACACCCTAAATCGCCTTCGACCCGCTTCGTCGGAGCTTGCCCAGGTCCCATCCTCCTTCCTGGATATCCGACCATCGGCGAGCCCATCTGCCCTGTCCACTTTTCGCGGAGGAGCCACATGAGTCTTTTGCCACCGTCTGATCGTTCATCAGAGTGTCGGATCACCACCGGTGCTCCGGTGAACATCGCCCAGGAGGAGTTCTTCTAGCACCTCTCTCCGACGTTGGATCTCTCTCCTATGCCAGACGCCAGAGCAGTCGTCGATCACAGTAGATGTCAGGCCGTTAGATCTGACACCTAACGGCCCCTGTACGCCCATGTTCGCACTCGTCGCCCACCGTTGGATCTGTCAGCTGCCAGTACGAGAGTCGTTCACCTTCGCCCATTCAGAACCTGCCACCTGTCCACCCCTACGCGCGACGCACGAGCTGCCTGGGTAGTTTACTCTGCTACCCCTACATTTACATCGGTTTATCTTTTAGTCTATAAAATAAATAGTATACAGAGAACTTTTTTGCATCTTTGTCCCTACAGTTTTCTTTATTTGCATCTTAGTCCTTCCTGTGTGGTTGCACGTGCATCGTCTCCTGTATTTGTGGGTTAATTACATGTATCGTCCTAGATTTACTTTATGTTATGCTTTGAAGTTATAGTCTTAATATTTGCATTTATACCCATGTTCGTAATGATTTGGGACATGTTCTAGAATTTGTGGATAAATTGCATATAGGACCCTACACTTTTTAGGCGTGTTATTTATTGGTTTCATTCCATCCCAAGTTTCATTCCATTCCCATTTATAAAAACCTATAAAAATTGAAAAAGACTAAAAATCTTAGAAAAAACATTAAAAATTCATAAAAAAATGAAAAAATGTGTTTTTACTTGTTGTAGTTAGGTTTTTATTTCTAGTTTGTCATAAAATTACTGCTCGAATTTTATAGGTATTTTAAGCATTTTTAACTTGCCTTTAGGTTCCAGTTGTACAATGTTTACCATTTTTGCTTTTATTTCATTTTTAGAAAATCAATAAAAAATCAGAAAAATTTAAGAAAATTAACAAAAAAACACTTGAATATTTTAAAATTCCAAAAATATTTTTATTTGGCTTTTCTAGATATTTTTAATGCTTTAAATAATTGTTTGTTTGTGACTTTTTGAGTCCTTGTAGTCTTTTTCCTAATATTAAAAATTACAAAAAAAATGAAAAAATATAAAATCCACCAAATTCTTTTATTTTCTTGGATTCCTGACTACTTCGTAGCTTTCGCATTCCATGCTCCTTGTGTTCTACCCTGGTAGTTGTACTAGGTAAAATAAAATAGCGAGGGTGCTACATTTGCTTGATTGATTGATTTTACTTTGGTCGTCTTCTTTTTCTTATTGAGTCCGATCCGAGTGGTTGAGGTCGCAATGACCATTGATACTTTTTATACGTAGTTGCTCGGGATTTTCGGGCCATCAAAATGGCGCTGTTGCCGGGGAGTGCGGCTTAGTAGTCAGTTTCCTTTTTGTGTGATTTCTTGCTTATTATATCTGATATATTTTTGAATAACTGTGGATTGAGACAATTTCTGTTCTATCTTTCTTACGAGGGCCCAACAAGCGAGGGCAGCTATCTTCAGAGAGCCGAGGCACCCGCGTGACTTGGAGGCAGCTCGTTTCTGCATCGAGCCGTAGGAGAGCGTAGGAGAGAAGGAGAAGAAGTTCAGGATCTTGTAGTGTAGTTAGACTAGCTTAGACTTTATTTCTGCCTTATTATTATAATAATAAAGGATAGACACTCTCAGACTTGGTGATTTCTTCGGGGTCTGTTTCACCGAGCATCGGTGTGCTCGGGGGACCTCATCGCGGATTTTTCACCCGTTTTGATTTTTCACCGATTTCTTTACTGCCTATCTGATTTCGAAGGTTTTGGCCCTTAGACTTAGGATTTTCTATGACTGTGATGTAATTAATTAAGGCTTAACCCTAATTATCTGCCAGCTCCTATAGATCGATAATTGGACTTGATTAATTAACTCACAAAGAAAAAGTTAGTTTAATTAGGCTCGAGTCCACGTGCCGTGAGGAACCACATACAGCGCGTGCAGGACCCGTTGCGGTAGGCACCAAGTGGTTCCCAAGATCGGACTCCGGACTTAGTCTGATTACCTAGCTACTATGCTTATCGTGTAGAAATTGCTTCGTATAAGGCCGACTTCTTCTTGCATCAAATAGGTAGTTTAATTTCAGTTTTTATTTTATGCACGGATCATCCTGCATGTAGCTGGAGTCAGGTACGTATTTCTTACTGTGCATGCATCATCGTGTTTGATCGCGCATTGGCTTTTTCGCTTTCTCCCCCTATTTTTGGACTTAAAATAATCAGGAGAACCGAAAAATTTGTTAGGCGTTGTTTGCTTGAAAAACATCTAGAAAGAAAAACTATAAAATTGGGACTACTAAACTCGCTTGATCTTAAAAGACATGTCACTTAAAATTGGGAGAGTAACACCCTCATCGTATGATTTGGATGAGCGAGAGAGTGACGCTCACACTAGGATAGAGCCATACCAGAACTCTTCGTAGACTACCGGCCTTTTACACGGGACAGTCTGTTAGGAGCATTGGGTTCCTACCAGCTCTCTTAATCGCTATGAAAGACTGCTTTATGACCTAATAAAATTGACAAGAAAAACAACCGAGCCTTTACGGTCATCAGCTCTGCGTTGAGTAGGTGAATTGGTGGGTTTGCTTTTCGATCTTGTGTGTTTCCAAATCTCATCCGCCTTACTCACTACATCAAGATGATGGGCAAGAGATACCTTAGGCACCCTCTGGCTGCACCGCTTTCAAGCACTCTAGCCTGCTCATCTAGGTTGGTTTGTGAGAGACGAGACCCGCTACCCGAGTTCGACTCCACCCTGTTCCCCTTGACCACCCTTCTACCAGTCCTGAGGTACTCGAGCAGAGACCACAGCATACAGTTGATTTATCGACACTTGAGTTTGGGTCTTTTGCCTTTGCAGAGACCTTGGCCAGTAGTGAGGAGCACACCGATGGACCCAGCGGGACACGGACGTACGTACTGGATCAGGATGCCATCAACAACACCTTGTTAGCCTCTCTGGAGATCATGCAGTGTCGGATCAGAGACTAGGGGGCTTTCATGGTGGACATGCGCCGAGAGAAGGAGTAGCTGAGAGCCGAGAGAGAACAGCCTAGAGCCAGTGGAGGCAGAGGACCAGAGATTCCAGCGGGAGGGGAGCTTGAGGGACCCGCATAGCCAGCAGCACCTGCATGACCGATGAGAGAGTTGCACAACCCTGGTGCAACTCTGACCCACAGATGGATAGTGTTGCCAGCCATTGCGGGAGATTTCAAGTTCCTTCCCCAGACCATTCAGCTTCTTCCACGGACTCGCCATAGAGGAGACTCATCTCCATCTTCGGGAGTTTGAGATGATCTGCAGTACTGTCCTCGATCGCCTCGTGGACGAGGATACCATCCGGATGATGGCCTTCCCTTTCTCCCTCGTAGACAGAGCAGCCAACTGGCTGAAGCACCTAGGGAGATTTGTCACTACATGGGAATAGCTCTGGAACGAGTACTTTAACAAGTACTATCCACTCGGTCAGACCAATGCAGCCATGGCCCAGATCAGCAACTTTTCTATGCTCCCCAACAAGAAGTTTTACGAGGCATGGGACAGATTCATGGAGCTCATAGACCGGTGTCCACCATGATATATCCAATCCCAATCTCGTCCAGAGTTTCTTTTGCAGGCTTACACCGGAGTTGCAGGGGCTAGTCAATGCATCCTGTGGGGGTTCATATTTTTCCAAGGATAAGGATCAGGTCTGGGCCATCTACGAGGAGATGGCAGAGAACTGCATCATAATGTCTCAGACCTGATTGTACACTCATGGGAAGCCCCAGCCACAGGTCGTGTCCTATCAGAGGATAGCACGAGTTGATGTCGGTCCATCTACATCATCAGCATTCGCAGCACAGGCAGAGTCGACGACCGCTGATATGGGGATTATCAACGAGAAGTTAGATCAGATTGAGTTTATTGAGAAGAAGCAGTGCCAGGGCATGTCTCAGATAGATCAGATGGCACATACGCTGAGTGACCTGAAGACCCTTATCATGTGTCTCCAGGAGTCACAGATGGCTTCTCAGCCCCATCTCAGGTCATGGGCAGATCCAGGCGGCAGCAGCTCGACCCAACACTCTAGCCAGCCCAAACAGGTTCACCATGTTCAGGCGGAGTCGTTCCAGTAGTCGCAGCAGTAATATCAGCCACCACCATCTCAAGACACTCAGATGGTGGTCTACTAGCCGGATCAACCCCTGGCAGTTCTCCCCCCACCCACTTATGAGCAGGAGCCATTGATGGACGTCAACGAGATTTAGTATGACCGACCTCAGCCTGGGATCCGACGAGACCATCATGGATTCCATTGGTCGACTGGAGGTACCAGTTCCCAGCAGCAGCCTCCAATTCAGGGTGGCCAGTGCACCCAGCAGCTGCAGCAGCAGCCTCAGTTCCCACAGCAACAGCCACAGCCCCATCCGCAGTCACACTACCAACAGCCTGGTCCTCGTCCCTATCAGTAGGGACAGTCGTGGAGGCAACAATAGCAGCCTCAGCAGCAGTATCATCCCAGTATCCCTCTCACTCTCAGCAGCAGCGGCCTCAGTTTCAGAGAGGCCACCTGTCAGGTTCTTATGGGCCCGCCTACGAGAACCCAGCTTTAGATGATCTAGCCCGCCTCATTTCCGAGCAGCAGGCCACCTTCAAACGGGAGATGGACGAGGTCAGACAGGAGATGAGAGAGATTATGAGAGGGAAGGCCGCCATACTTGCACAGATCGAGCCGAACCCGAACAACTTGAACAGGAAATTTGAGCAGGTAGAGTTTACAGAGGTTACCACTCC
Organism: Ottelia alismoides; assembly: GCA_037367405.1. Lineage (NCBI taxonomy): Eukaryota > Viridiplantae > Streptophyta > Magnoliopsida > Alismatales > Hydrocharitaceae > Ottelia > Ottelia alismoides. Next base: position 113,495 of record JAZKJV010003292.1, on the reverse strand, counting down.
TAGTGATTCACTTGGTGATATTTCTGCATACCATTTTGATGCTCACTTTGTTACACTTATGAGCAGTAGGATGCCAGCTGGCGGTGCCTCATCTGAGTGACGACCACGTGAGGATTCAGGAGAGCCATATGAGGAGGAGAGCAGTGATGATGCCGCTCATGATGATGATGATGATGACGGTGGTGCTGACGCCACTAAGGATGTTGATCCAACTGATGGTATTGAGGTCGTCACTTCACCAGATGCAGGAGGTGGTGCTGATGCCACCAGATTTGATGCTGAGACTGAGTGTGGTAATGTTGTCACAAGTCCAGATGCCGAGGATGGTGTTAAGGCCACCATTTCTATTCCAGTTGCATTTCCTTCTGTTGATGTATCTCAAGACTATTATGGAAATAAAAGAAAGGGTTCTTCATTTGTGAGTCCATCTGTGTTGCTTGGAGATGTTTGTATAGATTCTACTTTGTCACAGCAGTAACGACCCGATCCTAGCCCTCCATCTGAGGAGGGCCCAGCTATCCCCTTTCCCCAAGCACTCCGCTTGGCTAAGGGGACCAAAAAAGAAAACCCAAAAAAATCACAGCAGCTAGAGTTCAGTCAACAGATGATAGACAGATTCCATATACAGCTGACTCTACAAGAGGCATTGGAGCACATCCCCCTCTTCTAGAGGAACCTTAGAGAGAGGACCACCATTCACAGGAAGACGAGAAACCACCACTCAGAGATCCATGTGCTCACTCGTGCCACCTGCTTCTCCATCCAGAACTGTCTGCCAGCCAAGAGGCCATATGCAGGAGCCCCTTACGTCAGATGCCACATACATGAGTAGAGGTTCGATCAGACTCTACTAGACCACGGTTCATCTATCATTCTTCTTCCGGTAGCCTTACTCGACCGCTTCAAGTTTGGCCCTCTTCGATAGAGCAGGACGATCCTTCAGTTTGCTGATCGATCTGTCAAGAGGCCGAAGGGGTTGCTGAAGGATGTGGTCGTCACAATTCAGATCCTGAAATTCCCCGTGAACTTCGTTGTGTTGGACATAGAGATCCTTGAGTCTGTGACCGATACCATCATCATTTTAGGAAGCCCGTTCTTGACCACAGCCAAGGCAGTGTCCGATCATGATAGCTGGAAGGTATACTTTCGCGTCGAGGGCGAGAGTATACAAATAGAGACGATCGATGAGACTAGAGCGCGAGATTTAGCTTGCTCAGAGCCACTTACAGATTCAGAGTAGATGACAGAGGCAGAGCGAGACGTCCACCAGGATTGTGATTTTGTTATCACGGATGGTGAGGCAGTTTGGTCAGACCCCGTTGCACGATCCATCCTCTCACCTTCAGATTCCGCTGATGCACAGATTCCAGCAGAAGAGAGCTTGGAGAGCGCATTCCTGGCAGACACATTTGAGGCAGTGTATCGTGTTCCTTATAGTGAGGCAATTGATTCTTTTTTAGATTCAGATCCCTCGGAGTCAGATATTGATTGGGCAGAATTCGATGATATGATTCCATGTCTGATTCCTACAGAGCCAGCATCTAGGGTGGAGATTGATCCTATTCAGAGTACAGACACACCAGCAGAGCAGTCTTCACCAAATTTTCAGGTTCAGTGAGAGTTCTCCCATGCATATTTGGTTGCATTCACTCAGACCTTTCAAAGGCCAGATCCACCAGCTCCCAATTATCCAAAGCGGAAGCCCTTGCTGCAGTTTCTGAAGTATAGGTTCCCTACAGGAGAACATGAGATGCACCCAGTCATTATCTCAGTGGATTTGACTGGAGAGCAAGAATCTCATTTGATAGAGGTTCTTGAAAAGAACCGCAAGGTGATAGGATGGAGTGTAGTGATGAATCTGTGATTCATCACTCTTAAAGTTGAAAATAGAGCTTTGTCCCTGGGTATTTAGCATTATATTTCCCTTTATCTTGCATAAATATCATTCATGCATCAATCCACAAAACATGCATTTAGCATTTATCGTTGCATTTAAATAAGAAGCCAATCCTTGTGTAAAATCCACCTCTAAAACTCCACTTAGTTACTTGTATTTTATCCCCTCTAAAAAAAATAACACCCTCCTTATAACATGTACACTATGAGTTAATAATATAAGGAAAAGGCCAGAGTTCTCGCTTGTAAAATACCCAATAAAGCCATAAATCCCCCGGACCTTAGAATGCCAATATCTATCTCTTACCAACTCCGAATTAGGTCTACTATCTTCAGATAAATATAAATTCAGAGACCTTTGAAATAAGACTAATTTCACTCAATTCGGAGCTCGTAGGCAAAAGTTGGGTTTGAAGGATATGGAATTATCCTGAAGCGCATCACGGAAGCGTGATCGTCGTATCGGATACGACGAAGAACGACTAGTCGTACTAGTTGTTCGGTGCAGCGGAATTTAAAAAATTTTATTCGATGAAACCACATGATCCGAGAACCATTCTCAGATCGTTTCATCTATAACCACAACAAGTATAATGCAATACCTCTTGAAGCATGGCTGATCAAGTCTTTAAAGAAAGAGACCTCCTGTCTCAAGTCCGATCGTCGGCGAGACCGCTTGCGAGCGCGGGGATGAACCGCGTTATCCTCGCAATCCAAGAAGATGATCCAAGCATGGTTGCTCCTGATCTCGTCGCACAAGATCAAACGTCTCCTTCATGAGAGGAACTCTCCAAGAAGACGGAGAACCGAAGAACGTCGAAGCGGCGGCGCGGTGGCGAAGGCGACGACGGTTCTCTCCTCTAGGGCATGGTGGACGACCACCAACAAGAGAGGGAGAGAGGGCTGGCGTGTATGAAGAAATGAGGGAGAGAGAGAGCTCCTATATCACAAGTCATTAGAGAGCATAGTATGCCTCTCTATTTATAGGGTTTTGGGATCCATGGATCTCAATCCATGGGACACATAAAATCAATGGGTGAGATTGATTTGTGTCAATCCAATGGCCAAGATTGTTGTTGTCAAAAGCAACAAATTTAGGTCAAAATATATTTGATAAAATCAAATATAATTTATTCCTAAATCAACCCAACAAATAAGGAGAGAATGTGCATGGAGATTTCATCTCCATGCACCTTCCATGTTGGACGGCCACCCATTCCATATAGGAGTGGTGTGCCGCCCACTATGGGAGTCCAAGGAGGCAATCTCATGGATTCCCATGAGATTGCATATCTTCTTGATGTTCTCTCTTATTTATTTGCAACAAATTTATTGGGTTTTATTCTTAAAAAATAATTCACAATTATCTTTGAGAATATTGCATTCTTGCCATGGAAAAAATTGTGAATCATATTCACAACCCAAAACAACATATAATTCATATTGTTAATTAATTAAACAATGTGTATCCAATACACATAATAATTAATCAACACATATAAATTATAATTAGCTCTCTCTAATACATTATAAATCACATTTATAATATATTATGAATAATTGAAATTTCTATCCACATTATTCTTATCCACATTAATTAAATCACATTTAATTAAATTGGATAATTTCTTCACACATCAAGATGATTAAATCACATTTAATCATTATTTCTTCATTGCTTAGATCTTATGGAATTATTCTTGAACCCTTCAAGAATAATGCAATCTCTCCGCAGATACTTGGAGATAAGGACAGGACGATTGTATTGTTCCACGTATAGTGACATGGATATTGAGATCATATCTCAAATCCAGATCGCGGGCCTCTCATAGATGCTTGATTAAATCAAGACCGTAAATCTAATCTTCTCATTGTATCTGAATCACATTCAGATCAATGTCCAACACTTGGACCAAGATCAGATCACTTCTCTACTGAGAGGAGTCACTAAAATCCAGACCCGTTTCATCACTCCCTAGGAATGGAAGCGTCATGGTTATACAATCGTTTATGATCAAATCACCCTCAGGTATTCCCAATACCTGTACATCCTGCATACTGGAAGACTCAGACTAAAACCCGAAGTATCGGATCAACTTTATACTGTCTACTTCATGGTTTTATCAGTAAGTTTCTCATTCGATCATTGGGAGTTGGTATCGATCATACACTTTCCAAAAGCGTATATCATACCTAGGTCTTGATCATATACTAAAAGTATATATCAAACCTACAAATTCAGTCAAGCTTCCAAAGCGAGACGACCATGCGCATGGAATTTGATTCTTCCCAATATCTCATGAGTGAGCTCATGTCTTCCGGTTCAGTAACTGAACCTGTATGATCCCTTTGAGAGATCGTATTACTCATATGCCCTTATATGCACACCAGCGCACCGGTGTATAGACCTTGATTAGGTCATCAACCTATTGGTCTGCCAAATGTACACACTCAGACATATAGTAACACATCTGTCTCCGGTCAGAGGATGCGTGCCTATATCATGACAGCATATGATATAGGACTTTGGTTATCTCGATCTCGTTAAGTCAACTCTTTGACCTAACTAATCTGACACCTCCGAATCTCTATTCCTATGCAGAGGACCTGCATCAAGAGGTCGGTCAGATATCAGCCTTCAGAGCTAGGATTGCCATCTCCTACTCAGGCTGGAGATCATCTCTTAATAATCATTTGAGGGTGCTTGATGAGTCCTCAATCTAACTCTTTAGATGTTCATCCAAGCACCGGCCTCTATGATTCAATAGTTGAATCAACAGCTGTATGATTATTAAGATGGCCATGATACATAACCTTAATTGTACTAAGGGACCTATTATACAAATTATTCATTCTTCATTTCAGATCAGGGAATGATATGTGCAATAACATTTATTGCATAATGGCTCGCCGTGGGCTCGCATTTCCAACAATCTCCCACTAGCCCAAAGAGCCATTAATGGGCTAATCATTTAAACTCACACTCATGTGACAATCATAGGCTATTTAGAAAATAGCTAGGTAAGCTGATCCGTCACTCTGTTCCCGCGAGACTACGCCAAGTCCTTTTACGGTACTTGCATATCCCCAGTAACAGTGCTCGCATCCAATGCGAATGTTGCATCTTATGCAACTAATACTCAATCTTGTTAGTTATAGTGTCCTTGACATTACAGCTTAACAATTATCATAACCAGTATTTCCATAATCCTTATAAGAATATCCTTATTTCTGGAGATCTCTATCTCCTAAGGTATCTTTAGTTAAGACCTTTTAGATCACTATCTATAAAGTCTTAAACTTTTGAAGATAAGACTTTGAGATCACTATCTCAAAAAATCTTGTCATCCATGAAGATTTTTTTGTTACCGCAACCAAGTGTTTTATTTCCATAGTAGGACTAGTAACAGTTTACTACCCCCACTGCATGGCATCCACCTGGCTTTTGTACACATCTAGCACACACTTGGCTTCTCAGAACTGATGCCCAAGGGCAAGTAGTTCCAGCATTCACTTCCTCAACTCTTTGAGGTGTTATCCCTTTAGATAGGTCAGTACCATATCTTAAGGGTTAGAAGCCTTTCTTGGAATTTCTATGAATAGAATATGTCCAAGGTGTACTACAAATGTGACAGTCCCATTATCCTCTTCTCTTTGCTTCTGAACAACTTCAGAACTAAGATCTGAGAGGCATCTTTGAAATCTTATTTCAAGTTATGGAACAACCAGATTATAAAACACTAATTATCATCCTTATATCATTCTAAATGATTAGGATATTATCTACATTTAGCATGATGAACACAAAGGCACTCCCACTAAGCTTCACATGGCTCATCAAGATTTTATTTGAAATCATAACAATTATAATTCCATTAAATCTTATGGTCCAACTTCAAGAAGCTTATTTGAGTCCATAGATGGATTCCTTAGCTTGTATACCTTGCTTTCCTCAACCATGAAGCCCTGGGGCTACTTCATGTGAATATCCTCAAAGAGGTATTCGTAGAGGAATGCAATATTGACTTACATCTTGAGGATGCAATAGTCAAGTTGTGTAGCTAAGGTTAGCAATATTCTGATGATTTTAAGCATGGTCACCGAAGAGCAAGTCTCATCGCAAGCAATGTCTTCTCTTCCGGTGTGTGGCTCATGGCTACGAACTGTGCTTTGAAGGTCTCTACCTTCTCATCAGCTTCCCTTTCTCTTGAAGATCCATTTACACCTTTACAGGTCTTACCCATATAGGTGGATCCTCGAGGGTCCATATACAACACTTGTATATGAAGTCTACATTAGACTTTTATTGCTAACATCCATCTATCCATGCTATGATCTTCAGAAGCTTCATCACATGAAGTTCGATCATTGTCAGATTTCTCTAACACATGGAATCCATCCTCAAACTCATTTGAAGAGGTATCAGTGTTTCATTCTTAATTGTCCTTTTAGTTTCCAATTTCAGGAGCCTCATTATCTTTTCAAGATAGAATGAGTTCCTATACTTCATTTTCATCTTGATTCTTAAGAGTCTCAACCTCTAAGAATCACATTCTCGGAGATGAGATATTTTAAGAATCTCAAGGTCATAAAGTAGGTATCCAATACCATCCTTTATTTTCCTAATGAAGCAACACTCTCAAGTGCTAGATTCCAACATACATGGAACCTTATTAAGGATATACATTGTAGTCTCTACTACACATATATACCTGGAAACTAAGGGATAATTATGCTAAAATTCAACATTGATAAGATCATGTCACACATGATCCAATTGTATCTACCTATAACTCTTTTGAGTTAAGGTGTGTTAGGAGGATTGAGATAGAAATGATATTCATATCTCCATAAGGTTTTCTTCGAATTTGTCTAGTAGGTACTTGCTACCTAGATTAGATCAAATTCATTTTATCTTCCTTCAAACTTTGGTTCTAAACCAAAATTAATGAAATCTTTGAACATTTCAAAAGTTTCTTAGATGAAGAGAAGAAATCTCATATCATACATAATCATCAATAGATATCACATATCCACAATGTTTACTATGATATAGATGATCCACATACATCAATATGTATGAGATCCTGAATACCTTGGCATCTTACACCATTCCCGAAGAAGGGTGTATTGGACATATAAGTATGCAAGTTTTGAAATTTTAGACATTCTAAAGTTCCATCTCTTACAATTCTATTGATCAAATCAATAGACAAATGTCCAAGGCTTGATGCTAGATCATTGTCAAATGATCTTCATCCTCCTATTGATCTTATAAAGGTTTTAATTTCAGTATTTAGAAATATTAATGAACCATTCATTAATTTTCTAATTTAGTGGAGTCCACCAGATTTTAGATTACTATCTGAAATATATCCATCATAACTCTTTATGATAGTTCTATCTCAGAATTCATGTTTATTTCCAACATTTAGGAATAAACAATGAGTGTATTCTAATATCTAGGTCATAGAGACATTATCTAAAACTAAGGGCTCTCCCACTGAAATTAACAAGTCTATTAATCGAGCAGAGACTGTTGCAACAATTGCATCAATATCCATGTTGATGACTATAGACCTTAAGATCAAATTTTCCAGTCTTCTAAAACATATGCAACCCATTGCGAATGTCATCAGAAGATTGAGATACAATTATTTGACTTTATCTTATTCAATAAGTAAGTCAATATCAATGATTTATCTAGATTACTCTGATGCTCCATCCGAGTCCTTTTCTAAGGATTCTAGACAGACTTGATAGTCATACTATCAACACATCAACTTATTGTAGTATTGGCATTCATCCAACTTTAGATGTCATATGGAAGTCATAGAAGTCCAATCAACTCTTTGACTTTCCTTCTTTCTTGGGTCCAACCCATGCTTCCACTGCGCTCCCTTTATCTATGAGCAACCATTGCTCAGGACAGAGGATCTCTTATTTTAAATTCAAAAGAATTCAAAATAAGAGTATTTCAACATTTATTTATGCTTCATTAAATTCACACAATATGAATACTATGAAGCTTCATGAATGACTAGAGTATAGACAGTAGAATAATGACACTCATCATCTACATCCATCTAAACTCATAAAACATAGGTTCAGGTAGGTACTCAAACAATTTGAATACATCATCTCTTATAGAGATACCATTCTGCATGATGCAGAGAACCATGTCACTCATGATTAAATGTCAAGAGCACATATATGTATGCCAAAATATCTTCATTGATTTTATAAGGATTATTTGACAATTGCGATCATCATCGACATGTTACTTCCAAAGTACATCCAATGAGATCAAGACTATAGAGACATACAAATCATAGGGTTGTAGTCCTATTATCTATTTAATTGTCATTCCTCAATATTATGAGGAAACTTGCACATTGCAACCACATACATTATGTGTCCATTTGCAAGTACAATATCTGGATCATGAGTCCAATCCAAGATATTTCACTGGTTATTATTGAGTATATCATTGAGTGGGTTTTAATGAAGGATTATCTGAAATAAGATATTTGCATAGATGTATGTATTTATATATACATATTTTACTTTGATTTAGGAATTTTTATATCAAAGTTGTCTTGCCATGTCAACATTGAAAGTTCATTCCCTTAATCACTTTCAATGTAAGAGATATACTTACCATTATATCTCAAGCAAGATCTGGGATCTCCTTCCTTATCTTCGTTGCATCCCAATAATATGAGAACCTACAACTCGGATAAAAAGAAGCGGGAACACATTCCGCCTTGCAAGTCCAACTTGCATCTCCCAATTCGGTCTTTAACACCCGGGCCCACCACCCCTAAGGCGATGTTGACCCGTCATTAATTGAACCAACCGTCAACAGGAATACAACTCGCTATGCGCAATCCAATATCGCCCCAATAATATGAGGACCCGATACTGGGGTCACTACACATATGTCCTTACTCTTTCGAGAAGCGACGAGCCCGATCCAGATGCGCTTGCATACAGGAGCTGTCACTTCGGACAGGCGTCTCCCACATGCAATCCCTGGCGACGGAACCCTCCGCCTTGACGGGAGACCAAGGATGTCACTTATGTGATCCTCCATATCATATTCAAATTTTAATTAATTATCGTGAATCACATTCACATAATTAATTCTTCCAAGGGAATTATTAGCTCTAATCATATAAGAGTATTTCAATTGGACATAATCTATTTAATCATATTAAATTAATTATCAATCCAATTCAATCAATCAAACTTGATTATTTTACTTGAATACATATATGGTAATATCTCAAAATATGTATTAATTCGAATTTTAATAATTAAAAAAATACATCTTAATCCCTCGGACATTATCCCGGCCCTACTCGCTGTCATGGCCAGTACCGACGAGAGTGGGACGGACCACATACGTTGCAACCCGCAACCCCAATGCTCTCTGACTAGGCACCATATCCGCCTCGGGAAAGGATAATGCCAAATTGATTAATTTGTACTTGAGATGATCATCGGTTCTTCAACCGAAATTGTACCATATAGTAATAATCAAAACATTTTTGATTATAAGGAAATTTGCTAGACAAATTCCCAAATCCTATTCAAGCATCAAGTTTGAAAGATTGTGGTTTCCAATTATGATTTAGATCACATCTTAATCAATTATTGGTTAAGGCAATGTCATTTAAGGGAATAATTATCATCAAATATTTCACAAATATTTGTGCACAATTATTCTAGGAAATTAAACAATTTAATTTCACTAAATGATTAAATGACAATCACCAATCAAACATTAAGTTTGATGAATGTGTTTCCAATTAAGATTTAGATCAAATCTAATCAATTAATTGGTTGAGGTCAAGTCAATTATGTAAATAATCATCTTCAAATATTTCACAAATATTTTTCATGATTATTTCACAAAATTAACAATTAATTTCACTAATTGACAATCACTTGGTTCTAGATTAGGACTGTAATTTCAGCAGTGACCCCTACTTACTAAAATTAGCATATCTCAATCATATTAAATCCAAATTAGACAAAATCAATTTTCATAGATTGTTAATTTGATTTAGGACAGAATCCAAGTGATGTTACACGCATTTCGAGGCAAGTCTAAACAGTAATTAACATTTTAATCACGTTCAGATCTACAGTTCCCGCAACAGTGTATACATGTTCATTAAAACAACCATATCTAGAGCATACGAAATCCGATTTACGTAAACTCAGATCCTATGGTTTCCTTATTTAATTGGGAACAAAATCCAAGTATTAAATTCGTGTTTAAACAATTTAAACAGTGCCGAATTTATTTACTAAACAGATCTGCGAAATCAAATGCGATAAAAACTTTCGCGACCTAAACGAACCCAAGTCGTCCTCGGTTTTTCGAATCATATTCGAAACCGTCGACCTAAGGCTCTGATAACACTTGAAGGATATGGAATTATCCTGAAGCGCATCATGGAAGCGTGATCGTCGTATCGGATACGACGAAGAACGACTAGTCGTACTAGTTGTTCGGTGCAGCGGAATTTAAAAAATTTTATTCGATGAAACCACATGATCCGAGAACCATTCTCAGATCGTTTCATCTATAACCACAACAAGTATAATGCAATACCTCTTGAAGCGTGGTTGATCAAGTCTCTAAAGAAAGAGACCTCCTGTCTCAAGTCCGATCGTCGGCGAGACCGCTTGCGAGCGCGGGGATGAACCGCGTTATCCTCGCAATCCAAGAAGATGATCCAAGCATGGTTTCTCCTGATCTCGTCGCACGAGATCAAACGTCTCCTTCGTGAGACGAACTCTCCAAGAAGACGGAGAACCGAAGAACGTCGAAGCGGCGGCGCGGTGGCGAAGGCGACGACGGTTCTCTCCTCTAGGGCATGGTGGACGGCCACCAACAAGAGAGGGAGAGAGGGCTGGCGTGTATGAAGAGATGAGGGAGAGAGAGAGCTCCTATATCGCAAGTCATTAGAGAGCATAGTATGCCTCTCTATTTATAGGGTTTTGGGATCCATGGATCTCAATCCATGGGACACATAAAATCAATGGGTGAGATTGATTTGTGTCAATCCAATGGCCAAGATTGTTGTTGTCAAAAGCAACAAATTTTCAAAATATATTTGATAAAATCAAATATAATTTATTCCTAAATCAACCCAACAAATAAGGAGAGAATGTGCATGGAGATTTCATCTCCATGCACCTTCCATGTTGGACGGCCACCCATTCCATATAGGAGTGGTGTGCCGCCCACTATGGGAGTCCAAGGAGGAAATCTCATGGATTCCCATGAGATTGCATATCTTCTTGATTTTCTCTCTTATTTATTTGCAACAAATTTATTGGGTTTTATTCTTCAAAAATAATTCACAATTATCTTTGAGAATATTGCATTCTTGCCATGGAAAAAATTGTGAATCATATTCACAACCCAAAACAACATATAATTCATATTGTTAATTAATTAAACAATGTGTATCCAATACACATAATAATTAATCAACACATATAAATTATAATTAGCTCTCTCTAATACATTATAAATCACATTTATAATATATTATGAATAATTGGATATTTCTATCCACATTATTCTTATCCACATTAATTAAATCACATTTAATTAAATTGGATAATTTCTTCACACATCAAGATGATTAAATCACATTTAATCATTATTTCCTCATTGCTTAGATCTTATGGAATTATTCTTGAACCCTTCAAGAATAATGCAATCTCTCCGCAGATACTTGGAGATAAGGACAGGGCGATTGTATTGTTCCACGTATAGTGACATGGATATTGAGATCATATCTCAAATCCAGATCGCGGGCCTCTCATAGATGCTTGATTAAATCAAGACCGTAAATCTAATCTTCTCATTGTATCTGAATCACATTCAGATCAATGTCCAACACTTGGACCAAGATCAGATCACTTCTCTACTGAGAGGAGTCACTAAAATCCAGACCCGTTTCATCACTCCCTAGGAATGGAAGCGTCATGGTTATACAATCGTTTATGATCAAATCACCCTCAGGTATTCCCAATACCTGTACATCCTGCATACTGGAAGACTCAGACTAAAACCCGAAGTATCGGATCAACTTTATACTGTCTACTTCATGGTTTTATCAGTAAGTTTCTCATTCGATCATTGGGAGTTGGTATCGATCATACACTTTCCAAAAGCGTATATCATACCTAGGTCTTGATCATATACTAAAAGTATATATCAAACCTACAAATTCAGTCAAGCTTCCAAAGCGAGACGACCATGCGCATGGAATTTGATTCTTCCCAATATCTCATGAGTGAGTTCATGTCTTCCGGTTCAGTAACTGAACCTGTATGATCCCTTTGAGAGGTCGTATTACTCATATGCCCTTATATGCACACCAGCGCGCCGGTGTATAGACCTTGATTAGGTCATCAACCTATTGGTCTGCCAAATGTACACACTCAGACATATAGTAACACATCTGTCTCCGGTCAGAGGATGCGTGCCTATATCATGACAGCATATGATATAGGACTTTGGTTATCTCGATCTCGTTAAGTCAACTCTTTGACCTAACTAATCTGACACCTCCGAATCTCTATTCCTATGCAGAGGACCTGCATCAAGAGGTCGGTCAGATATCAGCCTTCAGAGCTAGGATTGCCATCTCCTACTCAGGCTGGAGATCATCTCTTAATAATCATTTGACGGTGCTTGATGAGTCCTCAATCTAACTCTTTAGATGTTCATCCAAGCACCAGCCTCTATGATTCAATAGTTGAATCAACAGCTGTATGATTATTAAGATGGCCATGATACATAACCCTAATTGTACTAAGGGACCTATTATACAAATTATTCATTCTTCATTTCAGATCAGGGAATGATATGTGCAATAACATTTATTGCATAATGGCTCGCCGTGGGCTCGCATTTCCAACAGGGTTTTTGGGCCTCCTTCTATACTGTACATATGTATATTTGTATTCTTGTATTTTTGTATCATATTTGACCTCATCTCCGTTTTTGGTCAACATAAAACTTGTAGATCTCATCGAGATCTACAACTTTCATGTTTTGATTTGTCCAAATTCGGCCTCTTTCTCCCTCTAAATATTATTTTTCTCTTCAGCCACTCAAAGCTGGCCACGTGGCACCCTCTGATTGCACCACGTGGCCCTCTTCCTTTGACCAGACTGCCCGCGCCCTAGACCGTTGGATCTTGTCTTGATCTAACGACCTATTGATTGCCACGCATACCCATTCTCTCCACCATCAGATCATCCCCTGGATTTCATCCTCACCGCTCGTTCGCGCTTCGCCCAGAGTCCACCACATGGCACTCCGAGCGCCCTCCGATCTCGCTCCAGGCGCCTTGATCTTCATCGTTCATCCCTGCCATTGGTTTTGACCATCTGATCAAACCCCTGAGTCCATCTCCGTCGCCCGTTAGCGCTGCATCCTCCGCACACCACATGGTGCGGTGCGGACCCTCCGATGTCGCGACCTGGATCAGATCTCAGCCCTCGCCCCGTGCCTCCATCTAGACCGTTGGATCGCGAGATCCAACAGTTAAGTCATCGTCGTCAACCTCCACACACCCCACACCCACGTTCTCCACCGTGCGCAAGGGCCGCCCCCTTTCTATTTTCAGCTCCATGTCGGCCACCTTCTCCGACCACTGACGCCACCACGATGGAGCCCTCTCCTCCCTCAACCTCACCAGCTCCCCCGATCTTCATGATAACCCCCAGAGTTGCTCCACGACGTCCACGAACATCACCTCCTAGCCACCCCTGTTGTCTCCCTCACCCTATAAATCAGCCACCTTCGGCCACTGTCACCCCCATCCGTAATTTCGGGAGGTACCCTAGAGCTCTGAGCCACCCATTGGTGACAGCAATTGGGTGTAAAATCAAGCGAAGACAGGAAGCCGCCTCCGGTAAGATCCACGACATTGCCACGCTGTGCTGCAGCTACCTCCGTGAGCTGCACGAGCTCAGGCCTACTACCGACCTTCGAGCGATGACCAGGAGCTCAGATCTGAGCTCCATTCCCTAGGTAGCAACCACCATCGCCCCTTCTGATCTTCTTCTCTGTCCTCTTCACTTTTCTCCTAATTTATTCGACTCCTCCGTGTATCTTCACCACCTCCTGATCATCCTCTGAGCTCCGCCTCGGAGTAGGCATCTTCGCACTACACTCTATTCATGCCGACGATACATTCCATTCTCCACCACCGCCGGCTCCGCCACCTTGGCGGAGCTCGATCACTGGACCACCCGCATCGCCGCTCTGGCCTCGCACCTCATTCATGCTCACTCCACATCCACGTTGCATGCCTCGACTATCGATATAACCCCTTGCAGGTACTTACATCTTGATTGGCTGGAGGCTCGTCGGAGCTGTATGCGAGCTCCTCTGCCACCGAGCTCCAGAGCACCTCCTTCCCCCTTGAGACGAGTGGACGCTTCGCCAACCTTCCACGCATCTTCCGAGCTACGCCAGAGTCTCCAGCGCTCCTCGTCGACGATGGAAGGATGAGACGGAGCTAGCCCAGCCTTCTCCTCCGCAGGAGGCGGAGGGCCGCTGGGGATGACAGCCAAAACCTGTCCGATCATCTTGATCGGACGACCAGGAACCAGCCACGTCACCTTCTCTTGCAATCGATGGATCATCCGTGATCCTACGCGCCTGATCACGCCATGTCGTCAAGCACCAGAGCCTCAGAGGGCCGTTGGATTCACACTGATCCAGCGACACTCGGTCGTCCACATCGCCCTCTTCATCGGACTTCATGAACCGTTGGATCGATCTTGATCCAACGGGACAAGACACGCTACGCGTCAGCCACTAGCAGTCGTTAGATCATCCTGATCGCACGGCCAAATCCGAGCCACGTCACCCGATCCGAGCCTCTTCCCCGACCGCTAGGCTCGGATCACCTGAGGCTTCTCCGAACCAGATCCGAACTCCGGAGCTGACAGAGCCTCCGAAGACCACCGAGCCTAGGGACCAGCACGTGATCCGCACATCTGGCCTGGGAAAATTGCATCAAGGCACCTGAAGGTTTCCAAATTACATTTCAGTCCCTGCCAAGCGACCCCATGTGAGGATCATGTGTCCTGTGGAAAAATTGCATCCACCCCCCTGCACTATAGGTAATTGCATATTAGTCCAAGTCAGCACGTTTTATTTTCAGTAATTTCAATTCCTGTAATTGCATTTATACCCATGACTTTGCACGCATATTTAGGCATTCATATTAATTCATTTTTCAGTTTGGAAATTTGCATTGTGTAGCTTATGTTGTCCTCTTCATTATGTGACATGTGGCATATTTTTGTAATATCAGTAGAATTTTCTATTAATTAAGTGGCTCATTTTTGCTATATTTTACCCAATTTCACCTCTTAATTAATAGTAATTTTTCTGTGACTCCAACAATTCCCCAAAATTCACATTAGATCTAGGATAATTAGCTTAACCTTGCATAAAAATTTCATCTCAATTGCACGCATCCCGTGCCTAAATAATTCATTAGGTGAATTTCTTAATTAATTTTTACTAGGTTCATTTCACATCAATATTAAGGTTTGATTTTTCTGGATTCCTCACCTTCAGATTTATCTAGGATAATATTTATTCACAAAAAATATTATGATTTGATATTTATTAAAAGTAATTTAGTCAAAATCACCTTGCATTCATCTTTAATTCATAGTAATTTAAATTAGTGTCAGAAAATTCCAAAAAAATTAGTGTAGCTTAATTTCATCATATTTCATCATCTAGACAAGTTTCATAATTTTTGGAAATAATTTGACCATCTTTCTGATTTAACTTGTAAATTGGCCTGATTTTGCATGTCTTGCATAAAAATACATTAAAAATACCAAAAAAATATCCTCTAAAAATCACACTTAGAACTTTGCTAAAGATTTACCTAAGGAGACAGCTGTCTCCCTGAGTTCGACCTTGGGTTTGCCCAAGTAAAATAAAATTTGTCGCTCGAGATTAACTTGCTTTAATTAAAAGTGGTTTTTGATCTGCTCTCATTATCTGACTGCAACGAACGACATCGATTAATTTGACCATTAATTTGATTGAATTAACAAGGGTAGTGGGACGCATGTCAAAATGGCGTCGTTGCCGGGGAGGCACGGCTTAGGTTAATTTGCAGTAATTCTGAGTGTTTGATTTTCTATCCCCGGGTAGTCTGACCCCCGGTTTTCTTGTGAATATTTTCTGTCCTTTAGTTTTTATACTTTTCGAGTCGTTCTCTATCTGACCTCAACTTATTTTTGTGCGAGGAATGCGAGGAGTCGAAGACACTTCGAGGAACCTGCATTTTAGTTTGTTTGAGTAATCTGAGAGAACTTGTATTTTTATTCATTTCTTTTCGCATCGTTTCCAGCGGTTCCCATTTGGGTTCTCGCGAGTGTAAACATAGTTAAACTGTGTCCCCGTCTATTGTGTGATTTGAATTTTTAGAATAGGCTTGCACTAGCGGCTCCTTGAGCCACTCTAGGGTTTGCTTGTACTCGTAATCTTTAGGACCACACAGCCACTTAAAAGATGCACTTAGACCGCAGATCTAGTCAAATCAACCTATGCTTCACTCGCTAATAGAACTGCTTATCTAGGAGCGGATTTTGTCGCCTGCATTTGCATATAGTGTAAAAAGATTTCAATTCTGTTCTGCATCCTGCATAAAAAGCGAAGGGATCACTGTAAGTCTTCTTAACTCAGCATACACATCATCATTTTTCATGCATCGTCTTTTCTCGATTTCCCCCTATGTTTTTCAAACTTAAATGGAAATTGGGACTGGACGATAGGTGCGCTGTGTGGTTGGACTAACAAGTGAGAACTTAACTTAAAACCAGGACTGCTAACATTATTGACCAAAAAATCAATAAAATTGGAAAATCTGTTTGCGGGAGACTAATCCTCGACCTTATTTTCAGGCTGAGTAAGGGTACTTGAGTGTGTGTGAACACCTTAAGGCAGAACCCATATCCCCGCCTTCCATATCACAGGCCAACTGATCCTAGCAAATATCACGAGTTGAATATTTTTAGATTCACTGACTAGTACCAAGTAGCCTCCTCCTGTTCGTGGGTAGTCAGGGGTGAACCAGCGGTACTTCGCGACAAGTTGCTAGTAACCCTTCGGGGCGAAGTTCCAGCCTTGTCAGCCTCTGCCTACTTGTAGGTAGATAGGGGCATGGTCTTTGAGTCCATCAACTTGGGATAGGAGCGAAGAAAGGAAGGACCGATGGTATCTTAGGCGACAGGTTAAACAGGGAAGACGCATCCGGCTTTGAGCCAACTTCCCTATAGGCCGTGTAAATCCTTGCTATCTTGCTTGAAAAATCACACTTAAAATTAACAAGATTAATTGGACTCGGTTTTGAGTCCTTCACTGTGTTGAGTGTGAACCCGGGTCTTGGATTGTATTGCTTGCTTCAGGTAGGAGTAAAATCCTATCTTTACTTAGAACTCCCGATTCTTCTAGCCACTTCAAGATGACTGACTGGGGGAATATCGACACATTATTCGCGAATCTTTCTTTGAGTCCCCCACGAAAATCATCTTCACCAGACCAAGCGCAACTTGGACCACCCAGAGCTCATGAGCCTCTTGAGTTCTGGATCCCTCACACCTAGGGTGGTTACTCTCAAACCAACCCTTTACTCTCCTCTGAGCTCACCAAGGAATACCATCTCTTCGGTAAGAATCCCTTCCTTGATTTATCCTCTAATCCAGATCATTTCCATTTCCCAGGACTAGAGGACAATATGCCACCAAAGCGACCCTCAGATGAGGAAGGACCCCAAGATGACCCACTCCAGCAAGTCTTGGCTCGCCTCACCCAAGCCGAACAACAGAATGTGGATCTTACGGCAAGAATGTGACACATCATTGCGGCAGGAGGAATCGACCGACCAATGGTTGATGCCTATAACCCAGCAGAGAATGAGATACAAAGTTGGTTGGCACCAGCAGTACCCGCCGAAGCATTTGAGCTCAAGCCCCACTTCCTTAGCCTGCTACCGAAGTTCAACGGAAATGCCCATGAAGAACCATATGCCTTCCTCCGAGACTCCGAGCTGGTTTGCAACAACCTTAGCCATCTTAGGGTTGGGCAGGATTACATTCGACTGAAGGCCATCCCTTTCACCTTAGGAGATAAGGCAGCACATTGGCTGAAGAACCTAGGGGTAAGATGTACAACCTGGATGAAGTTCAAGGACTTATTTCTGAAGAAGTTCTACCCTCTCAGTAGGACTAACCAAATGATAACAAAGATCGCTAGTTTCTCCCAGGGACTCAGTGAATAATTCCATGATGCCTGGGATAAGTTTAATGACCTAATTCAGAAATGTCCCTGCCACGGCATTTCCAAGGAGATCTTAGTCCAGACCTTTTCTGTGGTTTAACCTCGGAGATGCAGGGGTTATTAAGTGCCGCCTATGGAGGAAGCTATCTGAATAAGAATGAGAATGTTGTATGGAAGATACTAGAGCAGATGGCAGAAACAGGCAGGTCGCAGGCCACCAGGGCCTATCAGTTGTCTCCCTCAATCTTATCCAACGAGACAACCTAGAGGACTGTAGAGGATCTGACAGAAGACCTCATTCCCAACATGGGGATGATTGCTGATAAGTTAACCATGACCGAGCAGATCCACAAGAGGGTCACTGACCTTGAGTCTCTCTCACGTCTGCCGAAGCAAGTGGAGTAACTTATTGAGAAGGTAGTTAAGATGAAGCTACGTGCCCCTTCTACACCACCTGTACATGTACATCGAGTCAATCTTGTACAAGAGCAGGCACCGGAGAATCAGAGTGGCTGGGTAGAGGATCAGACTTACACCCAGTAGGACCAACATGCACCCCCACAAGTGGAGATCGGATACGAAGAGCCTCCGCAGGTGTTCAAGATCAATGGGTTGTGGTACAACCGTGACCCCGTCGGTAGACTGTAGGGGATGGGGAACGGTCAGCCTCACCGACCTTCCCCAGCTTACCAGGAAACCAGCTTCGTCCCCGCACCACACTTTGTTCAGTCCAGGCCCGAACGAGGGTACCAACCTCAGCAGCATCAGCAGCAGCAACAACGCACATTCCACTCAGTCTAGCAGGGCCAGGCACCATCCTATCAGCAGCAGCAGTATCGGCATGGCCAGCAGGGCCAGTACAGAACCTCATCTGCGAGTCAGCATCAACAAGAACAGCCCACCGAATTGGATTCCCTCACCTTGGCGATCCAGACCCTGTCTGATAGGGTCCAACAAACCCAGAATGACTATCTGGATATGAGAACCGATCTAAATCGTGTTTCTCGTACCCAGGATCAACAGATGGTGCCAAGGACCCCAATTCCCGCCCAGATTCAGGCTACCAACCCAAACAGCCTAAATCAAGGCCAGAACCGACCTCGTGATCAGGTATACTATTCAGATAAGTCTTTATATGAACATGAGATCCTTTCGTACGATAATGTAAATCATATGTCCCTCAGAGCGGAAGGACCATGATCGTACCTGATCGGGCACGGGCACCGAAGGAAGGAGTCGCCAAGTCTCTACCTTAGGAGAACTTGGAGGGAGAAGAGGAGCATCACCACCTTCATCACCATCGGCAGAAGAAGAGGACTTTTGGGTCCTCGAAGCAGCAAACTCGCACCAGCAGAGAGTCCGACGAAACCGATGAAGAGCCCGCACCTCCATCTGAGGAGGACCATCTAGAAGTCGCGGAAGATGCATCACCGGTTTCTCCACAGCATTTTTCTTTTAGTCAGAGTCAGAGTCCGAGTCTGTTTCAGAGTCCGAGTCTTGTACAGAACTCAATTCCAGCTTTTAATGAAAACATTTCAGTTTCAGAACATGAGTTAGAGTCAATAATCCCTTTCCCCTGAGCTCTTACAGGTGGAAAGAAGAAAATCAAAAATCCAAAAAGATGACCCTGAGATGGCAGAGTTCTGTAACATGTATATCAAGGTCACAATCCCCTTTAACAAATACGTGGAAATGACTCATGCATTTCAGAAGTACCTGAAGGTGAGATGCACACCTACTAGGGTTAGCAGGAAGACCAAAAGTCGTGTTGAGAAATGCGTTCTGTCAGTAGCCACGACTTGTGCAATAAAGAACTCGTTTCCAAGGAAACGAAGAGACATGGTGCTCATTATGTGGTGAGTCATGTCGATGACATTGCGTTTGCATGCACTCTCCTAGACAATGGATCCTCGATTAACTTAATGCCTACAGCCCAGAGCCCTCCTGCAGTTCGCTAATAAATCAACCAAGAGGTCCCAAGGAGAATTGAGGAATGTTGTAATCAAAGTCAAGGGTCAAGAATACATGGTGGACTTCTACACAGTTTGTAATTTTCGCTCTCCTATGCTTAGCACGAGCTATGTCTTCTTCATCTCTTTTCGTGCTCTAAGGACATAGCACACGCTAAGTATAGGGAGGTGTGTGTATATTGCATATATACTTTACCCATAGCATGCACTTTCGCATATTTTCGCGTATTTTCGTATATATTATGCAATAAGTACGGGTTGGGTAAAATTTGGAAAAAAATTGTAAGATACACTTGTATAATTGGTATAATACTCTTGTAAATTGGTATAACATAGGAGGTATATCAAATAAAATAATAATAATAATAATAAAATGTGAAAAATTCAAAGTCTTCTTATTTACTCTTGCATATCATCTCTACATCAGAAAAGAAAGAAAAAGAGTCTTGCATTTCGTAGCATGTCATCTGCATCTCATCTGCATATCTTGCATATGCAAGGTGAAAAGCTAGTGGGTTCTGAACCAAGTTATAAGTAGATATTGAGGATGGACTTGATTTGACCTTAATCCACCTAATTTCAGAGGAACCTTATAGGAACTGGAGTTAAGATTTCTCAGTTCAAGTGACTTAATTCTTTGAGTCTGCAAGACTATGTTCACATGTCATCATGATTAGTCTAAGTAGAATATCTCGTGCACACGCATGATTCTGTTAGACAGTGACCTAACTTGGACAAGCACAATGCACGTAGCTCTTCATTGATGAGGTGGTGAGGAAGTAGAATCCTTTAGCTTGGAGTAGCACATGGGTGGAAACATCCGTCCTCCTCTAGGGAGGGTAGTGCATCTCAACCTAGTCTGGTGGTGTTAAGTCTGAGGACAGGATGTCGTGGGTTGCAATAATGCTTCAAAAGAGGGATCGTCTACTGGCTCAAGAGGAAAAACTCCTGATGTACATGTTGCACCTTGTATATAGTTCGAAAAAAATGCAAAAAAAACTCCAAACAAAATCAGACAGGTCCAAGTGGAAATAAAATATCTGTCGGAGTATGTATAGTAGCAAAGAAATGCAGCTAGATGACTTGGCTACACTGGTTAAGCATCACCGAGATAGGTAGCTACACTGGCTACCTTCCATTCCTTCCTCCACCCTCTCCTCTTGAGTTTGTCGCACTTGAACTTAGAAGGGAATACCCCCCTCCTCGAGGAAAGAGTTACTGGACCGGGTTATCTGAGTTACCTTGTTAAAGGAGGCTATTTCTGAGCCATTTCTGATGTGGAGAGTTACATTTCACTTACACAGTACAAGTAAGAATCATAGTCATCAGAAATTTACGTTTGAGGATTTGTTCTGACCTGACTGTTGAGGCGTCTTGAATAGAAGACTTGTGGAACTTGAAGTCTGTGAGGTCTTAAGTTCAGATCCCAATAAGGTTCCACCACACAATTAATCCAAAGGTCGAGTTAAGCTCCATTTTCAACTCTGGTTCATGACCTTGGTATGGAACCCAATCTCATTTCACTCTTGCATTTCATTTCAGTTGCTCGGGGACGAGCAAGGTTTAAGTATAGGGGGTTGATGAATATGTGATTCGTTACTCTTAAAGTTGAAAATAGATCTTTGTCCCTTGGTATTTAGCATCATATTTCCCTTTATCTTCCATAAATAGCATTCATGCATCAATCCACAAAACATGCATTTTAGCATTTATCTTTGCATTTAAATAAGAAGCCAATCCTTGTGTAAAATCCACCTGTAAAAACTCCACTTAGTTACTTGTATTTTATCCCCTCTAAAATAAAATAACACCTTCCTTATAACATGTACACTATGAGTTAATTATATAAGGAGAAGGCCAGAGTTCTCGCTTGTAAAATATCCAATAAAGCCCTAAATGCCCCGGACCTTAGAATGCCAATATCTAACTCTTACCAAACTCCGAATTAGTTCTATTTATCTTTAGATAAATACACATTCAGAGACCTTTGAAATAAGACTAATTTCACTCAATTCGGAGCTCGTAGGCAAAAGTTGGATTTTTGGGCATCCTTGTATACTGTACATATGTATATTTGTATTCTTGTATTTTTGTATCATATTTGACCTGATCTCCGTATTTGGTCAACATGAAACTTGTAGATCTCATCGAGATCTACAACTTTTATGTTTTGAGTTTTCCATATTCGGCATGTTTCTCCCTCTTAATCTTATTTTTCTCTTCATCCACTTACAGTTGGCCACGTGGCGCCCTCTGATTGCGCCATGCGGCCCGCTTCCTTTGACCAGACCGCCCGTGCCCTGGACTGTTGGATCTTGTCTTGATCTAACGACCTGTTGATCGCCACGCATACCCATTCTCTTTGCTATCAGATCATCCCCTGGATCCCATCCCCACCGCTCGTTCGCGCTTCACCTAGAGTCCACCACGTGGCACTCCGAGCGCCCTCCGATCTCACTCCAGGTGCCTTGATCTTCACCGTTCATCCCCTCCATTGGTTTCGACCATCCGATCAAACCCTTGAGTCCATCTCCGCCGCCCGTTAGCGCCGCATCCTCCGCACGCCACGTGGTGCGGTGCGGACCCTCCGATGTCGCGACCTCGATCAGATCTCAGCCCTCGCCCCGCGCCTCCATTTGGACCTTGGATCGCGAGATCCAACGGTCAAGACGTCGTCGTCAACCTCCGGAAACCCCGCACCCACGTTCTCCACCGTGCGCAAGGGGCCACCCCCTTTCTATTTTCGGCTCCACGCCGGCCACCTTCTCCGACCACTGACGCCACCACGATGGAGCCCACTCCTCCCTCAACCTCGCCAGCTCCCTAGATCTTCACGATAACCCCCAGAGTCGCTCCGTGACATCCACGAACATCACCTCCCAGCCACCCCTACCGTCACCCTCGCTCTATAAATCAGCCACCTTCGGCCACTGTCACCCCCATCTGCCATTTCGGGAGGTACTCCTGAGCTCTGAGCCACCCATTGGTGACAGCAATTGGGCATAAAATCGAGCGAAGACAGGCAGCCGCCTCCAGCAAGATCCACGATGTTGCCACGCCATGTTGCAGCTACCTCCGTGAGCTGCACGAGCTCAGGCCTACTACCGACATTTGAGAGACGACCAGGAGCTCAGATCTGAGA
The DNA here is from genome assembly GCA_037367405.1 of Ottelia alismoides. Taxonomy (NCBI): domain Eukaryota; kingdom Viridiplantae; phylum Streptophyta; class Magnoliopsida; order Alismatales; family Hydrocharitaceae; genus Ottelia; species Ottelia alismoides. Next base: position 90,130 of record JAZKJV010003292.1, on the reverse strand, counting down.
TCCATTCTCCAGGTAGAAACCTCCATCGCCCCTTCCGATCTTCTTCTCTGTCCTCTTTACTTTTCTCCTAATTTATTCGACTCCTCCGCGTATCTTCACCACCTCCCGACCATCCTTCGAGCTCCACCTCGGAGTAGGCATCTTCGCGCTACACTCTATTCACACCGACGATACATTCCATTCTCCACCGTCGCCGGCTCCGCCACCTTGGCGGAGCCCGCTCACTGGACCACCCACATCGCCGCTCAGGCCTCACACCTCATTCACGCTCACTCCACATCCATGTTGTACGCCTCGGCTATCGATATAACCCCTTGCAGTTACTTACATCTTGATTGGCCGGAGGCTCGTCGGAGCTGTATGCGAGCTCCTCTACCACCGAGCTCCAGAGCACCTCCTTCCCCCCTGAGATGACTGGACGCTTCGCCAGCCTTCCATGCATCTTCCGAGCTACGCCAGAGTCTCCAGCGCCCTCACCGACGACGGAAGGACGAGGCGGAGCTAGCCCAGCCTCGCCGGAGCCCAGCCTTCTCCTCCGCAGGAGGCGGAGGGATGTTGGGGACGACAACCAGCAGCCAACCGACCATCTTGATCGGACGACCAGGAACCACCTATGTCGCCTTCTCCCGCAACCGATGGATCATCCGTGATCCTACGTGCCTGATCACACCACGTCGCCAAGCACCAAAGCCTTAGAGGGTCGTTGGATTCACACTGATCCAGCGGTACTCGGTCGTCCACGTCACCCTCTTCATCGGACTTCACGGACGTTGGATCGATCTTGATCCAATAGGACAAGACACGCCATGCGTCAGCCACTTGCAGCCGTTCGATCATCCTTATCGCACAACCAAATCCGAGCCACGTCGCCGGATCCGAGCCTCTTCCCCGACCGCTAGGCTCGGATCACCTGAGGCTTCACCGAACCAGATCCGAACCTCCAGAGCTGACCGAGCCTCTGAAGACCACCGAGCCTAGGGACCAGCATATGATCCGCACGTATGGCCTAGGAAAATTGCATCGAGGCACCTGAAGGTTTCCAATATTACATTTCAGTCCCTGCCAAGCGACCCCACGTGAGGAGCACGTGTCCTGTGGAGAAATTGCATCCACCCCCTATACTATAGGTAATTGCATATTAGTCCCAGTCAGCATATTTTATGTTCAGTAATTTTAATTCCTGTAATTGCATTTATACCCCTGTCTTTGCACTCATATTTAGGCATTCATATTAATTATTTTTCAGTTTGGAAAGCATTATGTAGCTTATGTTGTCCTCTTCATTATGTAACATGTGGCATATTTTTGTAATATCAGTAGAATTTTCTATTAATTAAGTGGCTCATTTTTGCTATATTTTGCCCAATTTCACCTCTTAATTAATAGTAATTTTTCTGTAACTCCAAAAATTCCCCAAAAATCATATTGGATCTAGAATAATTAGCTTTACCTTGCATAAAAATTTCATCTCAATTGCATGCATCTCGAGGCCTAAATAATTCATTGGGTAAATTTCTAAATTAATTTTTAATAGGTTTATTTCACATCAAAATTAAGATTTGATAATTTTCCTGAATTCTTCACCTTCAGAATTATCTAGAATAATTTTTATTCCCAAAAATATTGTGATTTGATATTTATTAAAAGTAATTTAGTCAAAATCACCTTGCATTCATCTTTAATTCACAATAATTGAAATTAGTGTCAGAAAATTCCAAAAAAATTAATGTAGCTTAATTTCATTATATTTATCATCTGGCTAAGTTTCATAATTTTTTGGAATTAATTTGACCATCTTTCTGATTTAGCTTGTAAATTGGCCTGATTTTGCATGTGTCTTGCATAAAAATATATTAAAAAGACCAAAAAATATCCTCTGAAATCACACTTAGAACTTTGCTAAAGATTTACCTAAGGAGATAGTTGCCTCCCTGAGTTCGACCTTGGGCTTGCCCAAGTAAAATAAAATTTACCTCTCGAGATTACCTTGCTTTAATTAAAAGTGGTTTTTGATCTACTCATTATCTGACTGCAACAAACGACGTCGGTTAATTTGACCATTAATTTGATTGAATTAAAGGGTAGTGGGACGCATGTCACGTAGCCGATCTCCAGGGGATAAGTCCAGCCCTGTGCTCCCACCATATCTATCTCAAAGAGGACGCCAAGCCGTCACGTAAGTTACAGCAGTGGCTGAACCCAAACTTTTGAGAGGTTGTCATGAAGGAAATATCGAAACAGTGGAGCGTCGATTTTATCTAACCCATCTCCGACTCCAAGTGGGTCAGTCCATTACATGTGGTACCCAAGAAGACGGGCATCACTACAGTTGTGAGTGAGTCTGGAGAGGAGATCGCTACCCAGGTACCCACTTCTTGGAGGGCCTATGTGGACTACAAACGATTGAACCAAGCCACCAAGAAGGATCATTTCTTGCTGCCTTTTATTGATTAGATTATAGAGAGGCTGGCTGGGAAGAGTCATAATTGCTTTCTTGACGGGTACTCCAGATACAATCAGGTGGCCATTGCGCTAGAAGACCGAGACAAGACCACATTCACATTCCCTTTGGTACATATGCTTTAGCAGAAAGATTCCCATTGGTTTGTGTAACGCCCCAACGACATTCCAAAGGTGCATGTTGTCCATCTTTTTGGACATGGTAGGTGATTTCTTAGAGGTCTTCATGGATGACTTTTCTGTCTATCGCGATGGGTTTGATGCTTGTCTTGAGTGCCTAGACCGTTTCCTTCAGCGATGCATCAAGGTCCATCTTGTTTTATCTGGGGAGAAGAGTCACTTCATGGTGACTCAAGGGATGGTGCTTGGTCATATCATCTCCAACAAGGGCATGGAGGTTGATCCGACCAAGGTGGATATCATTAGAAAACCCAATCCACCGTCCGACTTGCAACAGTTACGGTCTTTTCTAGGGCACGTTGGTTTCTTCTGACGCTTCATTCATGATTTTAGCAGGATTGCCCGACTGTTGACTGATTTGTTGACCGAAGACACCGAGTTCATAGTGGATGATAAGTATCTTGCATCATTTAAGACTCTGAAGAGTCTAGTTGTTGAGGCTCCTATCCTCCAGCCGCCTGATTGGTCTCTCCCATTCCAGATCATGACGGATGTCTCCGATTTTACTGTGGGGGTCGTGTTGGGACAGAGGAGGGATGGAGCACCATTTTCCATTAACTATGCTAGTCGTACATTGGATGTATCCCAGCGAATCTACATCGTCACTGAGAAGGAGATGCTAGCTGTAGTCTTTGCCCAAGACAAGTTCAGATTATATATCATTGGATCTAGAGTGACTATGTTTACCGATCATACCGCCATCAGGTACCTCATGGCAAAGAAGGATGCCAAAGCGAGATTGACTAGACAGATCCTTCTACTCCAAGAGTTTGATACTGAGATTAAGGACAAGCTTGGAGTCAAGAATGTGGTGGCGGATCATCTCTCCCGATTAGAGCATCTTGAGGATTCTGAGCAGATTGATCCTATTATAGAGACCTTCTCAGATGAGGCGATCCTTGCTATCACCTCGCTATCGTAGTACGTCGACATTGTGAACTATCTTGTTGCTAAGAAAGTTCCACAAGGTTGGCCCAGGCAGAGACTTGAGACCTTCCTAGGGAAGGCCAAGTCTTACCATTGGGCGGATCCCATCCTTTACCATGAAGGAGGGGATAGTGTCTGGTCACGGTGCATTCCTCAGGAGGATCACCATAGCATCCTCAACTACTGCCACAAGCTGGAGGTAGGAGGACATCACTCTGGGAGGAGAACGGCACAGAAAGGGCTCCAATCCGGCCTATGGTGGCCTACTCTCTTCAAGGATTCTGATGGGCACTTGTGGACAGCGTGACATGATGCCGATGCACCCCATTCACTTTTGTGAGGTTTTTGATGCATGGGGCATTGATTTCATGGGTCCATTCCCTAATATCCATGGATTCGAGTACATTCTGTTAGCTGTTGATTATGTGAGTCGTTGGGTTGAGGCCATCCCCGCCCGAACTGTAGATATTAGGACTATATGCAGATTCTTTAGAAAGAATATCGTTTCACGGTTCGAGGTACCTCAAGTTTTGATATCTGACGAGGGGTCTCATTTCATCAATGACTAGGTAAAGACCCTTGCTAGCGAGTTCAGCATTGACCATCGAGTAGCCACTCCATATCTTCCTCAGACCAATGGTCTTGCTGAAGTGTCGAATAGGGAGATCAAGACTATACTGCAGAAGGTTGTCCGCCCTGACCGAAAGGATTGGTCATAGCTTTTGGACTCAGTCTTGTGGACATATCGTACATCCTTCAAGACTCCTTTGGATACATCTCCCTTTGGCCTCAATTATGGTAAGCCTTTCCATTTACCTGTTGAGCTTAGGCATAAGTCACTTTGGGCTATTACAGAGATACTTGTGGATCCAGTGAGTATAAGAGATCAGAGGAGGGCTGAATTGGAAACCCTGGAGGAGCTTAGAGATGAAGCCTTTTCGAGCAACCTACATTACAAGGAGCGAGTGAAGGAGTGGCATGATTCTCATATCAGCCACAAGCAGTTTGAGCTAGATTAGAGGGTATGGTTGTTTGATGTCAAGCTTAGATTATTTCCAGGGAAGTTGTAGAGCAAGTGGAAGGGACCATACCTGGTCCGAAAGGTACATGACAATGGGAGTATGGACAAATCTGAGATGTCATCTGAGTCTACCTTTCGTGTTAACGGGCAGCGGCTCAAACCATATCTAGATCATGAGCCGTTGGTCGTTGACGTCGCCCCTATTCATTTTGCATGAGATGTGGTCTTTGATTCACATCTAATGCATCTCATGCCAGATTATCATTGTCTTCCACCTTGTATTGATCCAGATGTCCATATCATTCCATTCTTTAGTCCCACACTCAGTCTTCATCCTATGATTATGCTATACTTAGGGTGTACTTTACCCTAAGTATAGGGGGTGTTGGACTCTTGAGTATTCTTTTGATTCTTTTTACCTCTATTTTATTGCTTATACTTAGGGACCTTTTGCCCTAAGTATAGGGGAGGTAGACCCTATACATTCTTCCATTCGGATTTCCCTTTATGTACAGTCCGCTATACTTAGGATTACTTAATCCTAAGTATAGGGGGAAACACCGAGATCTCTTCATTCTATTCTTTGATTCGTCATTGTAGTATAGCATTCCTTTTCACTTCCCTATACTAAGCACGAGTTATGTCTTCTTCATCGCTCTTGATCCACTCTGAGAACATCATTCGAGCAAATTATAGGGGGGTGTGATATATATATTTCATATATACTTTAGCCATAACTCGTACTTTGTGTGAGTGTGTTAATAAATAAAATGGCTAACATTCTTTTATCTAAAAAACCATAAAAATTTCAATTTTTTCCTTGTACATAAAAATTCTTTTTTGCACATACATAGCTACTTATAAAAATTATTTTTGTACAAATGTTTGTAAAAATATTTTGTGTGAAGAGTTTGTAAATATTTTGATATCAAAATTATGTATATGGTACAAAATTTTTGTAAAATGTTTGAAAAACAAAAGTTTGCAAAAACTCTTGTGTAAATGTGTGTAAATATTTTGCAAAACTTCATGTATACATTCATTCAAATATTTTTCAAAAAGTTTGCACATTTTTAAAAACATGCATAAAAACATTTTTTTATATATACTTGTACAGTTTTTCTAATTCATAGTTGACGTTTAAACTGGCCTGGAATTAAATTAGAAAATGGAGCTTGGTTAATACCTTAATCCACCTAATTCTAAGAGGAACCTTATAGGGCTTAGGGTTAAGACTTTTCAGGTCCATTTGGGACTTAATTCTTTGATTCCACTAGGCTATGATCATATGTCATCTTGATGAGCCTAAGTAGTACACTTAACAACGCACACATGACTGTCAGAAATAATGGCTTTACTTGCACCAGCACCTTACACATATCTCTCCACGGATGAGGTGGTGAAGAGGCAGTTTCCTTTAGCTTGGGGTAGCATATGAGGGTAGTACTTCTAGGTGGAACCGCTCTTCTTCTTTTAGTGAAGTAAGTACGTCTCAACTTGGTCTGGTGGTGTTGAGGTCTAAAGACAGGAGTTGTGGGTTGCAATAAAGCTTCAAAAGAGGGATAGTCTACTGGCTTAGAGGAAAAACTCCTTATGTATATATGTTGGACCATGTAGATCAAAAAAATGTGCAAAGAAAGAAAAACTCCAAAAAAGTGGTGGGTTTGAATGAAAATAAAATACCCACCGGAGTGTATATAGTCAAATAAAGCAAAGCTTATGTTACACACTCTCATCTCATGAAGCTTGCAGCGGGAGACTTAGCTAAACTGGTTGGGCTCCCAAGGATACATGGCTACAATGGTCATGGTCCATTCTCTTCTTCCTCCTCTTCTTGAGCCGGTTGAACTTGAACTTAAAAGGGAATACCCCGCTTCTCGAGGAAAGAGCTTCCAAACTAGGGCATTAGAGTTACTTTGTTAGGGGGGTTGTCACTTTATCATTTCTGAGGTGGGGAGCTACATATCACTTACACAGTACAAGGAAAGATTCATGGTCATTAGAGTTTGTGTATGAAGACTTGTTCTGATCTAGATTGTTGAGGAGTCTTGACCATAGATTGATGGAACTTAGAGGCTGTTGAGTTTTAAATTTAAGTCCAAATAAGGTTCCGACAAACTAATAATCCAAAGGCCTGACCGAGTTCCATACTTCTTTAATGAAGGTAAGTTTAATAATCAATCTCGATTTCCCTTCTTTTTTCTTTTTCTTTCTCTTCTCACTTCTTTTTCAAATAAGTGTTTGCTAAGGGACTAGCAAAAGTAAAGTATAGGGGGTGATGAATCCACATTCATCAGTCTTTATTCTTTTTATTTTATCTAAATATCTTGGCAAAACATCATGTATATAGTTGTAAATACAATAAGTTACCAATAACCATGCATTTGTTAATAGTCAATAATTAGCATGTAACTGTGCAAAAATAAAAGAATAAAGAATAACAAAAAAGGAGGGAAATATTTAGAATAAATATTGAGTGACCTGAACCCAAGAGAGGGTCCAAAATGGACCTGATCGCCAAATAAAATAAGTAGATAGAGATAAGGCCACTCTACCTTGTATATATTCCCCACTTATTTATATATAATAATTTCACAAAAATAAAATTAAAAATGTACTTTTAACCCCTTGTATATATTTTTAAAATAAAATAAAAATTAGGAAAATAAAATAAAACCAAAAATAATTTCTCTATCACCTTGTACATAATACATGTATATAAATATCATATACCTATTTATTGTACACTTGTAAATAACTAATAAAAATCAAATAAAAATTATTCTATACTCCAAATAATATATTGTAAATAAATAAAATACAAAATTGGAGTATTTTTACCAAAATAAGAAAATAACAATAAAATTACAAAGTACATAAGTATGTTATACTTGTATATAGTGTAATATACTGTATATACTATAATTTATTTTTCATAAAAATAATTAAAAGTCACAAAAAATAGTGTGAAAAATAATTTTGACCTAGCTTTTTTCTGATTGGTCCAGGAGGGATGTTGACCCCGCTCAACTACCCCTCCCGGACCATCTCCTTCGCAGATCCAGCTCATGCCCCGATTTCTTCGAATTCTTCTGAGCGGATCTCGCATCCTTTAGCTCTGATTCTTTGCCCGCTTCTTCCCGGTGGATCAGCGATCCTCACGGATCCCTAAAGAAGCGCGGATCATTCTTGGATTACGCGCATGCCCCGATTCTCTCCAGCCACCTGGGACGACCTATAAAACCTTCACTCGACTTCCCAGGTCTGTAGCTCACGCTGCACACCCTGTTGATACCCACGAGAGTTTCCCCTTGGTGACAGCAATCGGAAGCCGTCTTTGGTCGTCGATTTGGTGTCGTGTAATCGAAGCTCATCGTTCGTGGCCGGAGAACCGCCACGAGAAGCCTCCCTTGCCCGCCGCAGCTCGGTCGAGGCCATAACGCCTTTGACATCATCCCCTAGAGCTTAGGATTTAATTAGGACTCTCAGGTAGCCTCCATTTCGATCCTAGTTCCATTATCTAATCTGATCTTCCATTTTCACTCAGTCGCACCTCCGCCAGCTCCAACCCGACGGTCTGAACCTCATCAGCCACCTTTACCTGCTCTGATTGACACCTCATCTCACTGTCACCCTTCTCGCGCAACCTGATCATCCGAACCTTGGCTATCCGAGCTAAGATTAGGTTGTGGGTTCCCTCTGTCGCTTCGCCAGAACCCCCCATTCCATTCGTCGTCACTTCCTGTTGTTTTAGGTTCAATAACCCTAACCGGAGCTCTGCTCCGAGTCCGAGCTATCCTCTGCAGGTCTTCGTGTGTGTGGAGAAACCCTAAATCACCTTCGACCCACTTCGCCGGAGCTTGCCTAGGTCCCATCCTCCTTCCCGGAGATCCGACCGTCAGCGAGCCATCTGCCCTATCCACCCGACACGGAAGAGCCACACTAGTCTTTTGCCATCGTCTGATCGTTCATCAGAGTGTCGGATCACCACCGATGCTCCAGTGAACTTCGCCTAGGCGGAGTTCTTCCAGCGCCTCTCTCCGTCGTTGGATCTCGCTCCTATGCCAGACGCCAGAGCAGTCGCCCGATCACAGCAGATGTCAGGCCGTTAGATCTGACATCTAACGGCCTCTGTACGCCCACATTCGCACCTCTTCTCCCACCGTTTTATATGCCAGCGGCCAGTACTAGAGCCATTTACCTTCGCCCATTCAGAGCCTGCCACCTGTCCACCTCCACGCGTGACGCACGAGCTGCCTAGGTAATTTGCTCCGCTACCTCTACATTTACTTCAGTTTGTCTTTTAGTCTATAAAATAAATAGTATACAGAGGACCTTTTTGCATCTGTGCCCCTATAGTTTTCTTTATTTGCATCTTAGTCCTTCTTGTGTGGTTGCACGTGCATCGTCACGTGTATTTGTGGGTTAATTGCATGTATCGTACTGGATTTACTTTATGTTATGCTTTGAAGTTATAGTTTTAATATTGGCAGTTATACCCCTGTGCGTAATGATTTGGGACATGTGCTAGAATTCGTGGATAAATTGCATATAGGACCCTACACTTTTTATGCATGTTATTTATTGGTTTAGAAATATGTTTTCATTGCACTTTGGTCCCTATGTGTTGTGCCTTTGATTTTTGATTTAATAAATAGCAAATATTATCCAAAATTCATGAAATATTGACACGTGGCTCCTGCCATGGTGTAGGTTGAATTTTTTGTTTTATTTTGTTGCCATTTATTATTTTTAAAAATTCAAAAACCACAAAACAGTTATTATTTGCTTTTAAAAATCCATTAAAAATATTAAAACCCTTGAAAAATTCCAAAAAAAATCATGTTTTCTTGTCTTGTCGTGTTTTCATTCCAACGCAAGTTTCATCCCATTTCCATTTATAAAAACCATAAAAATTGAAAAAGACTAAAAATCTTAGAAAAACATTAAAAATTCATAAAAATAAAAAATGTGCTTTTACTTGCTATAGTTAGGTTTTTATTTCTAGTTTGTCATAAAATTGCTACTCGAATTTTATAGGCATTTTAAGCATTTTTAACTTGCCTTTAGGTTCCAGTTGTACACTGTTTGCCCTTTTTCCTTTTATTTCATTTTTAGAAAATCAATTAAAAATCAGAAAAATTCAGGAAAATTAACAAAAAACACTTGAATATTTTAAAACCCAAAAATAAATTTATTTGAATTTTCTAGGTATTTTTTTATGCTTTGAATAATTGTTTGTTTGAGACTTTTTGAGTCCTTGTAGCCTTTTTCCTAATATTAAAAATTACAAAAAATGAAAAATATAAAATCCTCCAAATTCTTTTATTTTATTGAATTCCCGACTACTTCGTAGCTTTCGCATTCCGTGCTCCTTGTGTTCGACCCTGGTAGCTATACCAGGTAAAATAAAATAGCGAGGTCGCTACATTTGCTTGATTGATTGATTTTACTTTGGTGGTCAAAGTTATTGAAAGACTTGAGTAGTGACTGTAGAATGACATCATACTGTATTCCTACATCCATCCCCTCTCTGAGAGTTTCCAGCTCAGACAAGTATCCAAACATTTTGAGTACATGTTCACGATCCGAAATCCCTTCGTGCATCTTACAGTGAATAAGATCCTTCATAACATAACATTGAGTGTAATTGACATCACTGAACATCTCCTCGAGATTTAACATTATATCCTAGCAGGTCTCCATCTTCACATGTTATAGAGATCCCAGAATATAACATTTGGCCAATGTATGACCATCATATTTTTCATAGAATTTTAATTCTTACGGTGTCTTAGGGTTTGTGTACTTGTTCTTGGATAGCATGTTAGATATGCGATCGCAGAGAGAACAAGATCCAAATTACGGATCCAATCCGAGTAATTTGGTCCGGTTAATTGGTTGACCTCCAGGAGCCTACTGAGTCGGCTCATGGACTGTTAGACTTGTGAGCCCTGGGCGAACCATTCTTACAATAAATGTTATTGTAATATTTAAGTTTATCAATAAAAGTTATTGATGTTTCACTCCCTTTCTGAAATTATATGAATGAATGCACTATAAGGTCCCTCTGTACAATTAGGGTTATGTACCATGGCCAGCTTGATGATCATATAGCTGTTGTTTCATTAAATGAATCATAGAGGCTGGTGTTTGGATGAATATCTAAAGAGTTAGATAGAGGACTCATCAAGCATCTTCAAATGATTATCAAGTGGAGATCTCCAGCCTGAGTAGGAGATGGCAATCCTTTCTCACATAGGTTGATATCTGACCGACCTCTTGATGCAGGTCCTCTGCATGGGAATAGTGATTCGGAGGTGTCAGATTAGTTAGGTCAATGGGTTGACCTAACGAGAACGAGATAACCTAAGTCCTATGTTGAATGCTGTCACAACATAGGCATGCATCCTCTGACTGGAGACAGATATATTGCTATATATCTAAGTATGTACATTTGGCAGACCAATAGGTTGATGACCTAACCAAGGTCTATACACCGGCGAGCTGGTGTGCATATAAGGGTATATGAGCAATATGATCTCTCAAAGGGATCATACAGGTTCACTTGTGAACCGGAAGACATGAGCTCACTCATGAGGTATTGGGACCGATCAAATTCCATGCATGGTCGTCGTGCTTCGGAAGCATGACATGAATTTGAAGGTATGATATATGCTTTGGGAAAGCATATGATCGATACCAAATCCCAATGACCAAGATTGAGAAACTTAATGATTAAACCCTGAAGAAGACAGTATAAAATGATCTTGATCTTCGGGTTGATCATGGGTCTTCTAGTATGCAGGATGTACAGGTATTGGGAATACCTGAAGGGTGATGTGATCATAAACGATTGTATATCCATGACGCTTCCATTCCGAGGGAGTGATGAAACAGGTCTGGATTTTAGTGACTCCTTTCAGTAGAGAAGCAATCCGATCTTAGTCCAAGTGTTGGACATTGGTCTGAATGGGATTCAGATTCAATGAGAAGATTGGATTTACGGTCTTGATTTAATCGAGCATCTGTGGGAGGTTCGTTCGATCTGGATTTGAGATAATATCTCAACATCCAAGTCACTATACATGGAATAATACAATCGCCCTGTCCTTATCTCCAAGTATCTGCGGAGAAAGCACATTATTCTTGAAAGGGTTCAAGAATAATTCTTTTGATGAAATATCCAAGCAAGGACTTGATGATTAAATGTGATTTAATTGTCAAGCTCAAATATGAATATGATTCATATTGTGAAAATGATATCTAAGATAATTAAATGAGATTTAATTATCAAGGATTAAGAGAATGTGGATAACACTATCCATGATATATGTGTGTTATAAATATGATTTATAATATACATATATAAGAGAGAGAGAATTTATGTAAATAGCATTTGTTAATTAATAATGTGGATTGGATTCACATTTGTTAATTAATTGGAAATGCAATTTACTAATTAGTTTGGGTTGTGAATATGATTCACATAATATTCAATGGCAAGATTAAAATATTCACAAATTAATTTGGAATTATTTTGGTGAATATTTATTGTGATTAATTAAGGAATAATAAGATAAATAAAATGGAGCAAATAACCACCTTCATAGGTGGCGTCACCCATGAATTGTTCATGGGTGACGCCCCCCCCTTTTTTTAGGTGGTTGGTTAACACCACTTCATTTATCATATTATCTCTTGATTAATTAATATTTAAATTGATGTTGTTGGTTTTAACCAACAACAATCATAGCCATTGATTTATCATGGACCAAGCATAGCCCTTGGATCCATGTGTCCCATGGATTGAGATCCATTGGATCCTAAACTAGTATAAAAGGAGGGCTAGGGTAGCCTTTCCAAACAACAACATTCTTGAGTTGAAGAACTCTACTCTCTCTCTCTCTCTCTCATTCTCGTGTGGGCTCTCCTTAATATTCAAGTGGTCGTCCACTTTGTGTATTAGGAAGGAGAGCATTTCGGCTTCGCTTGGATCTTCGTCAAAGGATTGCAGGAAGGATGCGACTCATCATCGTGCCCGCAAGCGCATTCTCCGTGGGTCGGACTTAAGATAGGAGGATCTCTACTTTGGGATCTCGCGATCACAACCACGCTTCAAGAGGTATTCCTTGTACTTTGTGGTTTGATGAAACGATCCGAGAAGTGTTCTCGTGATCATGTGGTTTCATCTTTAAAGTTAAAATTTTAATTTCCGTTGCATCTAGCATCTAGTACGACTAGTTGCTCCGATCGCATACGATGCGATCAACACGCTTCCGTGATGCGCTTAAGGATTCACAATATTCTTCAAGTGGTATCAGAGCCAGGTTGAATAAGGTTTTGGATATGATCCATACACCTTAGACGATTTGGTTCTTGAAAGGGTTGCGAAATTCTTACTGCATTTCAATTTTCGCACCTCTGTCTAATTGAATTTTTCTGTACTTTTTAAAATATTTAAACACGAAATTTTCAATTGGATTTTGTTCCCCATTAAACAAGGAAACCATAGGACTTGAGTTTACTAAATTTGGACTTTATTTGCTCAAGATATGGCTTTTTGAATATGACTATATTCACTGTTGCGGGAACTGCGGATTTGAACGTAATTAATGAGATGATTACGGTTTTAATCCGCCTTGAAATGCGTGAATTATCACTTGGATTCTTTAATAAATCCAATAGGCAATCTTTGGAAACTGAGTTTGCAATTTTTGGATTTAAATTGATCAAGATAAGTTAATTTTAGTGATTGGGGGTCACTGCTGGAAATTAACAATTTTGATCTTGAACCTTGTGATATGTCATTCAATTATCATGATGAAAATTAATTGTTAATTTTCTGGAATAATTAGTGATAAATATTTGTGAAATATTTAAAGAAATAATTATTTCATTGAATGACACTTGCCTAAACCACAATGATGAGATATTAGATCTTGATCATTGTTTCATCAACAAACATTGCTTTCATGAAAACTATAGTTTATCCTACAATAGTTGTAGGACAACTTTTACATGAAAAACCCTTTTTTTGCTTGAATAGGATTGGGTATTTGTCTAGCAAATCTCCTTATAATCAAAAATATTTTGATTTATATTATATGGTATAATTTTCGGTTGAAAAACCGATGAACATCTCAAAGTACATGATGGTCTATCTGGTATTATCCTTTCCCGAGGCGGATGTGGTGCCTAGTCGGAGAGCATTGGGGTCGCGGGTTGCAACGTATGTGGTCCGTCCCACTCTCGTCGGTACTGGCCATGACAGCGGGTAGGGACTGTATAATACTGGAGACAGACAATATGTATTTTTCTAATTATTAAAATTCGAATAATACGTATTTGAGAATATACCTACTATTCAAGTAAAAGACATGTTTGTTGATGATTGAATTAATGATTAATTCAATATGATTAAATTAATCATATCCAATAAACACTCTATTTTGAATAGATGTGTATTTCCCTTGGAAGAATTAATTATGTGAATGTGATTCATGATAATTAATTATAAAATTTGAATATGAGGTGGAGGATCACATAAGTGACATCCATGGTCTCCCGTCAAGGCAAAGGATTTCGTCGCCAGTTGTTGTGTATAGGAGACGCCTGTCCGAAGTGACAGATCCTGTGCATGATTTAATTGGATCGGGTTCTTTGCTTCTCGAAAGAGTAAGGCCGTATACGTAGTGACCCCAATATCGGGTCCTCATATTATTGGGGCGATATTGGATTGCGTATAGCGAGTATTAAGCCTGTTGACGGTTGGTTCAATTAACAACTGGTCAACATCATCTTAGGGGTGGTGGGCCCAGGTGTTAAAGACCGAATTGGGAAATGCAAGTTGGACTTGCAAGGCAGAATGTGTTCCCGCTTCTCTTATTCGAGTCACAGGTTCTCATATTATTGGGATGTGATAAGGATAGAGAGGAGATCCCAGATCTTGCTTGAGATATAGCGGTAAGTATATCTCTTACTTTGAAAGAAAAATAAGGGAATAATCTTTCAAAGTCGACATGGCAGGACAAATTTGATTTAAAATGCCTTAATCAAATTATTCTTAAAATGAATATATAATTATTCTAATATAGTGCATTCTTAATTTCAGAAAATGAAGTCCATGAACCCACTTAGCAGGCTTCTAGAGGTCAACCAGTTGACCGGACCAAATTATTCGGATTGGATCCGAAATTTGGATCTTGTTCTCTCTGCAGAGCGCATCTCCTACGTGCTTAGCAAGGACAAGATAGCAAACCCTGTGACTGATGAAGATAAATCATATAATGATAAATATGATGAAGACCATAATCTGGCAAGGTGTTACATCTTTGGGTCATTGTCTAATGTGCTTCAGAAGCAACATGTGGAAATGAACCATTGCCAAGAGATTATGCTGAATCTGAAGGAGATGTTCGGTGACATAAACCGCACACAGCGTTACAATGTGATGAAAGAGCTTATTCACTGCAAGATGCAGGAAGGGACCTCTGTCAGAGAACATGTACTCAAAATGTTTGGGTACCTCTCTGAGCTGGAAACCCTGGGAGCATACTTGGATTCTGAAATGCAAGCTGATTTCATTCTCCTGTCGCTCCCTAAGTCTTTCGACAACTTTGTTGTGTCTTACCACATGAACAAAGGTGACTTCACAAACGCTGGGCTGTTAGCTGCATTGAAGTCTGCAGAAGATGTCATGAAAAAGGACGGCCCCTCTGCTAGTGCAATGGTTGCACAGGTGAGAGGAAAGCGTGGGCGGAAGAAAGGTTCTCAGAAGGGCCCAGCCTCGAAGAGAAAGAAGAAGAATCAAGGAGTTGGTTCATCTTCTAGTGCTTCCACATTGATGACATCGAAAAAGACCGATGTCTGTCACCACTTCAAGAAGCCGGGGCACTGGCGGCGTAACTGCCCAGACTACCTGAAGTCCACTGACAAAGGTAAAACCCCAGCAGGTATGAAATCTACTTTCATCATTGAAACTAGCTTTCTCGTTGGACGAGAAGGAAGTTGGGTTATAGATTCTGGTGCTTCTGTTCAAGTATGCAATTCGTTGCATTTGTTTCAGGAAACTAGGAATCTGGAGCATGGGGAGATAGTTATCCAGATGGGATCTGATGCAAGTGTTGCAGCAGTCGCCATCGGGACATGCAGACTGTCGTTATCTAGTGGTCGAGTCCTAGTACTTAAAGAGTGTCTTTATGTACCCGAGGTCAGGAGGAACTTGATATCTGTGTCTAAGCTTGTTAGATATGGGTACTCCTTCCTGTTCTGTAATAAATTAGTCATTAATCAATATGATAAATTTGTTGCGGAAGGTGTTCTGACTTCTGGTGGACTCTATGAATTGTGCATTAATGAATGTATCATAAATGTCACTACCACTGATAATAAAAACCCCAAGAGATCCAGGGAGAATGGAAATCATTCGAATATGATTTGGCATCAAAGGCTCGGTCATTTATCTGTTGATAGGATCAATAGATTGATAAAGGATGGACCTTTAGATTTTCTACATGTTCAAACTTTACCTACCTGTGAACATTGTATTCGAGGTAAAATGACCAGGATGCCTTTCCGTAACAAGGTTACGAGATGCGAGGGTATTCTCGACCTAATACATACTGATGTATGTGGTCCCTTCAATACCACGACTAGAAATGGATATCGATATTATTTGACGTTTATCGATGACCATTCGCGATATGGGTTTATCTTCCTGCTACGTCATAAATCTGAAACCTTTGAAAAGTTCAAAGAGTTTAAGGCTTTGGTTGAGAACCAAGCAGACAGGAAGATTAAACGGATTCGATCTGACCAAGGTGATGAGTACCTCTCAGATGAATTCAAGGAATACCTTAAAGAGAGTGGAATTGTCTCCAATCTCACTCCTCCTGGAACTCCCCAACTTAATGGTGTTGCTGAAAGACGCAACAGGACCATCATGGACATGGTTCGTTCAATGATGAGTAAAGCACATTTACCTCTTAGTTTCTGGGGATATGCAGTAGAGACTGCAATATATATCTTAAACAAGATTCCTAGCAAGTCTATACCAAAGACTCCTCACGAGCTCTGGTATGGAACCAAACCTAGTGTCAATCACTTGAGGGTTTGGGGATGCTTGGTTCATACGAAGAACGTGGACGCAAGTAAGCTAGAATCTCGCACTCGTGAGTGCTACTTCATTGGGTATGTTAAAGATGGTATTGGATACCAGCTTTATGACCCTGAGACCCAAAAGGTTTTTGTCTCTAGGGATGTGAAATTTCTGGAGGATGATTTCCTTAAAGGTCAAGACAAGAATGAAGTAGAGGAGCTCATTGAATCCCCTGAGGATTCTGAGATTCCTGAACCAGAAACTGAAGAGATAAATGAAGATGAAACACCCATACCTCTTCGAAGGAGTTCGAGGGTGGTTGCACCACCTGAAAGGTATGGATTCCATGTGTCAGGTGAGAGTGACAATGATCCTTCTTCATATGATGAAGCACTTGCGGATCATGACATGGATAGATGGATGCTAGCAATGAAGTCAGAGATTGACTCCATGCATAAGAATGGTGTATGGACCCTAGAGGATCCACCTAAAGGGGTAAAACCCATTGGGTGTAAATGGATCTTCAAGAGAAAGAGGGGACCTGATGGGAAAGTAGAGACTTTCAAGGCACGGCTCGTGGCCAAGGGCTACACACAGAGAGAAGGCATCGACTACGATGAGACATTCTCTCATGTGGCCATGCTTAAGTCCATCAGGACACTGCTAGCTATAGCTGCATATCTTGACTACGACATCTGGCAGATGGACGTCAAGACGGCTTTCCTCAATGGATACCTCGAGGAGGATATCTATATGGAGCAGCCCCCGGGCTTCATAGCTGAGGACGGTAAAGTATGCAAGCTGAAGAAATCCATCTATGGGCTCAAACAAGCTTCTCATAGCTGGAACATCAGATTTGACGAAAGCATAAAGAGTTATGATTTTGTGCAAAACCCTGATGAACCTTGTGTGTACAAGAAGCTTAGTGGGAGCGCCATTGTTTTCATCGTGCTTTACATAGATGATATCCTTATCATTGGGAATGATACAGGAATGATGACCAGTGTGAAGATTTGGCTATCCCATACCTTCGAGATGAAAGATCTTGGAGAAGCCTCTTACATCTTAGGACCTGAAGTTGTTCAGAAACCGAGAAAAGAGAATATTGGGATTAACACAACATGGATACATCAAGAAGATTCTTGAACGATTCCGCATGGATAGTTCGAAGAAAGGATTCCTCCCCTTAGGACATGGTATCCATCTGTCCAAAGGGATGGCTCCTCAAAGTGTTGAGGAAAAGAAGGCCATGGCTGGATGCCCTTATGCATCAGCCGTAGGAAGCTTGATGTATGCCATGATGTGTACTAGGCCAGACATCTGCCATGCAGTGGGAGTGGTAAGTCGTTACCAATCCTGCTATGGAGAAAAACACTGGAATGTAGTAAAGAACATATTCAAATACCTAAGACGGACGCAAGATTACATCTTGGTCTATGGGGATGGTGATCTCCAAGTCTTGGGATATACAGATTCAGACTTCCAGTCAGATATTGATGATCGAAAGTCGACATCAGGGTTTGTATTCCTGTTGAATGGTGGTGCTGTGAGCTGGAGAAGCAAGAAGCAGGACACTACGCCAGATTCAACAACAGAAGCCGAATACATTGCCGCATCGGATGCTGCAAAGGAGGCGGTGTGGTTACGCAAGTTCATCTTGGAGCTTGGTGTAGTTTCCTCTGATACTCTCGTCCCGTTACTCTGCGATAACACTGGAGCCATTGCCCAAGCAAAGGAACCCAGGTGCCATCAGAAGAGCAAGCACGTGGAAAGGAAATACCACATCATTCGGGAGATTCAAAAGCGTAGTGATATCATCATCACCAAGGTGGCCTCTACCGACAACATTGCTGATCCTCTTACCAAACCTCTGACACAGAAGGTTTTTGACCAGCATGTAATGAGTATGGGTTTACGGATTGTACCTGAATGGTTCTGAGGGCTAGTGGGAGATTGTTAGACTTGTGAGCCATGGGCAAACCATTCTTACAATAAATGTTATTGTAATATTTAAGTTTATCAATAAAAGTTATTGATGTTTCACTCCCTTTCTGAAATTATATGAATGAATGCACTATAAGGTCCCTCTGTACAATTAGGGTTATGTACCATGGCCAGCTTGATGATCATATAGCTGTTGTTTCATTAAATGAATCATAGAGGCTGGTGTTTGGATGAATATCTAAAGAGTTAGATAGAGGACTCATCAAGCACCGTCAAATGATTGTCAAGTGGAGATCTCCAGCCTGAGTAGGAGATGGCAATCCTTTCTCACATAGGCTGATATCTGACCGACCTCTTGATGCAGGTCCTCTGCATGGGAATAGTGATTCAGAGGTGTCAGATTAGTTAGGTCTATGGGTTGACCTAACGAGATCGAGATAACCTAAGTCCTATGTTGAATGTTGTCACAGCATAGGCATGCATCCTCTGACCGGAGACAGATATATTGCTATATATCTAAGTATGTACATTTGGCAGACCAATAGGTTGATGACCTAACCAAGGTCTATACACCGGCGAGCTGGTGTGCATATAAGGGTATATGAGCAATATGATCTCTCAAAGGGATCATACAGGTTCACTTGTGAACCGGAAGACATGAGCTCACTCATGAGGTATTGGGACCGATCAAATTCCATGCATGGTCGTCGTGCTTTGGAAGCATGACATGAATTTGAAGGTATGATATATGCTTTGGGAAAGCATATGATCGATACCAAATCCCAATGACCAAGATTGAGAAACTTAATGATTAAACCCTGAAGAAGATAGTATAAAATGATCTTGATCTTCGGGTTGATCATGGGTATTCCAGTATGCAGGATGTACAGGTATTGGGAATACCTGAAGGGTGATGTGATCATAAACGATTGTATATCCATGATGCTTCCATTCCGAGGGAGTGATGAAACGGGTCTGGATTTTAGTGACTCCTTTCAGTAGAGAAGCAATCCGATCTTAGTCCAAGTGTTGGACATTGGTCTGAATGGGATTCAGATTCAATGAGAAGATTGGATTTGCGGTCTTGATTTAATCGAGCATCTGTGGGAGGTTCGTTCGATCTGGATTTGAGATAATATCTCAACATCCAAGTCACTATACATGGAATAATACAATCGCCCTGTCCTTATCACTAAGTATCTGCGGAGAAAGCACATTATTCTTGAAAGGGTTCAAGAATAATTCTTTTGATGAAATATCCAAGCAAGGACTTGATGATTAAATGTGATTTAATTATCAAGCTCAAATATGAATATGATTCATATTGTGAAAATGATTATCTAAGATAATTAAATGAGATTTAATTATCAAGGATTAAGAGACTGTGGATAACACTATCCATGATATATGTGTGTTATAAATATGATTTATAATATACATATATAAGAGAGAGAGAATTTATGTAAATAGCATTTGTTAATTAATAATGTGGATTGGATTCACATTTGTTAATTAATTGGAAATGCAATTTACTAATTAGTTTGGGTTGTGAATATGATTCACATAATATTCAATGGCAAGATTAAAATATTCACAAATTAATTTGGAATTATTTTGGTGAATATTTATTGTGATTAATTAAGGAATAATAAGATAAATAAAATGGAGCAAATAACCACCTTCATAGGTGGCATCACCCATGAATTGTTCATGGGTGACGCCCCCCCTTTTTTAGGTGGTTGGTTGACTCCACTTCATTTATCATATTATCTCTTGATTAATTAATATTTAAATTGATGTTGTTGGTTTTAACCAACAACAATCATAGCCATTGATTTATCATGGACCAAGCATAGCCCTTGGATCCATGTGTCCCATGGATTGAGATCCATTGGATCCTAAACTAGTATAAAAGGAGGGCTAGGGTAGCCTTTCCGAACAACAACATTCTTGAGTTGAAGAACTCTACTCTCTCTCTCTCTCTCATTCTCGTGTGGGCTCTCCTTAATATTCAAGTGGCTGTCCACTTTGTGTATTAGGAAGGAGAGCATTTCGGCTTCGCTTGGATCTTCGTCAAAGGATTGCGGGAAGGACGCGACTCATCATCGTGCCCGCAAGCCCATTCTCCGTGGGTCGGACTTAAGATAGGAGGATCTCTACTTTGGGATCTCGCGATCACAACCACGCTTCAAGAGGTATTCCTTGTACTTTGTGGTTTGATGAAACGATCCGAGAAGTGTTCTCGTGATCATGTGGTTTCATCTTTAAAGTTAAAATTTTAATTTCCGCTGCATCTAGCATCTAGTACGACTAGTTGCTCCGATCGCATACGATGCGATCAACACGCTTCCGTGATGCGCTTAAGGATTCACAATATCGTTCAAGACTTCATTGTCTGAAATCAAGAATACACATTATATTAGATCATATAAATTATTATATATTCAATTTAAGTTGTTTGATTAAGGATTTTTAATCAAATTAGTCTTTCCTTTTCAACTCTGAAAGTTCA
Source organism: Ottelia alismoides (assembly GCA_037367405.1). Lineage (NCBI taxonomy): Eukaryota > Viridiplantae > Streptophyta > Magnoliopsida > Alismatales > Hydrocharitaceae > Ottelia > Ottelia alismoides. The sequence continues at coordinate 68,986 of JAZKJV010003292.1, read as the reverse complement.
TTCTCTTAATCACTTTCAAAGCAAGAGATATACTTATCACTATATCTCTGGGATCTCCTTTTCTACCTTTGTTACATCCCAATAATATGATAATTATAACTCAGACAAAAAAAGTAGGAACACATTCCGCCTTACAAGTACAACTTGCATTTTCCAATTTGATATTTAATACCCGAGCCCACCGCCACTAAGTCAATGTTGACTCGGTGTTAATGGAACCAACAATCAACAGGATTAGAACACGCTATACACAATCCAATATTTCCCTGATAATATGAGGACTCGATATTGGGATCACTATGTATACAACCTTACTCTTTCTAGAAGCAAAGAGCCCGATCCAGATGCACTTGTATGCGGGAGCTATCAATTTGGACATGTGTCTCCCATATACACTCCCTAGTGACGGAACCCTTCGCCTTGATGGGAGACCATAGATGTCACTTATGTGATCCTCCATATCATTTTCAAATTCTAATTAATGATTATGAATCATATTCACATAATTATTTATTCCAATAGAAATACAACTCTATTCATAATAGAGAAATCTAATTGGATATAATTCATTTAATCATATTAAATCAATTATCGATCCAATTTGATCAACTAACAAACAAATTTGATTATTACTTGAAAGGATGGTATAATCTCAAATTATACATTATTCAAATTTTAATAATTGAAAAATACACCATGATCTCTTCAAGCATTATACTTTCCATACATGTTGTCATGACCAATACGCATAGGATGTGAGACAAACTGCTTACGGAGCAACATGCTACCCCAACGATCCCTGACTATACACCATATCTGCCTCAAGTCAAGATACTGTGATTTGATCATATTATATTTGAGATGTTATTCGGTATCACAACCAAAGTTACACATATAATATTTTATCAAAATCATTTTAATTAATATTATAAGGATATTTTCTAAACAAATCCCCAATCCTATTTAAATAATAATGTTTTGCATGTAGTGATTGTCCTATACCTATTGCAGGGTTTTCTTGAAAAATCCATTCAATTGCCTAAAATGAATCGATTACTTTCATAAATTATTAGGAATAATATCAAATCAAGGCAAATTGACAATTTCCGTGGTTTCCATTGAGTTCTAAACACATTAAATAAAGAGGTTTGATGATATAATCATCTTTTAACCCATTTCCACTAAATATGGAATACCTATGGCAAACGGAGTAAGAATCATGTGAAATAAATTTGAGCGATTTGATGGTTTGATTCTCAACTTAGTCCAAGTGTTTATTTAACATTTCATGAAGGTAAAATAATAAGTAAAAATAATTTTCTTACAAATCCGTGAATACATGTAAAATAATTTTTCATGACGGGAACTATTTGAATCACTTTCATCACTTTTGGAACCAATTAAAGGTTACTATTTTTAGGAAATATTTAGGCGTTGTAAATAAATTTTAATAACCAAAAAACATGTTCAAACAGTACACACACACTAGGTTTTTAATTTAATAAAAAATCAATTTGCATCTTACATCAAATGCAAAAACAATGTTTCCCACGCATCCAAAACATGAACCATGATCGCCAAATGTTATTGATCATATCGAAGACCTCAACCAAGGCTCTGATACCACTTGAAGGATATTGAAAGATCCTTAAGTGCATCACAGAAGCGTGAAGATTACATCATATGCGATTGGCACAACTAGTTGCACTGGTTGCTCGGTGTAGCAGAATTTAACAATTAAATGATGAAACCACATAATCCAAGAACATTTCTTTGATCATTTCATCAAACCACATACAAGATTAAGGATTACCTCTTTAATCATGGTTGTGATCATAGTCTCTAACATAAGAGACATCCTATCTCAAGTCTGATCCGACTGGAGAGATGCTTGCAAGCGTGGGGATGAACAGTGTGCTTCTCGTAATCCAAAGCATTGATACAAGCGGTAAATCTCATGATCTCATCTCACAATACTCAATGTATTCTTCATGAACGAGGCACACCAAAGGAAACGAAGATCCATGAGCAGTCGATGTGGTGGCATAAAGGTGTAGAGATTATGATGGTCTCTTAAGGGTTTCGAAGTGGATAACCACTTAGAGAGTGAGAGAGAGAGAGAGATGGCATGAGAGATGAGAGAGAGAGAGCCCTTTCAATTGTGTGTGTAAAGAAGGGTTATGGTTGCCTCTCATTAAATAATATTTTGGGATTACATGGATCTCAATCCATGGACAACATAAATCCAATGGTTTACATTGATTTGTGTTTCTTTCAATGGCCATGATTTTTTTGTAAAAAATACAACAACAATTAATTTAATTTATTTAAATATATTGAATAATAATTAATTAAATTATTTTTATTAAATTAATCTTCCTTGGAGAAATAGGAAGGAGGTAAGCCTCCTTCTATAAGGAGAGTGGACGTCCACCAATTTCCATAAGGAATTGTGGTTGTCCACCCACTCCATATGGAAGGGAGGCTTCCTCTTTCATATTTCATGGTATTTTGAATACCATGAATATCTATAAAATTTATAACATCATTTTTTGTAAATAATACAACAAAATAAATCATATTTATTTTATGAATATTGCAATCATGCCATGAAAAAAATTGTGAATCAAATTTACAACCCAAAATAAAATGTAAATTACATTTTCAATTAATTATTCAATGTGAATTCAATTCACATCAAAATTTAAACTATAAATGTTATTTACAAATAACTCAATCTTATCTATTACAAATCATATTTATAATATATGTGAATAATATGGATAGTGTTATCCACATTATTCATATCTATAATAATTAAATCAGATTTAATTATATTGGATCATCATTCTCATGTATCTAAATAATATGTATCAAATTCACATTATTCAAGATAATTAAATCATAATTAATTATCCATTTCTCAAAGCTTGGATATAATTTAACAGTGAAGTTATTCTTGAACTCTTTCAAGAATAATGCCTTTCTCCGCGGATACTTCAAGATAAGGACATGGCAATTATATATTCCACGTATAGTGACTTGGATATTGAGATCACATCTCAAATCCAGATCTTGGATACCTCTCATAGATGTTTGATTAAATCAATACTGTAAATCTGATCTTATCGTTGCATCTGAATCACATTCAGATCACTGTACAACATTTGGACCAAGATTAGATTACTTCTCTACTGAGAAGAGTCACTAAAGTCCAGAACTATTTCATCACTTCCTCGGAATGGATACATCATGGTTAAGTAATCATTTATGATCACATCACCCCAGGTATTCCTAATACATGTACATTTTGCATATTGGAAGATCTAGAGTAAACCTGAAGACATAGATCAACTTACAATGTCATCTTTAGGGTTTTATCATTAGGTTTCACAATCGATCATTGGGAGTTGGTATCGATCATATGCTTTCCAAAATGATATATCATACCTACAAATTCTTGTCATGCTTCCAAATCAAGATGACCATGCATGGAATTTGATCCATCCCAAAACCTCATGAGTGAGCTCGTGTCTTCTAATTCACAAGCAAACGTGTATGATCCCTTTGAGAGATTGTATTACGTGTATGCCTTTGTATACGCACCAGCTTGTCAGTTTATAGACCTTGATTAGGCCATCAAACTCTCGGTCCGCCAAATGTACATACTCAGATATATAACAATACATCTATCTATGATCAGAGGATACGTGCCAATATCGTGATAGTATAGTCATAGGACTTGGATATCTCGATTTCGTTAAGTCAACTTTGTGACCAAACTAATCTGACACCTCCGAATCTCTATTCTTATGTAGGGAACCTGCATCAAGAAGTCAGTTAGATATCAACCAAAAGAGAAAGGATTATCATCTCCTGAGGTCATCTCTTAATAACCATTTGACAGTGCATGATGAGTCCTCACTCTAACTCTTTAGATATTCGTCTAACTACCAGCCTCTATGATTCAACAATAGAATCAATAGCTTTATGATCATCGAGATGGCTGATGAATCTGCGATTCGCCATCTTTATTCATTTATTTTAGCTTAAAATCCCTTATAAAACACATGCATATAACACTAACTCCATATTCTTACTAACTTGCATCTGTGTAAATATTGTACACTTCTTACTAATTTTAACCGAAAATAAATAAAGAAAGAAAGGAAGGAAAAATAAAGAAAAGTAAAAAAAGGAAGAATGTATACAGGATGACCCAAACCCCGAGAGAAGGTCAAGACTTGACCTAATCGACCAGGAATAAAGTAGGGGGAGATAAGGGTCCTTAAGCAAAAAATCAAAAAAATGTGTATGTTGTTGTTGTAAATATTACTCACTTATTTTGTGTATATCTGTATAAAACTAACACTAATTTATTTGTGCATTAATTGACCTCAAATGAAATAACCTTCAAAACCAAAATTGTAAAAAAAATATGTCCTAATTAATAAAAAATAATTGCACAATTAAATCATGTACAGAATAAAAGTAGCCACACTTGGAAAAAGCCACCAAACACTAATTGAAAAAAAAATTCGGCTCCATATGAACTCAAATTAAACCAATCTTACTTCCATTGGATTCTAAATTAAATTATCTTTGAAATGGCTGTGATTTCATAATAATTGGAGTTACAAGTAAAAAGTTGGTTTTCTGGGGTGGTTTGTGCAATTTTCCCATGTATTTTGTAAATATTGTATTTGTATATATTTGTAAATTATTCTTACCAATTATTTAAAATAAAAATAAAACAAAATTAAAACAAAAAAGAGAGAAAAGAAGCTAATTTCCTTATTTACCCTTGTATATAATGTCATATATGTATAAAGTATATGTATATAGTTGATATTTTTAATTAAACATCATAAACAAATAAAAAAACATTTTCTAATTCAAATAAATAAAGGGACGAAAATTAAAAAAATAGATAATTTTGTAAATAGCTTTATCTATTTATCTTTATCTCATTTCAATTTTTGAATCCATCTTATCTCTTCCACCAAAAAAATTCAAAAATTCATTTCAATTTTCATCTCTCATCTCCTTATCCAAAAAAAAATCAAAAATCAAATTTCATTCCATCTTTTCTATTTATATGGCTCCCTCTCCCTCATTCCAACTAGATCAATCTTTAGAGAGAGGAGCCCAATCTCTGAGAGAAAATTCGTCGAGAAAGTTGCCTAGTCTCCAAGTCGTCCGGTGACAGCGAGTCGCCCTTGTCGAGGCGATCACAGTCCATTTCTGCTCCTAAGGTGAGATCCATATTTTCTTCATATTTTTATCTTAGTTTAATCGTAGTTTAGTTCATCGCATTTTTTTATCGTCATTGTTATTTCTCTAGATCTAAAAAAATTTCATCACGATTTTGATCCGCTCCGACTCGATTTTTCATCCCATTTTCTCGATTTCTCCTCCTTCTATTTCTATCGTCCACAATCTCTCAACTCCTGTCGCGTACCGTGGCCGGAGATCAGATTCGAATCCCTCATCTCCGTCGAATCTCCATTCATTTTTTCGATTTGTAAATAAATAAAAAATGTTTATTTTTATTCTCTAACGTTTATTTTGCAGGATCATATAAAAATAAAAAAATAAAAAAAAGTAAAAAAATAAAAAAAGGAATTTCATTATCCCTTTCTTTTCTTATTTTTTCGAATTTACAAAAAAAAATATAAAAAGTTTTTTTATTTATTTTTGTTTCATGTTTTCATACAAAATAAAATTAAAAAAGTAAAAAAAATGTAAAAAAAATTGTCACGGCTGCAGGGACATCACCCCCCGCCGCCCTCCTCCGCCACTGAAGATAGGCGCGCCACCCTCCGCCGGAGCTCGCCGTTGAAGAAGCAAGCGGCGCTGCGGCTCTGCTTGACCACAGAACCTCCGCCTGCGGTGACCGTCTCACGCCGCCACACCTCCCAGGAGTCCGCGCGATCCCGCCTTCTCAGCTCCTCCGCGACACGCGGTCCCGCGGCCCATCCACGGCACTTCTCCACCTCCACCGCGCGAGCCCAACGCCGCCCGAAGCCTTCCACACCCCCGCGCTCGACCCTTCGCCGCCTATAGAGCATCCACGCGTCCCCTCCTTTGGTCGCCCAGTGCGGCGTGGCACTGCCTGACCGCCGAGCCGCTCTGCCCCGACGTCGTCCCTCGTCCCACCCGTGGGAAGGGGTGGTGGCCCCCTTTGGTCCCTTCTTGCCCCTTTCGCAAGAAACGAAAGAGAGAGAACCCATCTAGGGTTTTGGGAGATTAAAAAATTGGAGAAATTTCGTTCACATCCCTGACATTTCTAAAATTACAAAAGTGCCCTTGGCTTAAATTGGAAAACATCAGAACACCCCCTGAAAGTCTCACAAATTTCAAAAAAGCCCCTGTCAGCCTCCAAAGCACATGCACTGCATGTGATATACTGGGTAAATTGCGAGTCTTATTCTATCTTCTATTTTTGTTAATTTCTGGTGCTAAAACTTTGAGAATTTACATTTAAGTCCCTGACTGTCCAGACCTTGATTTACTTGATCTCTTTGACTGAAATAAATATTTTTATGAGTCGAAAACTTTTGTGAAAATTCTTGTATGCTTCTGCTATGTGCCTTAACATTGCATAATTTTTTTATTATATTTTGATTTCATTTGGGATTATTAAAAAATCAAAAACAGTGTCTTTTTGTCTTATTTGAAATTCCAAAATTCATAAAAATTCAAATATTATTCCAAAAATTCCAAAAAAAAGAGTAGTTGTATTTCATTGTCTTTTAATTTCTGACCAATTTTCACGCATTATTTATTTATAAAACCCAAAAAAAAATTAAAACTATCAAAAAATATTATAAAAATCACAGAACATTCTACACAAATCCGAAAATAGTGATTTCAATTCTTATTTGTAGATAATTGCTTCTAGTTTGTCTTAAAAATAATTTTCAGGAGTTTTGGGTAAAAAAATATTTTTAAGTTGTAAATTACTCCAGGCTGTGCACATTTTCATATTTTCTCACTGTTTGATTTTTAGAAAAATACAAAACCATCTGAAAATTCCACAAAAATTCTTAAAAACATTTCAAAACTTTTAAAACCCAAAAATAATTTTTCTAAATTTTTTTGAGCATTGTTTATTAATTGAAAAATTACAAAAAAAGTTGGTGTGTGTATTTTTGACCTTGTGCATATTATTCGCTTTTGAAAATTAAAAAATTGTAAAATAAAAATCACTAAAAATTTAAAAATCAGAAAATAAAAAATAAAAAAAAGATAAAAAAATATCACAAAAACCAAGGATAGTAGTCCTTTGAGATTCTTGTTTTCTCTTAATTAGTTTCTGATTAATTGAATAACCCTCGGGAATTGTAGCCTCCCTGAGTTTGACCATGTCCGCTATACAGGTTAATAATTAGCAAAATAAAAAAATAATTTTTTGTTGTCACGGGATTTTGGGAACAGCAACGACACAACCTTTTTATCATCAATAATTTCCATCTCTGAAATTTCGTGCACAACAAAATGACGCCGTTGCCGGGGAGGCACGGTGAGGGTAATTAGGTTTCTCTTTTAGCCTGCTATTATTGGTTGTAAATATCTGTTTACATTCTTGCCATTCACTTCATTGTTAATATCCACTGTATTTCATCATTTTCTCATATTTTATTATTGTGTTTCTTACACATTCTCTTTTCTTTTTCTTGCGAGAGCCCGCAGAGCGTAGGAGGTGATCCTAGGAGAGCCAAAGCACCCAAGCGATGTGGAGGCAGCTTGATTCTTCACCGAGCTGCAGGATAGCGTGAGAAGAGGAGAAGAAGAATTGAAAGAGATGAAGAGAGAGAGAGAGAGAGATTTTAGCATTTGAACTTTGTAAAACGGACATTCATTTGTTGCGGGGTCTGTTTCGCCAATTGTCGGTGCACTTGGGAGACCTCACCGGTTTTATTTTCATCGTCTTTATTTTTCTTTGTTTTCCACGGATTTCGAGAGCCACCTATTGATTGCTTTAATTAATTTTCTTGAGCCAGGTAATTAATTAGGTCCAAACACCCTAAACAAGAATTTATGTGCCTATAGAGTACATCGTAATTTGGACTTAGTCAAATTAACTTGTTCTTGCCCGTTAATAGAAGTTATCATCTGGGACGGTTCACTTGCATTTGCATATAGGATAGTTTATTTCAATTCTGCACGGATCACTTGCATGTAGAGTGCTGGCGACAAGATACACATCTTTAACCCTTGCATGCATCATCGTTTTCAATCGGTCATTGGCATTTCCGATCTCCTTCCTTGTTTTCACTCACCTAAGTTAAAAAGGAAATTGGACACTCGGTAGACGATTCATTGAATATACTTAAACCAAGTGATAACTGCCTAAAATTTGGGACTGCTAAAGAAAACTCGACCCTAAAAAAATACAAGGAAAAATCATTATTTTGGGGAGAGAAACCCCCTTATTGTATTTGTTTTTACTTGCTCGATTACACACTAAGGTTAGTGCCCAAATCCCATAATTCAACCTAAGTGTTTGTACAACTTTGTCATTATCGCCTAACTCTGAAACGAACAAGATTAAGAGACCGAACCTTCACGGTCTTCACATTGTGTTGAGTGGGTGAATTGGGGGTTGTATTGTGTTTGATTGCTTGTGTGCATACTAGATCCTTCTGTGCATTTGCGCCTTTTTCTCCATATCTTTTGGCTTGACCCTCGTGCTCTCTCATCTTTTGTTTCGAAGATGGCCGACTGGAGTTATGTTAATCTGATCTTCGCAGATACCTTGTACCCTCCAGTTGATCCACTTCCCTTTTCCAGGAGGATCTTCCTCTTGGTTTTTGTGCATCTCCGCCTAACCCATTATTTCAGGAGTTGGATGACTTTGATTTTCACCCACCCTCATTCAACCCACCCGATCCTGGGATTTTGGAGTCACCTTTAATGGTTTCCACACTTGAGAAATTGAACCAGATGATGGAGCATATGAATTAGAGGATTTCCAATCTATTTAATATAAATGAGAGCCAGAACGTTGCTCCACTATTTGAGGATATTGATTCATTTGAGGATAATCATGAGAGCTTGAAATCACTCAAAATACAAAAAAATGAAAATTTTTCAAAAATCCAAAAAAAATCGGGAGACACGTTGTTGATTCATTTTGTGATGAGAGGACCCAAATGACTGATCATTTACCCACACAGCCATGTCCAAACCTTGACCCCGAGGATTCCACTGTACAGACTTCTCTTGGCAATCCTCGTGTAAATGTTGATTCCGACCTCCTCTCTTGTATGGATGAGGTCCAAAAATTTAAAAAATGTTGACTAAACCCGAAGTGGTGGCCACCCTTCATGAGATCACTAAAGCCCCACTTCAACAGGCCATGACAGATTTATCTACTCCTCAACACAAGAAAAGAAAGCGAAGGAGAAGATCTGAGCGTCACATCTTGACCATGGCCACTACCTACGCCATCTTTCACCGTCCATATTTTAAGAAAGGGGACACAACCACACCTCTTGTGAGTTGCTCCATATCTGACTATTCTTGTGATAACATTCTCCTTGATGGCGGTTCGTCAATCAATATAATACCCTTCTCTATGGTACAGTCTCTTCATCTTGGGCCTCTCAAGAAAACCAGGATGATAGTTCAATTTGTTGATGGTTCTATCAAGAGGCTGAAGGGTATTCTAGAAAACGCTGTCATTCTCATTCAAGGCATGAATTTTACTTTGGATTTTGTTGTAATGCCCATGGAGACCTCCACCCCTGTGGAGCACCCTCCAATCATCATGGGACGGCCCTTCCTCGCCTCTGCAGGAGCCATTATTGATTATGGATCAGGAGAGATTCGCTTCTGTTCTGATGTAGGGAGCGATGTGTTAATCACTTCACCCACTACTGTCCAGAGACCGGCATCCCATGAGAGCCCGCCTGTGTTAGACAACCCCAAGGACTTTGACCATGATGATACTACCAGAGATTCTTGTTGTATGATGGATGATACTGAGATCCGGGAATTCCTCTTCAAAAAGGAGGACTCGGAAAGCATAGACCTTGGAGTTTCCCCTTCTGGTACGTGGCGATGCATTGATGACATCCACGAATTTACACGATAGACACAATAGAGCGGAAGGCAGACTCTGAGCCTAGGCAGGACGGACATGATTTGACTACTTTCACTGATAAGTCCGTTCCTATTCACCCTGATTCAGATGAGACCGATCAGGCCAAATTTGATTTGATTGCTTTTATAAAGGAATTTGGGCCTTTTGATAAAGATGATGATCCGGTAGAGGCTCGCCAGGCTGAAATTGATCCTACTTTTTCTGATAATGATTATGAACCATTTTACTTTGAGGTTTGCAAGAGTTCCCAGGCAGGATATGACCACACTACATCCAATAACCGGTTTAGGCCTGCACAATCTGAAACCGCTGAGGATACATTCCTGGTCGATCCTACTCAATTTATGTCTAATGATGATCCCAATATCGACCTACACCTTGTCAAATCCATACCTCAGCGGTCCCGCAAGAAGGTTCGCTTTCGACCTTCTTAAACATTGTACATCCACTCCTCTTGTATATCCTTTCGTTTCACTCTTTCTTCTCATGTTTTATCATTCACCCCTTTTCCGTGTGTGTGTGTGTATGCTATACTTAGGATGTGCTTTATCCTAAGTATAGGGGGTGAAGGATTTGTATTGTTCATATTCATCATGTTTATCACCCTTGTTGTTGCCTATACTTAGGGATACTCTACCCTAAGTATAGGGGGTGATGTTGTTCATATCGTGTCTTTGTATTTTTGAGTCTGTACATTCTCTTCATCGCTTTTCCCCTTTGTACATTCTATTATACTTAGGATTACTTGATCCTAAGTATAAGGGGGAATCACCGACTTCTCGTCTTTTTATCTTTTCTTTGAGTCGTTGTAGCATAGGAGTCTTTTCACCTTTATATACTTAGCACGAGTTATGTCTTCCTTTGTCGCTCTCTGATCACTATGAGGACATAGTTCGAGCTAAGTATAGGGGGGTTGTCGTATATATTGTATATATACTTTAGACATAACTCGTACTTTTAATTAAGTTTATTTGGGGGGTTATGTGTATAATTTTTTAAAATCCACGTATGCAAAAAACAAACAAAAAACAAATAAACAAATAAACAAATAAACAAAAAAACAAAAAATATAACAAAAAACAAAACAACAACAACAAACAAACAAAACAAAAAAACAAAACAAAAAAAGTATTGTATATACTTGTATATATATTATTAACCCTTTTTCTTTTAAAAAAACTACAAAACCAAAAGTCTATAAAAATTTGCAAAAAAAACATTTCTTTCACATATGCATTTTCCCTCCAAAAATCCATAAAAAGTACAAAATTAGAAAATTGCTTTTAAAAAATGTATTCTTTTCACATGTGCATCATTCCTCTTGAAAAAAACTCTCTGCATTGTTCATATGTTGCATTTGCATGTGCATTTTTCAAGATAGTATTGATATTTAAACTATGTCTGGAATAAAATTGAAGAATGGAGCTTAGTTGGACCTTAATCCACCTAATTCTCAGAGGAACTTCACTGAGAGATAGGATTTTAGAAGCTTCAGGTCTTTGACTTAATTCTTTCAGTTCCACATGACAATGTGCAGCGTTTGACTCTTAGTGTCTAACCTGGTCTCTTCATTCTGGGTACAACTCTGGAATAGGGAATTAATTTGTACTCCCGCACTATGCACTTAGCTCAACTCAAACGGGATGTTGGAAGACTGTTTGAGTTTCTTTTCTGGTAGCGTGGAAATCTAAAGATCGGAGTACGGGTTGAAATAAAGCTCCAGAAAAGGGATGGACGACTGGGCACAATTTTTTCTAAGACACCAAAACATGTACAGAAAAAAAGATTCTATATCCGTAGGGGCACAACAAGATCCAAGCAGAGCCACCAAAAATCCAAATACAAAGAAGCCACTACCAAATAAATATCTGACCAAAAAGGTCCAAGCTTCAAGAAAGCCTGCAGATCTTGGTGGAGACTTGGTTACACTGTCCAGCTTCACAAGGAGAGGTGACTACACTGGCCACCCTCCAGTTCTTTTCTCCTTCTTCTAACTTCTCCCCCAATTCGATTGTGAACACAGCGCGACAGACCTTAGAAGGAAATACCTGACTCCTCGAGGACGAGTTACTGGAGAAGAGATTTGCATGGTAGTTCGGCATTCTGGATGGGAAGAGCTAAAACCTTTCTCACACATGAGTCGATTGTTCAATGTTCATAGGGTATACTTTAGGAAGAGGATTGATCTAAGATGACTTCTGAGCCGAAACTGTGACAATGATGTGTAGAACTTGAAGGCTGTCGATTTTAAAATTCTAAGTCTCACAGAAGTTCCGACACATTAATAATCTAAAGGTCCAATAGAGCTCCAAACTACAATTTTATGAAGATAAGTTTAATAATCGTATTGTCGTACTTTCTTTATTTTCCCTTTCTTTTTGTTTTTCTTCACTTATTCTTTCAAATAAGTGTTTGCTAAGGGACTAGCAAAGGTAAAGCATAAGGGGATGATGAATCTGCGATTCGTCACCTTTATTCATTTATTTTAGCTTAAAATCCATTATAAAACACCTGCATATAACACTAACTCCAAATTCTTACTAATCTTTGTAAATATTGTACACTTCTTACTAATTTTAATCGAAAATAAATAAAGAAAGAAATAAAGGAAAAATAAAGAAAAGTAAAAAAGGAAGAATGTATACAGGCTGACCCGAACCCCGAGAGAAGGTCAAGACTTGACCTGATCGACCAAGAATAAAGTAGGGGGAGATAAGGGTCCTTAAGCAAAAAATCAAAAAAAAATGTGTGTGTGTTGTTGTAAATATTTCTCACTTATTTTGTATATATCTGTATAAAACTAACACTAATTTATTTGTACATTAATTGACCTCAAATCAAATAACCTTCAAAAACAAAGTTGTAAATAAAAATATGTCCTAATCAATAAAAATAATTACACAATTAAATCATGTATAGAATAAAAGTAGCCACACTTGGAAAAAGCCACCAAGCACTAATTGAAAAATTAATTCCGGCTCCATATGAACTCAAATTAAACCAATCTCACTTCCATTGGATTCTAAATTAAATTATCTTTAAAATGGTTGTGATTTCATAATTTTGGAGTTACGAGTAAAAAGTTGGTTTTCCAGGGTGGTTTGTGCAATTTTCCCATGTATTTTGTAAATATTGTATTTGTATATATTTGTAAATTATTCTTAATAAATATTTAAAATAAAAATAAAAAATTAAAACAAAAAAAGAGTGAAAAGAAGCTAATTTCCTTATTTACCCTTGTATATAATGTCATATATGTATATAGTATATGTATATAGTTGCTATTTTTAATTAACCATCATAAAAAAAATAAAAAAACATTTTTTTAATTCAAATAAATAAAGTAAGGAAAATTCAAAAAAAATTAGATAATTTTGTAAATAGCTTTATCTATTTATCTTTATCTCATTTCAATTTTTAAATCCATCTTATCTCTGCCACCAAAAAAATCAAAAATTCATTTCAATTTTCATCTCCCATCTCCTTATCCAAAAAAATCAAAAATCAAATTTCATTCCATATTTTCTATTTATATGGCTCCTTCTCCCTCATTCCAACTAGATCAGTCTTTAGAGAGAGGAGCCCAATCTTCGAGAGAAAATTCGTCGAGAAAGTTGCCTAGTCTCTAAGTCGTCTGGTGACAGCGAGTCGGCCTTGTCGAGGCGATCACGGTCCATTTCTGCTCCTAAGGTGAGATCCATATTTTTCTTTGTATTTTTATCTTAGTTTAATTGTAGTTTAGTTCATCGCATTTTTTATCGTCATTTTTATTTCTCTAGATCTAAAAAAATTCATCACGATTTTGATCCACTCCGACTCGATTTTTCATCCCATTTTCTCGATCTCTCCGCCTTCTATTTCTATCATCCACGATCTCTCAACTCATGTCGCGTACGGTAGCCGGAGATCGGATTCGAATCCCTCATCTCTGTCGAATCTCCATTCATTTTTCCGATTTGTAAATAAATAAAAAAATGTTTCTTTTTGTTCACTAACGTTTGTTTTGCAGGATCATATGAAAATAAAAAAATAAAAAAAGTAAAAAAAATAAAAAAAAAGGAATTTCATTATCCCTTTCTTTTCTTATTTTTTCGGATTTACAAAAAAATATAAAAAAAATTATTTATTTTTGTTTCTATTTACATATAAAATAAAAGAAAAAAATAAAAATTGTCACGGCTGCGGGGACATCACCCCTCGCCGCCCTCCTCTGCCACTGAAGATCGACGCGCCACCCTCTGCCTGAGCCCACCGTTGAAGAAGCAAACGGTGCCGCAGCTCCGCCTGACCGCAGAACCTCCGCCCGCGGTGACCGTCTCGCGTCGTCGCATCTCCCAGGATTCCACACGTCCCTGCCTTCCCAGCTCCTCTGCGACGCGCGATCCCGCAGCCCATCCACGGCACTTCTCCGCCTCCACCGCGCGAGCCCGGCGCCGCCCGAAGCCTTCCGCGCCCCCACGCTCGACCCTCCGCCGCCTCCAGAGCATCCGCGCATCCCCGCCTTTGGTCGCTCAATGCGGCGTGGCACCGCCTGACCGCCGAGCCGCTCTGCCCCTACGTCGTCCCTCATCCCAGTCGTGCCTCCAGAAGAACAGGAAGGGGCGGTGGCCCTCTTTGGTCCCTTCTTTCCCCTTTCGCAAGAAATGAAAGAAAGAGAACCCATCTATGGTTTTTGGAGATGAAACAAAATTGGAGAAATTCTGTTCACGTCACCGATATTTCTGAAATTACAGAAGCGCCCTTGGCTCAAATTGAAAAACATCAGAACGCCCCCAGAAAGTCTCGCAAATTTCAAAAAAGCCCCTGTCAGCCTCCAAAGCACATACGCTGCATGCGATATACTGGGAAAATTGCGAGTCTTATTCTATCTTTTATTTTTGTTAATTTCTTGTGCTAAAACTTTGAGAATTTACATTTAAGTCCCTGACTATCCAGACCTTGATTTGCTTGATCTCTTTAACCGAAATAAATATTTTTATGAGTCGAAAAATTTTGCGAAAATTCCTGTATGCTCCTGCTATGTGCCTTAACATTGCCTAATTTTTTATTGTAATTTGATTTCATTTGGGATTATTCAAAAAAAGACAGTGTCTTTTTGTTTTGTTTGAAATTCCAAAATTCATAAAAAAATCAAATATTGTTCCAAAAATTCCAAAAAAATAGAGTAGTTGTATTCCATTGTCTTTTAATTTCTGACCAATTTTCACGCATTATTTATTTATAAAACCCAAAAATTTGAAAAACATCAAAAATCTTATAAAAATCACAGAAAGTTCTATAAAAATCCAAAAATAGTGATTACAGTTCCTGTTTGTAGATAATTGCTTCTAGTTTGTCTTAAAAATAATTGTCAGGAGTTTTGGGTACTTAATATTTTTAAGTTGTAAATTACTCCAGGATGTGCACATTTTCGTATTTTCTCACTGATTGATTTTTAGAAAAATGCAAAAGCATCTGAAAATTCCACAAAAATTCCCAAAAATATTTCAAAACTTTTAAAACCCAAAAATATTTTTTATGGATTTTTTTGAGCATTGTTTATTAATTGAAAAATTTCAAAAAGAATTGGCGTGTGTATTTTTTACCTTGTGCATATTATTCGCTTTTGAAAATTAAAAAAAAATCGCAAAATCAAAATCACTAAAAATTTGAAAATCAGAAATAAAAAAAATAAAAAAAATGATAAAAAAAATATCTCAAAAACCAAGGATAGTTGTCCTTTGAGATTTTTGTTTTCTCTTAATTAGTTTCTGATTAATTGAATAACCCTCAGGAATTGTAGCCTCCCAGAGTTCGACCATGTCTGTTATACAGGTTAATAAGTAGCAAAATAAAAAAATAATTTTTTTGTTGTCACGGGATTTTGGGAGCAGCAACGACTCAACCTTTTTATCATCAATACTTTCCATCTCTGAAATTTCATGCACAACAATGGCCATGGTACATAACCCTAATTGTTCTAAGAGACCTTATAGTACATTCATTTACTTAATCTCATATAGGGAGTGAAATAAACCAATAACTTTTATTACAATAAAATTTTATTGAAGGAATGGTTCTCCTCAGGCTCACATGGCTAACATGTGCGAGGAGCAGAAGGGTGGAGTGCTCGAGGAGGAAGATACATGGTGGAAGTGCGGAGAATTATGAGAAGTAGAGTCCCTTGTGATCTCTGATAGAAGTCAGAGGTGAAGGAAGGAACAGGTGTAGCCCTCTAGTTGGTCTACGTGGATCAACCATAAATCAGGGTAGTAAAAAACTATTATAAATTGATTTAAAGTAATAATTTATTTCATTAATTATAGGATAAAACATAAAAATTGTTTTTAATTTTTTGTAGTATTTTATTCTATTTTTTTAGTTATACAAGTTAATTTATTTTGCACTAATATTTACATGTATATATAGGTATATATACCCGTGTTTAGTATATTTTATTTTTTATTTTGGATTTTATTTTTATATTTACATAATTTATATATTTTTAAATTTAGTTCATTAAAATTTTACATATTTTTATTATGTTTTTATTATTTTATTTATTTACTTAAATAATTATGTATATATTATATATGTATAGTTTACCTATATATTTTATTACTTTCATTTATTTTTATGAACTTTTAACGGTTTTATTTTAATTTTATTATTGATATGTGTTTTTAATAATCTTTACAAGTATACAAAAAATATATAAGATAAAAATTCAAAGAATAAATATAATGAATATTTTATATTGGTATACAATTCAATAGGGATCCAAAAGCCAACTTTTGTATCTCAGCTCCAAATTAAATGAAAACACCTTCATTAAATAGATAATTTAATTTTATGAGTAATAAAGGTTGGTTTACTAAATTTTGGATCTATATGGAGAAGATATAGATCTGTAAAGTTTTCTTTACGCCTTTTTATTCTGTGTGTCACGGGTGCACTTTTTATTATTTTTGAGTGAAATAAAATTTGTATATATAGTATTCATGTTGAGGGTTTATTTATTTGAGGTATAAATAACAAAGAATAAAAGAGATCCAAATTGTAATTATTGATGAATAAAAATTAGGGTTTTCTGGGCATTTTATGTACCATTGGTCTTCCCTATCTCCCCCTACTTTATTCCTTCTTGACCAAGTCATCATTATGACTGGGCTTCCAGGTTTAGGGTCAGACAGTGTCTTTGACACTTCATTCTTTTTCTTTTCATTCCTTTATTTTTTTTATTTTTAGAATGTAATACAATTTATTATAAATTTTTTATAGATCAATAATTGAGTGTTATTTTAATTAAATTAATGTTATTTACATGCATTTAGCTAGGTATTTAGGGCCAAAATGAAACAGTAATGGTGCTGACAAGAGGTGTGGAGGAAAAGTGAAAATGGGGAGAAGAGAGCTTCGTTGTGATTCTAATAGAAGAGGTAGGTGGGGGCTATACAGTTGACCCTACGATCAACAATCCTTGAATCTTGATTGGTCCACGTGGACCAATAATGAAAATCCAGGGATTAATCCCCTTAAGAAATCGACTAAAAATAATAAATAATTTAATTAATTAAAAGTCAAAACATGAAAAATATTTCTTTACTTTATGTATTATTCTATATTTTTATTTATTTTTAAAACATTATTTATTATGTGCTAATTTTTACAAGTATATACATATGTATATATACTTTTATTTTCAACATTTTATTTTTATTGTGTATTTTAAATTTTATTATTATATGTACATATTTTACATATTAATAGTATGTTTAAATACATATTTAAAAAATTTTAATTATTATTTGATTTTATTTGTATACTTAATAAATATGTGTGTATACAATATATGTATGCCTATATAGTTTCTTACATTCTTTATTTTAATGTATTTTAATATTTTTATTTTGTATTTATATTATAAATATGTTTTAAATAATATTTGCAAGTATTTAAAAGTAGAAGAAAGGTAAACATAGAAATGATAAATTAGATGAACAAAATATACATGTATTTAATATAATGGGATCCCAGAAAGCTGACTTTTGCATCTTAGCTCTAATTTTAATGAAACCACCTTCATTAGATACATATTTTAATTTAAGAATAATAAAGGTGAGTTTGATGAATTTTGAGCTTGTATGGAGATGATATTGGTATATGAAATTCAGTTTGCAGCTTTTTCCTTTGTGTGTACCAGTCCCATTGTGTGTTATTTTTATTGGAAATTAATATTGTATTTTCTATGTTTTTTTATGTACAAGTTTCATGTAGATCATACTATTATCTGAGATGTGTAAAATGTAAAAGAAATATATGAATATTGAGCTATATATAGTTAATAAATTATTAGCCCTATCACTCCCTACTTTATTCCTGGTTGATTAAGTCAATATTGAGTTGGTCTCGGGGTTTAAGGTCATTCAATATCTATGATCTTCATTTTTTCTTTTCTTTCCTTTATTCATTTATTTTAGAACTGAATACATGTATTTATATATTATTTATAAGTCAAATATTC
This sequence comes from Ottelia alismoides, assembly GCA_037367405.1. NCBI lineage: Eukaryota > Viridiplantae > Streptophyta > Magnoliopsida > Alismatales > Hydrocharitaceae > Ottelia > Ottelia alismoides. The sequence continues at coordinate 50,372 of JAZKJV010003292.1, read as the reverse complement.
CTTGTTATTTTACGTATAGTAATGATATTTTCTTGTCTAAGGATTTAAGGCCAAAATGAAAAAAATAAAAGTGGTGAAATAGAGACTTATCACCAGGTGGATAGATTTATTTGAATCGGAGTACATGAGTTCAAGTTTTTACACATTTAAATCCTCTGCATTTTGTATTTGCACGCACACCCTTATAGTTTACGTATATTACATAATAACCCATGTATACAACATATTAAATAAATAAATATGAAATTCATATACAACCAAATATGGAATATTCAACTCAAATAAAAATACTATTTAATATACTCTATATAATATAAATAGTATTTTGAAAAATATCATTTAGTATTTTCCATAGATCAAATAGAAAACTATATTGAAACTTAATAAAATACATAAAAAGTACAAATATACATCTAAAAATTCTACAAAAATGACATTAGCTATATTTTAATATTATTTAATAGTAAAATAAAAATAAAAAATCAAGTGTTAAAATACTTAAAAATTCAAATATACATAAAAAATATAAAAATCTTAATTAATTCATATCAAATCATTAAAATATGTTTAATACCTTATTTTGAAGGTATTTCCTAATCTATAAACTAAAAATAAAATCAAAATATCTTTTTAATGTTTACTATTTAAAAAACCTAAATACTTCACAATTTTACTTAAAAATTGCATTTAAAAACCACTTAAAATAAAATAAATAAAATTAACTAAAAATCACTAAAATAATAAAATAAGTATAAAGCATAAAAATATTAAAAGATAAAATCAAATATAAAATATAAAACCCATTCACACACTTCTCTTTAAAAACAATACAAAATATAAAACAAACTAAAAAGATTAAAAATAAAAAATATCATTCCTTAGATTACTCCATTATATACCCTAGTTCACACAATTTACCTTCTTAAGGTCGACACTCTCGTACTCACCACTTACACATAATTTTAGGAGTCTACATAAAAACTGCAGATATTTTTCTAGTAGTTTCATCTGATCGATTCAGTGTTACTATTTTATCCTTTTAGAGTAGCAGATAATATGTAATTTCGCTTAGCTGTTGAGGTGCCCCTTCTCATGCACCTCCAATGCGACACTCAGACTGCTCCACTTCTCATATCAGCTCAGGAGAATAGACAACATATGTGTCCACCAAGACCCTAACCAGAGGGTCATTCAAATGATGTTGTTCCAAGCGGGGCATGATTAATATCTATGCTCCGATTTGAGGGAGGTGTTGAGATAATAGTTATCTTTTATTCCTTTTATGTTTTATCTTTTCTTTTCATTGATATTATCTAGTTAGCCCAACATATTTCTCCTTTTTATAAGAGAACCTTAGATCCTCGTAAATAAACAACTCACTAGTCTCTTAACAAACATAAAATATATGATGTATAAAGAATGTCATGTTCATTTAATGCCACTCATGCCTTACCCTTTTTTGTACGAAAACAAACATATGATGTGTAAAGAAGTAAAGTCATATTTACATCCACAAACACATACACCTTCACTCAACATCTTCAGTGACATTCACCTGCATTAAGTTGATCGCTCAAAATAAGATGTTCCCGTCATTCAGTTGCCCAGCTAACGTTGATAAGTACCGGCTTAGCAACTGTTGGTGAATTTGATCTTCATTCCCCACACAAAGGAAGAGGAAGTGGGTGGAAGGGATGAGAGAAGGTCGAAGAAGAAAAGGAAAACTTTTTGTCCACGAATTGCAATTTCCCCCTGTCCATCCAAAATAAAGACTTGAGAATGCAAACATTCCCACACACACATTCCAAATTCCATCGATTGCTCTCCCCTCCATTGCCTCCACCTCCTGGTCTTCCTCCTCACCCTCCATACATTACATTCTCCCCGCAATTCTCAAATCCACACCACCATCCATCCTCCAAAATGCTAACCCTCACCCGCAGCCTCAGCTTCCCCTCCCCCACCCCCTCCCACCATCGCCGCCGCCACCCGACCTCCCCCCCGATCACAACCTTCAAGCCCTCGAGGAGGCCCCATCCGCCGATGATCATCGCGCATGCGCCCGGAGCTCGGAGGCTCAGCCCCGCCCTCATGTCAATCCGAGCCTTCCACAGCCTCCTCGCGATCGTCCAGGCCTTCATCCTCATCCTCCTCACGACGTTCGTCACGAGGCGCGGCGCCAACGCCGCCGCCGTCGAGAGAAGAGCGATGGCAATCCGGCGGTTGAGGGAGGACGAGGAGGAAGCCGGAGAAGAGGCGGTGGTTGAGAGGGGGTTCGAGTTGTTTGGCACCGCACGGGGGGACACGTTGTTCACTCAGTTCTGGCGGCCGGTCATCTCACCACCCAGGTTACCACACAGTATCCCTCTTATATATTCTTTTTTTTCAGCTAAATATTCGGGGATATGCACCCTTTCAATTAGTAAAGCTTAAAAAAGAAGAAGCATACGATTATTGTCAAGGTCTTCTTTTCGAGGAGGTCGACTTTTACGAAGCCATCTTTGGTACGATAATTACGCACATCACATCTTAAGGTCCGGTTTGATTTGATGGCTTAGAACGATTTCAAGATGGGAAGTCTGCTACGTAGACAATTGTCAAAAAAAAAACGTGTGCACTTGGAAAAGCAATCGTGTTTGCAAGTATAATATTAGATAAAATGTTAAAATATTTGACGGCGATATAAACGATGATATCGCTCTGTGGTGATTTCGACCGTCAAAAAAATCTTAAACGATCCAGATTGTCTAGAAGAGGCATAAATTTCGACGTCATTAATTACCATGCAAAAACAAATACCGAGTTCAGCGGCAAAAAGGATATAGAATGAAGTTTTACTTTGGTCGAATTCCTTGTGTTGGCATTCTAGAGAAGTAAATGAAATCAAGAACCTTGTGTTCGAGCTCGTAATGAAAAGTAAAAACAATCAAGAAAAAGATTAAGTATGTGTAGTAGTCTCGAGGGAACTGAGATGAACTTGTTTCTACGGAAAGAAAAATGCAAATAACTAAAAATGTAGGGACAACACAATCTGATCACATTTCAAATCCTATATATCCACTTTTCAAAGCATAAAATGATGTATTCTTTATTAAGGGAATAATTAGCACGGATCCTATTTTTTTAGGAACGTATTAAGAAAGAATTGAATTTTGTTAGATAATATATTGTTGGTAAATAAGGATCCATTTTTTATCTAGGTACAGAATCTATCGTCAAATATTCAATATGATCCCACAAGATTCTTTTTCGTTCAAGTAGAGATTCTAGCCAACTCAAATGATCTTCTGATCAATCGAGATTGTTTCGATTATATTAGAAATGAGGATTCATAGTATCACAACTTGATTCATCAAACAGAGATTCAACATTAAAAGAAGGATTGATTTTTTAGATCCTTCCTTTTTTTCAAAGGGAAAAAGATAGATTGCCAGCATCTCACATATTACCTGTGTGCTGACCGAGACTATTGAATTCGTTGTTGAACAGCAATTTAAGTTTTATTGGATTTCTGTGATCCATTTCAAACGATGAGTTTAATGGGGCCATGTTAGATTCAGACGGCATAGATGATGTGATTTTGATTTCTTTCCAAACTAGGAACAAAGTCAAATTGAAATTCAGAAATAAAATTGAAATCTTTGACCATGGTCGGTAGGAGATTTAAGGAGCAACGAAGAGAAATATTTGGAAATAGAGAACAAAAGGTTGTTAGACGTAGCAATTTTACCATCGAAATCTTATTCATAGAGATCATTACATCGTCAGCTACCATCTGGTTAATGCCAATTATGCGTGGTATATAGGTGCCTCGGAAACATGAAATATGTCATACTAATATGAATAGGCTAAAATATTGGGAATTTCTACGAAATTTCCTTTCACCAACTTCCCTCATTTCTGTGCGTTCGCCAGTATTTTTTCCAGGATCTCACTTGATATATTGGGGACATCATAGTGCTATGAATACATTTCTTCTTTTTATTTTTTACTTTACTTAGTTTTCTTATCCTTCACATGGGTTGACGAATTGATAATTTCCTTTTTCAGTTCCAATTTTTGTCAAGTAGGCTGTTACAATAATTAGTTTCTCTTGGCGAGTTCTTTCTATTTTGAAATTTTGGCAATATTCGACCTGGCCTTTTTTATTTTTAAAGGCTCCATTCGGATAATGAGAAAATGATATCACATCGAAAATATAGTTCATGAATTCCAAACGTGTGATTTTATAAAAGAAATCACAGCATCCAACCGCAATTGTATTGAACTAACTAAAAGACTGAAACTCAACAAAAATTCTAGGATTGTTAGCACTTGTCCATGGGTCGACTTCGTTTATAGATATGATCATGAATATTAAATAATGTATAATTAGTTATAAAAGCATGCAGTCCTAATGGCTTGAGATTGTTAGCACTCTAGTCGATGACCAAACAGTGTAAGGCAACACCTAAGACATGTGTCATCGACTATAGATTGTTTTGGATGCATGATATTTTGGACCTGAGCGAGGATTTCTGTTCTTTAAATTACGAGGCCATGACATTGTTTGCCCGTTCAGACTTCAATACATGTAGATAATTTAAATTATTTAGTCCCTATTAACTTTATTCTCAAACTAGTTCCCTTTTTAATGTTATCTCTTCTTTTTCATATATATATTATCAACAAACAATTCTTATGTCTGTCTTCATTTAACCTTGGAAAATGGTGGGTATTCTTTGCGTGCATCCAACTGGAAGTTTCTTCTTCTTCTCCTCTAACCGGAGAAGTTATCTTTAAAAGCTACAAATCCTTGATGCCAATAATGACAGCTTACAGCAGATTACTAAACCCGCTTTATTTCATTTAATTGGTTGCTTTACTGGCTTCTTCACCATAGTTGATTATATGGGTTTAGAGGAGGGCATCCCAAGTTACGTCTCCTTTTCATTTTCTAAGGGAATTGGTAATCGCAGGGTTTACATTTTTTATTTTGAACGCAGGACACATTATTTCACCACCTAACCACTAAATAGTTCTTTTTTATTCACACCTTCTAATTCTAGGTCTCATTCCTCCTTTAATTAAATAAATAATTGTAAAAGAATTATCACTGAGCACCGCCGTAGTTTGCGGACACGTATGGTACTCGGGGTTCTGTTACCCGTGCCATCGCAATAGACTCGTTTTCTCCGGAAGGGTCCTGGTTGGGGTCCACTAGAACTTTATTTGCTTTCCAACACGTGAACTATGTGATTGAGACACGTGTCTGGCACCTAAAAGTAACTCTAGACCTTTCCATGAAAGGGATCACATCGGACATTCTTTTTCAGGTGGCGAAATCTGAACAAAAATAAAAAGCTAAATAAACTAGATGGATGAGGGCGGAGAAGGGCATGAGAGGGATTTGGAGGAGAGGATTTGTGTTCTCCTTTGATATGGGTTCTCTTCTTTAAGAGCAAAAGAGGAGGAAGGGGTTTACATATTTAAAAGAGGGATTGGGTTTGGGTTGGCTCAACCAAAACCACTTGACCACGTAGCCTGTAAAACCTCCTAACTCCAAATAACAGTCCAAATATCATTATTAAAATGATATTGAAAAGAGTTTCGATAGAATAATCTCGAAATCACCATGTTTTAAATCAAATTTGTTTGATATGCAAAGTAAAGTATTGAATTCTCCGTTCCAGACAACCAAATGGCCCGGTTGGGTTCGTCGTTCCTTAAGAGATCATAGTTCGTGAACCTCTTTCTATATCAAGCATCTTTTGCTTTACTTATGATGTTGAAAAAACTAGACACATAATTTGCAAAAATCAAGCTTTCTTATAAAATAATTCTGTAATAAAAACATGCTTAGTGAAAATATTAGCTAATTCATTAATAGTATAAATAAATTCTAAACCAACTTTTCTTCTTACCATAATATCTCTTAAATAGTGATGCCTAACATATAATATGTTTAGTTCGAGAATGATTTATGGGTTTCTTAGATAAATTAATAGCGGTGGTATTATTAAAAAATATTTTAGTAGAATTAGAAGAGATATCGAAGTATGAAATAGTCTTTTTTCACTTGAGCATATGCTTGCAACATCGATATACTTAGCTTCATTTGTAGAGAGAGATACATGTTTCCATTTCTTTGAGAACCATGATATTAGTACAGTTCTGATAAAGTGACAAGTCCAGCTAGGATTCTTGCAGTTTGCCTGTCACCAGCATAATATGCATCACCAGAGTTGCATAAAGTAAAAGAACTATCTTTGGGGTGAAACAAGTCAATGTCTATGGTATCAAGTTGATATCTAAAGATTCTTTTGACATCAAGTAAATGTGATTCTTTAGAACTAATGAGTAAAGAGGTAAGTTGTAAACATGATAACATGTCTAGATTCAATTAATTAAAGCAAAGAACTGATCATACCTCTTTAGAGCTTTTAATCAACCTTTTAACCAAATCTTGTATTGTGTCTTAATACACATCAGAGTATTTTTTTTCTTTTGCTGAACTCAGACCAGACTTCTTTATTAGATCCTGAGTATATTTTTTTTGATGTAGAAATATCACATTTTCCATTTGATAGATTTGGAGTTCGAGAAAGTATTTCAACTCTCATCATATTCATCTCAAATTCATTATGCAATTACTTTGAAAGTGTTTTTCTAATAGCGCCGAATATGAATGTTGATATGCCTTGAATCATAACCATCTAACTTATGTTGAAGAACCATCGTATGCACCCTCTTTAACCGTTCCATAACCCAACAAGACGGAGGTCTCGTTGACCGATCAGCGAGCTCGTAGGGGGGGTCCAGAGGGGGAGCAAGTGCATTCCCCTTGGGGGTGTGGGGTAGTGCACCTGGTGAAATTTTTTATTAACGGTTCTATTTGTATTCAGGTTTTTTTGGATCCATTTGTTTCAGGGATCTGTCTGTACGAGAGTACTATATAAACTCTCTGAGATTAGGAATCTTAATATCCTATGTATTCTTCTTTCTTCACATAGTAAAAACCAATTGCCGTCGTCCAAGGACGTAGCCTAGTTATGGATGAATATTATAAATCCATGTGTCTTCATGCTTGCATGGCTGATTTTGTTTATGCGTGCTTTCATGGTTCACAATTGTAGAAATATTTTTCATTTTATGTACCATTTCCTTATTTCTCTTTATGTTTGGTTCTTCTATGTTATTTACCTATAGGTCTCTCCTCTATATAAGAGAGCCTAGGGTTTCAATGAATAAATATCTTTCTTATTTTTCTCAACGTGCTATCAGAGCAGCGGTGCAGCTGGGCTATAGCATGGGACATATCATCGGAAAGGGACAATGGGGAGGGGCAGTGGAAGCTGGCACTCTGTAGGTCGGCGGGTTGTGCGAGGTACTTGAGATTCCGGATGGAAAATGGCAGAATCCGAGCTATCACGATTCAGCACACATTTTCACTATTCTCGGAAAAGGTGAAAGAGAGCGGGAAAAGCGAACTAGAAAAAGCAACTGAAGGTATAACTGGGGGAGTAGCCTGGTAGTCCAACTTCGGGGAATTCCGATGTCGACAAGTCCGACTAGGTCTACCTTTTCACCATCCTGAGACCTAGCCGCTTGCTTCCCCTGCTTCCGTGAGAGAGCTCAGGCCCACGAAAAGCATTTCCTTCCCTGACTAATTCCCTTCCGTGATGAATAGGAAAATGCACTCTTTTCATCAAATTTCCCTCGAAAACTCACCCTCCTCTTTTCCCTCACCAGACTCTTTTTCAAAATCAATAGTGTAGAATTCAGTTCTCCTTTCGCGTATAAAGGGGATTCGGAAATGACGTATAGGGGGCAGGAAGACTATCAGATCAGGCAAGCAATGTAGCACAGACAGTCAAGAGCTCATTACTATCCCCGGAAACTCGAGTAGAAGCAAGGGCAACTATTTCTTATATCGCGAACTCAAGCTTCGTAGACCGGAGACCTACTTTCTTGAATGCAGCCCAGAGACGCGAGCCCTTACAATACTAGACCCTACGCGTTTGGCTTCGGGAAGTTCCCCCTATAGTGACGCATCTCAGGCATTTGAGAACATATTTATATAAGAAATCAGTGGCTCTCGCATATATATACGCGTGAGGTCCTGAATCTTGAAACAAGACTAGGGGGATTCCATTATATATGATCTTATTTAATTTGAAGCGCACTCACTTCTTTCTTTCTATATAATCTTAATAGAGGAAGACTGCCCTTATCTATAAGGCCTATGGCTTTTCTCCTTTCTGACATGACTGAATATCCATATCCCGGGAAAGCACTGGATCAATCACTGGCCGCCTCCTCATACCTATAGCCACCAATGAAATGACTTCCTTCTTCCCTTTCCTTATATCTCTATATATCTGGGGAAGTCAGCATCTCTGGGCCACAACTTGATGACTTCTTTGATATTAATATTAATAGACCCAGGCAGGAAGGAGAGTACATAATTGCGTCATCAAATGCGAAGAGGAGCTTCGGTAATAAGTAACACGAAGCGAGCAAGAACTAACTAATATATATTCTAATTTGCTTTTTAGCTATAAGTCGCGAGGCAGCGAGTCCTTCCTCACTTTCGTTCGTTGCTCGCTCCTTCCCTCCACAACGAGTAACGAGTGATAGCGAGGCTAGACTTGACAAACTGACTGGCTAGACCAATATCAACTTCTTATGGTTTCGAGGGTCATCCCTGACTTTTTAGAGATTAAGGATCAGAGCACAGTCTCTTTCCTACTCGTGCGAACCTTCCTCATGGATCTTCTCGGCCTATAAACAAACAGAGGTCTAATTCTAGGCCAGCCTCTGTCTTTTGCCCTTCGGGCATCGAGTTCGAGAACCCCCCGGAACATGAACCTCCTCGATGTGTAGACTAGCCTTTCACTACTGAGATCTCTCCTTTGTTTGGTGGGAAGAAGCTAGGAAAGCAAGGGCAGCTGAACAACTACTGACAATCAGGTCGGGGAGGACCGACGGGTTTTCATGAGCGTTGGCGGGTCCTGGAGCTCTCGAACCCAAATCCCGAACCCTACTTTCCAACCCTCTCCTTCTGCCTGCCACCACCTTCGCCCACGCACTGCGGCCCACACGCCACCGCTGCCAGCCCGCGCGACACTGCTTGCACGTGTACCGTTTATGCACGGCACCACCGTCGCCTGTATGCAGCACCTGTGCCCCTGCGTGCGACACCTGCACCTCTGCACGCGCCATTACCTGCGTGTGCTGGTCTCCAATGCGTTGCGCACCGCACGACTTAGTCTCGTACACTGTTTTCTCGTGTTTATCGGCCCTGTGTGCTGCGATTCCACGAGCCAACGTCGGTCTTTTCATTTGGATGATGGATTTGGGTGCGTAAGTCTACATATGCACTTAAATCCACATATGTCGGTGTATACATTCAATCCTTGGTCTATAAAACCCTAGTTTTCTACATCCGGCAATATGTCTGAGAAAAAAGTCGATGTTCCTGCTACATGCGCTTTCAGAGGTCCAAAGCCTATTGTTAAAATGGACGGGATAAATTATGAGCTCTGGGCTATGCACTTCATGAGTCTTATTAATGCAAATGGTAAGAATCACATTCTTAACGAAGAAGAGCCATTGGAGAAAATTGGTGTCAATGCCTCGTAGGAGGCGAACGTTGCATATACCGAAGTGTAGTTGTCTGGTCCATTGACGTTTGAGATCGTCAATGATGTGTTACATCAACCTACTGCTAAGGCGATGTGGGATATCCTCATAGCATCATACTCTCAGGCAATGAATGAGACGAAGATCCTCCAACTCTAGCACGATATATTCACTATCAAGAAGAATAGGAGGTCCCTGCATGTTAGCAATGTGAGCCCCGGGCGAACCATTCCTACAATAAATGTTATTGTAATAAATGATTTATCAATAAAAGTTATTGATTATTTTTCACTCCCTTTCTGAGATTGAATGAATGAATGCACTATAAGGTCCCTATGTACAATAAGGGTTATGTACCATGGCCAACTTGATGATCATACAGCTGTTGATTCATTGAATGAATCATAGAGGCTGATGCTTGGATGAATATCTAAGGAGTTAGATAGATGACTCATCAAGCATCGTCAAATAATTGTTAAGTGATGATCTCCCGTCTGAGTAGGAGATGACAATCCTTTCTTAAATGGCTGATATCTGACTGACCTCTTGATGCAGGTCCTCTGCATGGGAATAGTGATTCGGAGGTGTCAGATTAGTTGAGTCAATGGGTTGACTTAACGAGATCGAGATAACCAAAGACCTATGTTGAATGCTGTCACAACATAGGCATGCATCCTCTGATCGGAGACAGATGTGTTGCTATATGTCTGAGTATGTACATTTAACAGACCAATAGGTTGATGACCTAACCAAGTCTATACACTGGCGAGATGGTGTGCATGTAAGGGCATATGAGTAATACGATCTCTCAAAGGGATCATACAGGTTCACTTATGAACCGGGAGATATGAGCTCACTCATGAGGTATTGGGACTGATCAAATTCTATGCATGGTCGTCATGCTTTGGAAGCATGACATGAATTTGAAGGTAAGATATATGCTTCGGGAAAGCATATGATCTATACCAATTCCCAGTGACCAAGATTGAGAAACTTAATGATCAAACCCTGAAGATGACAGTTTAAAAGTGATCTTTATCTTCAGAATGATCATAGGTCTTCCAGTATGCAGGATGTACAGGTATTGGGAATACCTGAGGGTGATGTGATCATAAACGATTGTATAACCATGACGCTTCCATTTCGAGGGAGTGATGAAACAAGTTTGGATTTTAGTGACTCCTCTCATTAGAGAAGTGACCTAATCTTAGTCCATGTACTGGACATTGATCTGAATGAGATTCAGATGCAATGAGAAGAATAGGTCTACGGTCTTGATTTGATCAAGCATCTGTGGGAGGTTCATGGGATCTGATTTTGAGATATGATCTCAATATCCAAGTCACTATACGTGGAACAATACAATCGCCCTGTCCTTATCTCCAAGTATCTGCGGAGAAATCGCATTATTCTTGAAAGGGTTCAAGAATAATTCCATAAGATCTAAGCATTAAGAAATTGATAATTAAATGTGATTTAATTATCTTGATGTGTGTAGAAATTATCCAACATAATTAAATGTGATTTAATTACTATGGATAAGAATAATGTGGATAGAAATATCCAATTATTCATAATATATTATAAATGTGATTTATAATGTATTAGAGAGAGCCAATTATAATTTATATTTGTTAGTTAATTATTATGTGTATTAGATACACATTGTGTAATTAATTGATAATGTAAATTATATGTTATTTTGGGTTGTGAATATGATTCACAATTTTTCAATGGCAAGATTGCAATATTCTCATAATTAATTATGAATTATTTTTGAAGAATAAATCGCAACAAAAAGTTGTTGGAAATAATAATGGAGATTTCCATGGAGATATGCAGTCTCATGAAATCTCATGATATTGCCCCCATATGGAATGGAGTGGGCGGCACCCATGTCCTATTTGGAATGGGTGGCCGTCCACCTTGAATATACATGGGAGATGTAATCTCCATGTATATTCTCTCCTTATTTGTTGGTATAATTTAGGATTGATTTATATTTGATTATGTCAAATATATTTTAATCTAAATTAGATCATAATTTGTTGGTTTTTACCAACAACAATCTTGGCCATTGGATTGAATATAAATCAATCTCATCCATTGATTTTATATGTCCCATGAATTGAGATCCATGGATCCCAAAACCCTATAAATAGAGGGGCATACCATGCTCTCTAGGGCTATGCAATATTGGAGCAAACTCGCTCTCTCTCTTTCATCTCACACGCCAACCTTCTCTCCCTCTTCTTGGTGGCCGTCCACCAAACCCTAGAGGAGAGACTCGTCGACGCCTTCGCCACCGCGCCGTCGCTTCGACGTTATTCGGTTCTCCGTCTTCTTGGAGTGCTACGCTCACGAAGAAGACGTTCGATCTCGTACGACGAGATCAGGAGCTAACCGTGCTTGGATCAACTTGTTGGATTGCAAGGCTCACGCTGTTCATCCCCGCGCTTGCAAGCGATCTCTCCGACGATCGGACTTGAGATAGGAGGTCTCTTTTCTTAGAGATTCGATCAACCACGCTTCAAGAGGTATTCCTTTATACTTGTTGTGGTTATAGATGAAACGATCCGAGAATCGTTCTTGGATCATGTGGTTTCATCGCATGAAAATTTTTTAAATTCCGCTGCACAGAACAACTAGTATGACTAGTCATTCTGCGTCGTATCCGATACAACGATCACGCTTCCGTGATGCGCTTGAGGATAATACCATATCCTTCACTGCATTCTTTGTATTCATCCCTGAGAGGGATATTTGAGAAGCTACACAGCTTCATGCCTCTCACAGCCACCCTTGAGCACCAGAAGACATATAGGAATGCTACTATGGTCGGTGTATTCCTAACAGTCCTCGATCCTGAATATGATGCTGCTCTCTCCTAGATCCTTGTCGATGCTACTATTCCTCCCATGGAGGAAGCCTGCTACAGACTTAACATGATTAATGTGTTGTTCACTACTATCAGTCAGTCTTCTCCGGCAATGGTAGCCTCTCAGGGTAGAGGAGATTCCTCTTTTTCCCGTGGATGTGGACCTCGAGGTAGAGGAGGTCGTATTCGTCAGCCCTGCACTTCTATCATCGTCAAGGTCATACAGAGGATACATGCTACTCTAAGCATGACTTTCCTGCATCAGCTCGTGGTGTACATCAAGCTCACTCATCTACTGTGGCTTATTCAGATCAGAGATACGATGATCTAGTTTCTTGATTGAGGGACATTATGCCCTCAGGAAGTTCCATTGTCTCCTCATAAGCTCCGGATATTGCTGCCTCTACCAGTACTAATACCTCTTGCATTTACATGTTGTCATGAGCATGATATTACATATTGGATTATGGACTCTGGAGTTACACATCATTTTTGTGAGGATAGAGATCAACTTACAACTTATTGGCAGATCCCTTTAGGGAGGATAGTAATCATTGCTGATGGGACCCACTCCCCAATCACTGGATAGAGGGAGTGTAACTTGACACCTTCGATGCGGCTACAGAATGTGTTGCATGCTCCAAATTTTTCTATTAATATATTGTCCGTTAGTCAAATTACAAAGGACTTGCATTGTAGAGCCATTATCGACCCATCTTCCCTTATTTTTTCAGGACATCCTTACGACCAGGATGATTGGTTGTGGTCGTAAGCATGGATGTCTCTATCGTCTTGTCCGAACTCCATGTGCTGGCCTTTCCTCCTATTCCACAGGATCTGTTTCACCTTTCATGTGGTATCTGTGCTTCGGTCGTCTTTCCCTTCCAAAGTTGCGTCAAGTTTTTCCTTAGATTTCTCCTCATATCTCCTTTGAATGTGAAGCATGTCAGTTGGGAAAGCACCACCGCTCGGTGTTTCCTAGTAATCAGAGTCGGAGCAGTAGTTCTGCTTTTGAGTTGTTTCATGTTAATATTTGGGGTCCTAGTCATATCCCTGATCATCAAGGACACATGTTTTATTTAGTTGTTGTTGATGGTTTTTCGCACCTGTCATGAGTCTTTTTGTTAAAGAATAAATTTGAGGCTGGAAATATCATTGTAGGATTTATGAATGAAGTGTAAAATATTTTGTCTTCTTCTAATAAATTTGTGAGGACTGATAATGCATTAGAATTTGGTACTCGTGCTCTCTCGCAATTCTTTGTTTCTCGTGGTAGCATCATTAGACCTCTTGTGCCTATACTTCTCAGCAGAATGGCATGGTTGAGAGGAAGCATCGTATTTACTTGATATCACTCATACGCTACTTATTCAGAGTCGTTCCCCTCATTCTTTTTGGGGTGACGCAGTTCTTACAGGATGCTATCTCGTGAATTGCATTCCTTCGTCTGTTCTTGGTGAGAAAATTCCTTTCTCTATGGTATTTCCAAATAAAGAATTATTCTCACTTACTCCACATGTTTTTGGTTCAGTGATGTTTGTTCATCAGTTGTCTCCAGGTCTTGACAAGCTCTCCCCTAGAGCTGTCAAATGTGTTTTTGTTGGGTATTTTAGGACGCATAAGGTGTATAGATGCTACGATCCTCTTAACAGGAAATATTGTTAGCGTAGATGTTACGTTCTTTGAATCTGATGATGACATTTATATGCCTCTACCTCCACCTCCACCTACACCAGTCATACCTATTTTTCTCCTACATGCAACATGTTGGCTTCTTCTAAATCCGACGATGTCATTTATATGCCTCTAACTCCACCTACACCAGTCATACCACCACCTCCAACACCCCCTACCACGCCTCAACCGTCGCCTCCTACTTCTCCGCCACATTCACCATCTCTACAGCCTTCACCACCTCTCCCATCTCATGTTGTTGTCGTTCTACCCTTACCACGATTCTATACACATCGGTCTCCTACTCGCAGTCAACGCCCATCATCCAACACGACCAAGGTATGCTGTAAATACGTTAAGTCTGATGATGGGTCTGACGTGGCTTTTGGACAATATCCTATGCAAGATAATTTACAAATTGAAGAAGTTCCGAATGATCGGGATGTTCCTATTGCGCTTCACAAGGCGAAGAGGAGCTGCGTCTCATATCCCCTTGCCTCTCAGGTGACCACCTTACTATTTGTTACTGTACGCCGACAATATGTTGATAGTTGCCAAGAAGAAGAGTAACATAGATGAGCTGAAGAAGCTCCTTTGCTTAGAGTTTGACATGAAGGACATTGGTTGTCATGCCCTGATCCCCTAAGCCCGATACAACAGGGTTTGATCGGCACACGATGCTTATAACCTACTACCCAACAATTTACCAAGAAAAGAAGACGCAATAGAGCAGAAAATCTAATTCCCTAACATCATAAACCACATGGACACAAAGAAAACATATAGATAGATATGTACGACAAAAAACCATAATCATGAATTTTCATAACTTTTCCAGTACTAGTTTGTTCTTATAAGGTCATGCAAAAAGGAAAGTTTGCATGTTAGCCACTATATCCACCTCTAAGCTAAGGATGTTAAAATTCAAAAATTGTTCATAATGGTAAGGGGTTACAAAAATTTACACCCCCAACTACAATCATAAAAACCCAACAAAAAGAAATCATTCACGAAGTTAGCATCTTCTCATCATTCATCATTGAGTGCTGGGGACGGTAGCGAATCATCACTTCCAACCTTGAAGTGAGATTTGTCATCACCGTTATCATCTCCCAGTATGACAAGTATCCTTTCTTCTTCACCATGGATGTAGTACGGGGAGGTAATGCTTGGTTTACTGTCTTCTCGTGGGGCCACGGACATAACGGTTGGTGGAAGAGTTGGATGCGTCAGCGTTGAACATAGGCAGAGCTGGCGTCGAGGTGGTCGGGTAGACTTCCGTGTCGTGATGCGAGTTGTGACCATCACCTGAGTTGGGTTGTCAACTAAGGAGGCGAACAAAGTCCCAACGAGGACATATAAAAGATATAATAGGATGAAAATTGTTTTATATTCTACCGTTTGGTGGAGGTTTTCTTTTCTCATTTTCTTTTTTTTCTTTTTCCATCTACGACATTTAGTCAGCTTGTATTCACTTTTCTTCCATTACCACTCTTCATAATATTGGTTAGGATTGTTATTAAAGTGCATATTGTGTAACTCATCTCAGGCATTCCCTGCACTAACACTTAAAGTAAATATGTTATATAGTGGAAAAATCTCCAAATTCAAGACAGACTTCTTAAAATCCGCATCAAAACTAAAACTAATTTTTCATCATTATTTACATCCATGCACCTATTTCTCCCCAAATCATTATCATTTTCCATCTTTTTTTATTGAACTTTTCAATAAGTACTAATAACATCACTCATCCTAATTAACATGTTCCATATTCGTTTCCATAAGTATGCTCCAATGATATTTTCTAATAACATCACTCATCCTAATTAATGTGTTCCACATTCATTTCCATAAGTATGATCCAATGATATTTTCTACAACTCTCATAACATTATGCATCTCATCATTTATTTTTCATCTCAATTTATCAAACTCCTAGCTATCGAAGAACTCACACATCCACACATTTATGCCTTATGTGTGGTACCTTTTCATGAATCATCATAATATTCCTTCATTACATCTTCGATTCTCTCATCCAAATGGGCCATTATCCACAATATAAACTATTATACTCAACAAAATAAACATATCCTTACGATCATCACATAATCAACAAGAAAGTATGCTTATTCCACCATCAATCTACTACAAAACTTAAGAAAACATACATGCAAAATAAAATTTCAGTATGCAGTCCATAATATTTGAACATAACAAAACATCTTCATAAGTTCTCAAAATAAAAAAAACTACATCCCATTACCATTAACCTCTTTGTTCCAACAATACAAAACCCTCCATTGGTATATATATATATATATATGTATATTCCAAGTTCTATTCTTTTATCACCTATTTCCACATGTAAACAAGATCATACTCCCATCTCATAACATCAAAGCACAAAAATCCAAAATTTATTTCTCAATTTTGTCACACCCCTAAAATCATATCAAAAACCTAATACCCCCAAATCAAACTCAATGCAACAAGAGACAAAAAGAAAAATAAAAATGGCGAGAAGGCTTGGAGTTCTTACCCTCCTTTTCTCCTTCCCTTCTCTTCTTCTCTTCTTCTTTCTTCCTCTTTTCCTCTTCTCTCCTTTCTCTCCTTCTCTGGCGGAAATGATGGACCCTGGAATGGGCATTTGAGTCCCCGCATCCCCCTTTTTCATTTGTGTGGGAAACAGTTGCAAGGATGCTCTTACAACTTTCCCAAACTAATATTATTGATTTTTTTTACTTTTGCTGTAATATTCTACCCTCTTATGAAATTTCGCCTTCAAATTTTTCCATACCATTGATGATAAACAATGTAGGATACTTTGTGCGCATCTCATCCTCAAGTTCCCAATGTAACTTTGCCGCATTTTCGATCTCTCCACAATATCTTTACTAGTTGCAACATCTTTTTATGAAGCTTCTTCTCCATTTTATCTATGATTTCAACAAACTGCTCTTGATATGTAAGATTGGGCTCCAACTTTAATTCTCCATACTGAATTATATGGCCACTATATGGAATATACTTTCTTAGGTTTGATATATGAAAGACATTATGCACTTTGGCTAAGTGCAGTGGGAGCACCAATCTATAAGCCATTGGTCCTGCACGTTCGAGTATCTCAAAAGGACCAATGTACATTGTTTTAACTTTCCTTTTATTCCAAATCTTTGAGTGCCTTTCATAGGAGATACTTTGACGAACATCAAATCTCAAACACTGAATTCTACGTCTCTTTTCCGGCTGTCACAATAACTCTTTTGGCGGCTTTAGGTTGCTAGTAGCTTCTTGATCTTCATGATCACCTTAGAAGTCTCTTGAACCATCTCAAGTCCCCACATTCTCCTTTCTCCTATTTCTGTCCGACATAAGGGAGATATACATCTCCTACCATATAGGGCTTCATCTGGTGCAACTCCTATACTAAAATGGTGATTATTGTTGTAAGTGAATTCAATTAATGGAATGTGCATGTCTCATACTCCTTTCCATTTTAATATACATGAACGCAACAAGTCTTCTAATGTTTGGATAGTTCTCTCAGTTTGACTATCTGTTTGAGGATGATAGACAGTGCTAATATTCAATTCTGTTCCGAGAGCCTTCTGTAAATCTTTCCAAAATTGTGATGTAAAACGAGGATCTCTATCAGACATGATCTCCTTCACTACCCCTTGCAGGCGGATAATCTCCTTGATATATAAGCTCGCAAGTTTTGGAAGTATATATGTAAGCTTGATAGGAAGGACGCGTGTTGATTAGGTTAGTCTATCCACTATGACCCAAATAGCGTCATGTCCCAAGAGTGTACGAGGTAAACCAACTAGAAAATCCATAGATATGCTTTCCCACCCACTCCCACTCAGGAATTGGAAGTGGATGCAAACAATCATGAACGTGTTTGGTGTTCAACCTTTACTTATTTGCAAATTAAACAATGCTTAACGAATTCGGCAACATCTCTCTTCATACCATCCCACCAAAAATCTTTCTTTAAATTTTGGTACATTTTAGTGCTTTCAGAATGGATCGTTAACCTCGTGCAATGAGCTTCTGACAACAACTCTCTCTTTAGCCCTTCAATGTTGGGTACACAATCTCCTTCGAAAGGTTAATGCTCCATCCTTTAGAATGGAATCTTTGAGATGACCATCCTCCATCTTGTTTCTCATCTTTTCTAACTTGGCATCTTGCCTCTGAGCTATTATCAGACATACGAGCAGATCATTCTTCACTTGTCTGGAAACTATTACAGTCTTTAATTTTCCCGTAGGAAGCATCGGTCCCCAACTACTTACTTCTTCGAGCATATCCCACTTCAAGACTTGCAATTGAGCTAATATTAAGGGTGGCTTCCGACTAAGAACATCTGCAACAACATTTGCTTTTCTTGGTTGGTATATGATTGTGCAATCATAATCTTTTTGAAGATCCAACCATTTTCTTTGTCTCATGTTTAACTCCTTCTGAGAAAACAAGTATTTCTTGCTTTGTGATCAGTATAAATTTAAAACTTTCGCCGCCAAATTTTTAATGCAAAAACTATTGTAGCTAATTCCAAATCATGAGTTGGGTAGTTCCTCTCATGATTACGCAAATGTCTCGAAGCATATGGCACTACCAGACCACCTGCATAAGTACACACAACAATCCTTGATGAGAAGGCATCATCCAAACAACAAATCCTTCCATTCTCGAAGGGATAGCCAACACAGGGGCTGAGTTTAATCTCCTTTTAAGTTCTAAGAAACTTTCTTCGCATTCTTTGGTCCAAATAAAAGAATCTTCTTTCGAGTAGGCTAATCATGGTCAATGCAATTTCAGAAAAGTCCTTGATAAATTTTAGGTAGTAGCCCACTAATGGTAAGAAACTTCTAATTTCCGTTACTGTCTTCGGACGTTCCCAATTCAAAACTGCTTCTACGTTATTAGCTAGATCTACAGAAATTCCATTTCTCAATACCACATGACCACATAATCAACTTCTTTCAACCAGAGTTCACATTTACTGAATCTTGCAAACAACTGATGAGTTCGTAAGGTTTTTCAAAACAATTGGTAAGTGTTCTTCATGTTGGGATTCATCCTTAGAATAGATTAGCACATCATCAATGAAAACCATGATGAATTATTCTAAATAAGATCGAAAAACTCGATTCATCAAGTCCATGAAAGCTTCCAAAGCAATAGTCAATGCGAATGACATCACCAAAAACTCCTAATGTCCATAACGTGTACGAAAAGATGTCTTGGATACATCTTCTGACCTAACCCTCAACTGATGATACCCAAAGCAATACGAGGTAAAGGGTACTTGTTCTGCATAGTTGCTTTGTTCAACTGGAGATAATCGAGCATACCTTGAGGATCCGTCATTCTTCTTCACAAATAGGACTGGTGCACCCCAAGGAGAAGCATTGGGTCTAATGAACCTTTTTTCTAACAATTCTAGAAGTTGACTCTTCAACTCTCGCAATTTGGCTGGAGCCATATGATATGGAGCTATAGATATCTGGTTGGTTACAGGAATTACGTCGATCGTAAATTCGATCTCTCAATCAGGAGGAAGTCTAGGTAATTCTCCCGGAAAGATATCTTAAAACTCCTGAATGACTAGAACGATGCTAATGTCCTTTTCATCTTTACCTGGAAGAGTAACACATGCTAGATATCCTTGACATCCATCATCTAATAGTTTCCTTGCTTGTAGTGATGTGATTCTACGTGAAGTTTGAATAGACGAATGGCGAAACGAGACGTTTTCCTTGAAAGAGAGGCGAGGCTTAAGCCTCATTTTAAATAGAAAAATAATTATAAAATGTATAATAAATATATTTATTGGTGAAATAATATAATATGACAAACATATAATATATAACAATGTAATATATGATGATATTATGAAGATAAGAATATGAAAAAAGATATGTCAATGCCATAAACCTTTCTACTAGATTTCTACCCATTCAAAAGGAAATAATTGGCTATAACTATCACTAAAATATTTTTCAAAAAGAAATTGGCTTTGGTTGCCATTATAGATATCCAAGTTGTTGATATGAATCAAATGATTTGAATCTTAACCATATGTTTAACAGTTTGATGCCCTCCCTATGCCACTGTACCCTACCAGTACGAGGTCTCGTTGCCCGCTCAACGAGCCTGGAGGGGCTAAGGGGGTCCAGGTTGGCCCCCCGCAGGGGTTGCAGGGGGCAGCGCCCCCGTCCCAATTTTTTTCTTATATGGGTATTTGAATTCATAAACAATTTCTTATATGTTTAAGGGTATAATACAAAGAGTTCACTGAAATAATTGGACATGTTAATGGTAAATATAAGTACAAAAGAGGTTAAATTTAAGCATTTATATTGTATAAACATATACTCCACAACTAGACCTTTATAAACATATGAAAATACGAAAATGACTCATTATTTTCTTTAAAAAATACTTGAAAAATCCCCTAACGCCTCACCTAGCGCCTCGCTCCGCCTCATCGCCTCGCCTCAATCTCCTTAGGCATCCGAAGCGCACGCCTCAGCTAGGGGGTCCGAGGCGGTCGCCTAAGGGCGTTTTCTCACCGCTCCGTTTCGCCTCGAGCGCCTTTGCGCCTCAAGATGTATTTTTTTAAACCATGATTCTACATAATAATTTGTCCTCTAACTTTCCTATAAATTCAAATACGGGTTCACTCGGAATGTTAAATATCACTATTTTCATAACAGTCAAGGATTTGGTGATGTATCGATAACCAGTTCACTCTAAGAATCACATCAAAATCCACCATCCTAATAACCATTAAATCGATATGTAATTCTCGTCCTCCAATTTTAATTGAAGATCCCTCATAAATAGTGTTGGTTACAAATAATTGTTCTCTAGGGACTAATATTAAGTAGGGTTCCTTTAATATGATTGGTTTGCGTTGAATCAAGTAGGACATGAATCATAAATTCATCAACTAGAATCACACCTCGTACCACAGAATCAGATGCATTTGATTCTCTCATGGAGATTCCAGTAAAAGATGACGGCTTCAACCTTCGAAATACCTCAAAGCTCTTATCATAAATTTCTTCTTTTCCATCATCCTCTTCATCATCTTTATATGACTATTGGTGAATCGTCCATTTATTCCTCTTCATAACTTCTGTCGGCTTCCTCTTCAGCATCATTTAAAATATCTTACAAATTTCGCTCCCGTCTTCTTGATCATTCAGGTCGACTCTGACTTGGCTCCTCTGCATCTCGCTCGACCTCTACTTCTTCATTGTGTCTATCAGATATAGCACGTGGAAGTCAGGACTCCAAGTCATCAAGCCTATTCATTGTCCTCTCCATAAATTATTGCATATGGATCCTCCGTCCAAGATGACTACCCTCGGAATTCGCATTTTGCGTTCTCCTCCTTGATGGCATTTTCCAAAAATTCAATTATCTGATTAAAGGATAGTCTAAAGAATTTTCTGATGAGATGAGAAATAATCCTACTTAAGAGAGTAAAAGATCTCCATTATTCTACTTACTAGGTACATTAGGGCAACCAAGGCTCTGATACCACTTATGTCATGCCCCAATCTCCTATGCTTTATAAGATCGGGCTTGATCGATATATGATGCTTATAACCTGCTTCCCAAAAATTTACCAAGGAAAGAACACAGTAGAGAAGAAAATCTGATTCCCAAACATCATAAACCACAAGGACACAAAGAGAACATATAAATAGATATGTACCGCAAAAAACTATAATCATGAATTTCCATAAACTTTCCGGTACTAGTTTGTTATGACAAGGTTGTCAAAAAGGAAAGTTTGCATGTTAGTCACTATATCCATCTCTAATAAGGAGGTTAGAATTCAAAAACTATTCATAATGGTAAGGGGTTACAAAAATTTACACCCCCAACTACAATCACAAAGACCCTAAAAAAGAAATCCTTCACGAAGTTAGCATCTTCTCATCATTCATTATTGGGTGTTGGGTCTTGGGGATGGTAGCGAATCATCACTTCCAACCTTGAAGTGATATTGGTCATCGCCGTTATTGTCTCCCAGCATGACAAGTATCCATTCTTCTTTCCCATGGATGTAGTACGGGGAGGTAATGCTTGGTTCACTGCCTTCTCGCAGGGCCACGAACATAACGGTTAGTGGAAGAGTTGGGTGCGCCGGCGTTGAACATCGACGGAGCTGGCATCGAGGTGGTCAGATAGACTTTCGTACCGTGATGCAGGTTGTGTCCATCACCTGAGTTGGGCTGTCAACTAAGGAGGCAAACAAAGTCTCAACGAGGACAT
Organism: Ottelia alismoides; assembly: GCA_037367405.1. Classification (NCBI taxonomy): domain Eukaryota; kingdom Viridiplantae; phylum Streptophyta; class Magnoliopsida; order Alismatales; family Hydrocharitaceae; genus Ottelia; species Ottelia alismoides. The sequence continues at coordinate 27,889 of JAZKJV010003292.1, read as the reverse complement.
ATAAAAGATATAATAGGATGAAAAATAGATGTTTTATACTCTACCATTTGGTCGAGGTTTTCTTTTCTCGTTTTCTTTTTTTATGTTTCCTTCTACGGTATTTAATCAGCCTGTATTCACTTTTCTTCCATTACCAATATTCATAATATTGGTTAGGATTGTTAACATGCATATTGTGTAACTCATCTCAGGAATTCTCTAGTGTTAAGATAACTTGTAGCTAGCAGGTACCCTAACCTACTTGCGGTCCCTTGATTTGTTAACCTCAAGTCTATAGCGCATGCCCATTACTTGGATGAAGTGAGAAGTCGTTACTTCTTGAGTGACAATCTACCGAGTCACTCCTTTACACTTGTTTTCCAGGCTTGATTTTTTTTACATATCACGGATTTATATTCGGTAGGTCACCTCATCTTGTGCTATTCCACGAATTTCGATCCGAAGGATCTACCCTAGCCAGTAGGGAGCGAAGTCCCAAGTTTCTCTTGTTTCACTCCTATTTCCTTTCACCAAACGTGTTTCGTATTTTAGCATCCCAAGGATCTATCTTAAAATCATCTGCATCTTCCAATGTAGATGATTCCCATGGATTTTCCCCATATGTCCTAATACTAACATATCATTTAGACAACCTAAAAAATATAGTAACCTAATAGACAATCAACTCAGCAAAAGGAAGGGTAAAGATCTTATTTAATTCAAGGTAATCCTCACCTCGGGTATGAGTAGTGTTCTTCAATCTCTCGAATCGACCAAGTTCGACTTCGCTGCAAGTATTAATTATAATTACATTATGATAGATCAAATCGTTGGAGAACGGGAAATTAAATATCAAACACTATATGTAGGATCTTAATCCCTTGTCCCCGCCCAATCATCTCTCATCATCTTTTTTTTTCTCCACAAAGAAAATCCAATATGATTTATAAATACCCTTCTAACAATCTTTTCATTTTTTTCAAGATTCAATACCATGCTACTGAGATTCCTCATTTAATCCACTACTTTTCTTAACACATATTCTTCTATACACTTAAAGTAAATATGTTCTACGGTGGAAAAATCTCAAATTCAAGATGTTCTTCTTAAAATCCATACCAAAATTAAATCTAATTTTTCATCTTTATTTTCATCCATGCACCTATGTATTCCATAATCATAATCACTTTCCATCTTATCTTTTATTAAACTTTTCAAGAAGTACTAATAGCATCACTCATCCTAATTAACATGTTACACATCCGTTTCCATTATGCTCCCATGATATTTTCTACAATTCTCATAACATCATGCATCTCATCATTTATTTTTCGTCTCAAATCATCAAACTCCTAACTATCAAAAATTCACAGACACACACATCCATACATTTATCCCTTCCATGTGGTGCCTTTTCATCATAATATTCCTTCATTATATATTCGATTCTCTCATCCAAATGGGTCATTATCCACTGTTTAAACTATTATACTCAACAAAATTAACATATCCTTATGATGATCACATAATAAACAAGAAAGTATGTTTATTCCACCATCAATCTACTACAAAACTAAAGAAAGCATACATGCAAAACAAAATTTCAGCATGCAGTCCATAATCTTTGAAAATAACAAAATGTCTTCATAAGTTCTCAAAAGAAAAAAACTCCATCCCATCACCATTAACTTCTTTAATCCAACAATACAAATCCCTCCGTTGAGATATATGATTTATTTCAAATAGGACGCAGGCCTTCCATTCCTAAGGAAGGCCGCCCCTTTTTTGTATAAAACAGGGCACTTTAGTAGAATACGTATATAGTTTGTATTATAGGCGCATGTTATAAACAGTTTTGTATTATAATGTGCAGTTTTAATGTTTGTATTATAATGCGCAGTTTTGTATGCGGCTTTGTATTTATAACGTGCACCTATAATACAAACTATATACGTATTCTACTAAAGAGCCCTGTTTTATACAAAAAAGGGGCGGCCTTCCTTAGGAATGGAAGGCCTGCGTCCTATTTGAAAGGCCCCCTATATATATATATATATTGTCCCAGTTCTATTCTTTTATCACCTATTTCCACTTATAAACAATATCATACTCCCATCTCATAACATTAAACCACAAAAATCCGAAATTTAATTCACACATTTTGTCACACTCTTAAAATCACTTAAAAAACCTAATACCCCCAAATTAAACTCAATACAACAAGGGACAAAAAGAAAAATAGAAATGGGGAGAAAGCTTGGAGTTCTTGCCCTACTCTTCTCCTTCCCTTCTTCCCTTCTCTTCTTCTCCTCATTCTTCCTCTTTTCCTCTTCTCTCCTTTCTCTTCTCTGGCAAAAATGGCGAAGGCCCCTAGAATGGGTATTTGAGTCCTGCTTCCCTTTTTTTTATTTGGGTGGGAAAGTTGCAAGGATGTCCTTGAAACTTTCCCAAATTAATGTTACTTAATTTTTTTACTTAACTTGTAACATTGGTGCAATGAAGAAAATTTTAGGAATGGAGATCTTTAGGGATCGTGCATAAGGGAAGCTTTTCTTACCTCAGAAGAACTGCATTGAGAAAGTTCTAATGAGATTTGAGATGTCTACAATCAAGCCTCTAGGTGCTCCATTAGCTGTGAATATTCATATGTCAGTTTCTTTCATATCTCAGTCAGATGCAGAAAAAGAATACATGTCATGTGTTCCCTAGAGCAACGCGTTGGGAGTCTTATGTATGCCATGGTATGTACAAATCTAGATATTGCTCATGCTGTGATCATTGTTAGAAGATTCATGGGTAATCCAGGAAAGGAGCATTTGTAGACAGTCAAGTAGATTTTCCTCTATCCATGAGGAACATCAAGCATTGGCCTCATCTAAAGTGGTGACTCAAAGTGTTTGGTTATTGGATATTCGGATTCAGATTATACTGCATATGTTGATGGGAGGACATTAATGACATGCTATGTTTTCACTTCAAGGAGTTCTGTTATCAGTTGGAAGGCTACCTTACAATCATAAGTTACTTTGTCTACCACAGAGGCAGGGTACATAGCTTTGACAAAAGCTGCAAAAGAAGGCATTTTTCTGAAGGGCTTAATTGAAGATCTCGATCTACAATAGGATCATGTTATAGTATATCATGACTGTCTCAGTACAACATGTTTAACCAAGGATCATATGCATCATGGGAGAAACAAGCACGTAGATGACAGATATCACTTCCTTAGTTCTAAGAAGGGGATCAAGGTGAAGAAAGTCACCACATTAGATAATCCAATCGATATGTTAACAGAGACAATCCCTAGTAGTAAGTTCAAACATTGTTTAGACTTGTAGCTCAATGTCGTCAATCAGTGTTCAGGAAATCGACTACACGAGCCGCATATGCCCTTGTAGCATGTAAATCGAACAGATTTTATGAATCGATGCATTATACGCCCTAAATGCATATGCGACCCGCATATGTTGTGCATATTCCTTGTATACTACTCCAAATGCCCCAACTCTATAATCCTCTCATTTGGGTGCTTACCTCCCTAGCTCTGCTTATTCCTCCATTCAACTATAAGAATATGTAATGCATTTTTATACAATTGCAATGTATTGTGCCATCACAGATATGCAACGTTTTATATTTTGCTCATGTATTATTTTGATGGGTATTTGCAATGTATTAACTAATATTTTAACATCTGTCGATTGAGGTTTTGCTCATGTATAACAAATTTGCATTTATGTGTATTAAAGTTTTATTATTATGAATCATGTAATATGTAAAGTTTTTATGATTATTTTTTGCGATTAAATGTTAGGCACTTAGTGGCATCTACTCAGCCATCTAACATGAATCATTTTTTCTTAGTACTTCTTTAACTATACTTTGATACATAATTCAATAATAATATTTTTATAGATATTTATTTATTTTTAAATAAAAATTAAAAAACCATAAAGAACCACATATAACTTGCATATGCCCTAACATATCGTTTATTCAATATTCAGTGACCTATCCGTGCACATACCACTTTCCAAAACCTTGTTGATAGTTGGAAGTCGCCCAAGGAGGGGCTAGTAGCAGTACGATGAAGCTTGCCAAAGCTTTTAAGAGGATTCAATTCAAGGTGGAGATCGTTGATATGCTTTGAAATTTAATTGTTTGACCCACATTGAAGAACCGTCATATGCACCCCTACTACTGTACCATACCCCAACAAAATGGGGTCTCGTAGTCCGCCAATGAGCCTGTAGGGGGGTCTAAACGGGGACTAGGTGTGCTCCCCCTCTTGGGGGGTGTGGGGCAACGGACCCGACAAATTTTTTTATAATGGTTTGTATTGGGGTTTTTGATCTGTTTATTTCAGAGATCCATTTGTACGAGACTCTAGAATACTGTATAAACTTCGTAAGGTTAGGACTCTTAGTATCAACTGTATTCTTCTTTCTCCACATATTGAAAACCAATCGTCACCACCCAAAAGGACATACCCTAGTCACAAGCGAACCTTGTAAATCCATGTATCTGCGTGCTTGCATCATTGATCTTGTTTGTACGTGCTTCCATTGGCTCCACTTGTATATGTAAAGTGAATTGAATTCATAATGTCATCATCAAAGAGTGTATTTGTTATATTACCTTTAATTGGCCATTAGTAATGACATCTTTATTTATGTGGCTGGGTTCCTATAGAAGTATGAAAACCATTCAAAATGCTTAAGTTAAATTTATCATTGGCTAATCCTCTACCCTTATTAACCCATACTTTTATTTGGAGTTGTTAATGTGGGATTGGGATGCTATGTGCTACTACAAATATGTATAACACATTAAATTCCCCTAGAACGCTTGCTCTTCTTTTTTCTTTCAATCAACTTTATGATTTCGTTTCCTCAAGAAAGATAAAAAAATGGCAAAGTCTTCTCTTCCTATAAGTAGGGCTGGGTACATGGATTCTTGCTCAAACCCTTGTTGAAAGATTTGCGTATTTTTTTATGTAGGCTATCGACTATCAAACACAAACCCCATAAGGGAAGACTTGAACCCTGGTCTTTTAGGTGGTAGGCACACTGCACTACCACTTGATCATTTACGTGGGTACTTCCTCAAGAAAGATATTGTGAAAAAATTCTAGACTAAACCTCAATTCTTTAAGATGAGATTGATTTAGATAACTAATGATTTTAGAGTATGTAATTGTTGGGTAATTGCATCCAAGATCCAATTACCCCACTCATATTTTATACCACATCTATTATTTGTGGGACTCGTGTCTGTCTGTGGAATATATAAGGAGCCCCACACCCCGATATTTATTGAGAATTCTAATAGAAGATCCGGCCCTTTGAGACCTTTTCCCTTGATTTTATCCTGCTCCTTATGGAGTAGAGTTCCACTTAAAATCCAAGATGCTTATGTTTCTTTTCATGTTTCCGATTCCGTTTCTACATTTAATATATTATTAGAGCAATTCGATCTTGCGATTTGATTCTTTTTCAAGTTTGATTATCTTTGGTTATTGTTCAACTTCTGGAGATATGTTCAAGAAATTTTAGGATTCTCTCTAACCCTAATTCCAAGCAATATTGGGCACACAATCTTCATATTTAAAGCGTGCAAAGCTCATCAATGGCTTGATCTCCTTAGATCTTCTTTATTATGTGTCGCCATCAATATTCGGTGGGTTCACCAAACACTAACCGACACCTAGAGTTTTTTTATTTTCGGGAGGAACCCATGGCAGCACTGGTAGCACTTACAGACTACAACATCTCTTAACATCCCTCCCTTCTTGAAATCGAGGAAGGCAAAAAAGAGATGATGTCCATGCAGCACGATGTATTTGACAAAACCTCCTCGTTAGATTGCCGAGTTCATGCGTCCACCAATCAATCTCCAACCCCTTCTCGCGTGAGACCATACCTATCAAGACCAAGAACAATGATACTAGGCAGTTGTGCTACCTCCAGGAAACAACCTCATACACCTCAAGATCGGCAAGTGGTAGGTTAGGTTCCCCATGAACCCTACCAAAAAAAGAGGATCGCCCTTTAGAAGAAAAAGAAAAGAGAAGCGATGCATCTCCCTCCTATTGGAGCCCTTGCTGCCCCTCGCTCCTGCTGATGGAGCAGAGCAGAAGAAGATAAGAGGAGGGCATATTGAGCTACATAACCCACATCTCGCCACAAGCCACAGTCTGTGCCCCTCATTTTCTCACCTCCAGTGCCAACGCCATCCTCCTCGCCAAGCTTTCCCCCTCATAGAACTCCTACAGCAACGACAATGGGTTCCCTTGGGGGAACCCTAATCCTACTAATAGAGAGGGAGAGAGCCCAATACCCCTTTCTAAATAGGGTAGGATTGCTTCACCATTATTTTCAAACCCAACGAGCCTCTTTAGATTAAAAAAAGAAAAGAGAAAAAAGTGATCTAATAAAAAAGCCACGAGTTTTGAGCAAAAAAAGAGAGTTAAAAAAAGGTTACCGTACAAAAGTAAGCTATACGAAAAAAATGAGAATAACTGAGAAAAATGAAACGACTACAAAAAAGAGAATGATTTGTACAAAAAAGTACAAAAAAATGTGTGTTTTGTTTTGGTTACTCCCAACTTGATAATCCATGTTCTTATTCTCTCGAGTATGGGAGAAATAGGGAGTTATATAGGGCATATATTCTTTTTCTTGAGATGTATCTTTAGGATTTCTATTGCCCCTCCACCATTGACAGAACGACATTCCAACCTATTATTGCTATCAGCAGTCTTCATCGATGATCGACTACTTCGTCGAGGTGTCTTTATCCCCGATTACTACCCCGCTCCAGACTTTCTTAGTGACTTTACTCCAGGCACTACCTAGTTGTTGCAACGACTACTACAAGCATGACTGATGTTCTTTTCAAATGGCCTGATAGTCGCGAACATGTCCTCGAGCGAGGTCTTCTGCCAACATCGGTTACTTGAAAAAGGGCGTCTCTATCCCCATCCGAGCAGGGTGTCTCTATAATTATGTCTCTCTCAGATGTATCGAGTGAAGATGTGTTGTATATATTCTTTTGTTGCAAGCTGCAACTTTCCTAGCTTCACCTTGAGAGGGGGGGTGTTGGAGTCTGTAATTGTTGGGTAATTGGATCTCTCTAAGATCTATTTACCCCCCCCCCCCCCCCCTGTTTACTACCACATTATTATTTGTGGGACTCCAGTTTGTACGTGAGACTATATAAGAAGCCCCACGACTCCTGTACTTAGAAGATCTGGCCTTTTGAGGCTTTTTCTCGTGATTTCATCCCGCTTCTCACAGAGTAGGGTTACACGTAAAATCTAAGATGTTTATGTTTTTTTTCTTGTTTTCGATCCCGCTTCGTATTTCATATATTTCAGCAAGGTCCAATTAAAATAACACTGCTATCCATGTGGACTAGCTATGGGGATGTATATATATATATTGCTTTATATGGTCGAAAACTTTGAATTGTCATATCTTTGCCATATTTTAAATTTATTGTTGTCTGAATAATTCTGTATTATGCTCTACTATGCTGATTCTTTCAACAATCATCTGCAGGGGTGTAGTTGTATTGCTGCATGGCTTGAATGAGCATAGGTAACCTCGAAACAATGTTATGTTGGAACAGGTCCATATATGATGTATCACGTGCTAATTCATTTCTGTTTTTCTTTAAAACAGTAGTCGATATAATCGTTTTGCGAGGCAACTTAATGCTGCAGGACTGAAAGTGTATGCTATGGACTGGATAGGTAAAATCTGTACATGCAGCTCTTTGCCTTATTTGTCGAACTGAAATATTTAATTGCAAAAAATATTGATTGCAGTAATCTATAATTTTTATTGTTTTAGATTTTTGGTCATCGGCGCTTCTCTGATTACTCGGAATTGATTTTACCAATATTTTTTCACTACTGAATGTAATCTTACGTCCAGTTGATTCATGATCATCTTACCTAGGAACACATAATGACGTCAATATGTTCATGAAACATTGCTTGTGAAATTGAAAACTTGAAGTGCTAAGATAAATCCAGATGATCGGCATGGTTGAATCCGATATAAGCTCTCAAGATAAAATTTCCAGGAAAGGCATATCAGAATCAGTTTTTCTCTGAGATTTCTTCTTTATGTTGCTTGTTCCTTTCAAATTAACTCATGGATGACCACCTTTTGTCCATCTTATTATGGTGTATTTCTTTGAGCAGTATGCTAGTAGTTGGGAATCTGGAGATATTTTCGAAACCTGTATGATTAATCATGCTGGACAATGTTTGTGCCAAGTCACTGACGAACCAGAGAATTGCCCGTGTAATTATTGAAAATTAACTGTGTAGGAGTTGTAGCCGGGCAATATAGGAACCGTCAAAATTAACCACACCGAGAAATGATATGAAGAATCAAATATCAATGCAATCAATATTATTTATTTTACTTGGGTAAGTCCCAAGGTCAAATTTAGGGAGGTAACACGAGGATTCCAAATTAATTTCAAATAATTTTGAAATCAGGGTTTCAAAAACAGATAGATATTTTTGCTATTTTTGTTTCAGAAATTAGGGTTTCAAAAAAGATAGATATTTTTGATGTTTTTGTTTTTTTTCGTCTTTTTATGGGTTTTAAATTAAAGATGTAATTAATTAGTCAAAAGGAATATGATGCATGGTTTTACAAATACTTCAATGCAAAAAAAACTTAATGTCATGCTATGTGGTGAAAATAAACTACATTATTTTATTTCGAATTTTAGATGATGCAATAATATGGTGAAATGATGATGCAAGGTGTTGATAAATGCAGAGCAGATCAAAGCAAGCCGAGCCAAGTACCAAGCCAATTAAATCAATTAGTTCAATGAATCCTCAAACTCCAATGACTAATTAATTACAGAGTTATGCAATCAACCCCATATAATTTCCCTTGATGAATCACAAATTATTTAGCAATAAAGAGTCAACGTTTGAGAATAAACGTGCTCAAAATTCTAGAAAGAAATTCCAAAAATTAATTACTATTCATAAATATCTCCAACTGAATAATATAGATAATGAGACTAGGATCACAACGACATCAATAACGTGAAAATCCGATAAAAGATGCTCAAGATATGAGTATTTGAAACTTCAGGGACAAATCTGCAAATAAAATAAATGAAATTGTCGTAAATATACCCTTGGAGGGGCTGATATGTAATTTGGCAATCCTGCATGCCTTTTTCTGTAATTTACCCTAAGAGAGCATGTGCATGGGCACATGAAGTTTTATTTTGTAATTTTGGATTCGTGTGGGGGTCTGGAAGAAAATAATCCACTGTCTCACATGGGGAAGCACTTGACTAGGGTTTGGGAAGCATTCGGCTCGAGCGCCAGCCTCCACGTCGCAAACCTTGACAACTTATGGTCACATGAGGCTAGGAGCTTAGATGATTTTCGTCCACGTGGCTGGACCTGCTTGCTTCGCTCCACCCGAAGCACGAGGTTCGTCAGTCTTGATCGGACATGGGAGATGTGTTTGCTTGGAGCGATCTGAGGGTCCCAATTTGGGCGAGCGTTGATGGCGGGGATTAAGGACTTTAATTGGAGGGCATTTAGAGCTCATGGTCTTCCTCCCTCGGCTTCTTCAGTCCCAGACACAACTCCGGCGATCAGAGGCTTACACATGGCCGAGGGTCGTCGGTGAAGTTCCTCTAGTTTGCACCTGCTCGTAAATATAGTACCTAGAAGCCCTATAGGCATCAGGCCTAGTTTGATGATCGGAGGAGATCGATGATAGTGAAAATAAAGGCGAAGGTATAGTTATATACGATGAAAATGGAGAAGACGTCCAGAGGGATCGAAGTAGAGGTGGAGATTGAGGCGGGATGAGTACGGGCGAGCAAGGGTGAAGGTGATGTCGACGGAGATGTAGCGGTGTACGATTTAAAGATCGGAAGTGAAAGCACAAGAGAGGTGATGAAGGAAGAAGAAAGAGGGAGAAAGAAGATGGGAAAGGAGAGAAATACCTGGGGTTTCTTCTGCTGGAAGTAAAGCTCGAAGAGAGCTTGAGGACTTGTTGCCTCCAGAGCTCGGCAAAGTGGATCCCGAGGCATGTCAGCTGCTTGGAAAGTGTTGCGATGTTAGCTGGTGGAGCCCATAGATCTCGCTTAGAGGAGTGCATGATCATCATCACTCAATAAACACGAGGCTCTCGCTGTCACTTGGAGCCATCACGAAACTAGGCCTAACCCTCGCTAATGGTGGATAATCTGCTCGATAGGTCATCGATGGTATTTGTAGGAGAAGTGGGGATTGAGAGGCATAGAGGACTAGGGTTTCATGGGTGGTTCTGATGGAGGTTTGGGTAGTTGCGAGGATAGAGGAGGGGGATGATCGGGTCGTCCGGGTCATTGTCGATGAAGAGGATAAGGAGATTGGTGAAGGGGTAATGGAGATTAGGTTTGTGGCATCGTTGATCGTTTGAAAGGGATAGGATAAGAGGGTGGTTGAAGTTAACAGAAAGGAAGATAAGGAGAGGATAAATAGAGGAAGGGGCGGTTAGGGTTGACGATCAGGACGAGAGGTACATGCGGTGGTCACCTGCTGTTGGGAGGAGTTACTAGGCTCAACTGAGAAGAGATGTATGGAGTGAGGTGTAACTGGGCGAGAGGTAGGGGGCGATTACGTGCGGAGCGCACGGTGAGAAGGTCACTTGCTGGGCACGTAATGGTATAAAGGGGGAAAGCACATGCTTAGCACGTGGAGAGAGAAAAGGAGGGATATTGGGCCTGCTGCTGAAGTGGCTCAGTAAGGATGCACCACGTGGATGGTTGACCAAGACCAGACCATTGATCAGTGCATAAAATTGGATTAAAATACTAAATGAACTCAAATGCAAAAGTGCTCAACATGAAAAATATGCATCTAAATGTGGTCTACAATAGACATGAAGGACCCAAGTGCGAATGATATGATCTGTGCAGTATATAATCTTTTTTGGTGATATTTTATGCATATAAAATGTCATATATTTGTTTTGCATTTTTTATTTGATTTTCTATAGTTTATTAATGCATGCAAAGATCAAATATGATGTGGAATGATGCAATGGAGTCAAATGTTATTATCTAGTATTTTTCTGGGGTCAGTATTGCTTAGAATAAAATTCAGAAAGTTGATTATATACAGGTGGATCAGATTAGTAAGCTCAAGTCCGAACTGGTCCTTTTAATTGCTTTTCTGATTTTTTTTTATTTTGATTTTTATGTAATTTGTTAAATCAATGAATAAATGAAGAAATGAAAAGGAAAGAAATTAAAATGAATGAAATATGCATATGAATTGATAGGTCAAAACCATCAAAATGTATAATGCACAATAAGGTCCCATAATCCAATTTTCATTAATAAGCTCTGATTCTTTTGAATTTGGTCTTAATTTGTAGATAATTAAATGTACATTAATTCAAAAGTGAGTAGAGTTCATTTGGACATTATATGAGAGAGATAACAGTGTTTGTGACTTCTTGTCATGAAATTAGGGTGTGGGATTATTTTGAATATGTACAAGCTAGAATTTTCTTAGGATTTTTCACTAATTAAGGGTAGTGATAGGAACATAATGAAGTTGGTTTCATGTCAATTTCAGTTAGCTTTAATTAATAAAAATGTATGAAATTAAGTGAAAATATGCATATGATTATGTATACAGAAATGAATGATTTTTTATGCAAATTAATTATATGTGCACAAAAGTTAAATTTATGATATTAACAAGTAAATGAACCTAATTTCTCGGGACGAAGCTCTATTTTTAGCTAACTAGGGTGATGAATCACAGATTCATCAACCCCTTGTACTTAAACCTTGCTCGTCCTTGAGCAACTAAAAATGAAGTGGTGAAATGAGATTGGTTCCATATTAAGATCATGAGTAAAAGATGAAAATAGAGATGGACATGACCTTTGGATTAATAGTTTGATGGAACTCTTATGGGAATTAGGGTTTCAAAATCAACAACCTCCAAGTTCTACACATTATTGTAATAATTTCGGCTCAGAAGTCATCTTAGATCAATCATCCTCCCCAAAGCATACCCCATGAACATTGAACAACTGTCTCATATGTATGAAGGGTGTTAGCTCTTCCCATCTGAAATGCAAGACTGCCACACAAACCTCTCCTCTAATAACTCATCCTCGAGGAGTCAGGTATTTCTTCTAAATTTAAGCACGTGCTAGTTCACAACAAATATATAGGGAGAAATTTTTAGAAGAAGTGGAAAAGAACTGGAGGGTGACCAGTATAGTCACCTATCCTTTGAAGCGTGGCCAGTGTAACCAAGTCTCCTCCAAGATATGCAGGCTGTTTGAATCGTGGACCTTTGCGATCGAATATTTTTTTGGTAGTTGGCTTCTTTTTGGTGTTAATTTTGGTTGCTATGCATGGTTCTTTTTTGCCTCTACGGATATAGAATCTTTTATTCCGCTCATGTTTTAAGGTCTTAGAAAAATTGGGCTAGCAGTCCTTTCCTTATCTGAAGCTTTATTTCTACCCATACTCTGGTCGTTAGATGTTCGAGCTACCAAAAAAGAGACTCACACAACCTTTCAATACCCCATTTGAGTTGAGATAAGTGAATAGTGCTAGAATACAGATTAATTCCCTATTCAAGAGTTGTACCCAGAATGAGGCGATCGGGTTAGAAACTAAGAGTCGAAGTCTGGACATTGTCATGCGGGACTCGAAAAATTAAGTCTTTCACCTGAAGCTTCTAAAGTCATATTTCTCAGTGAAGTTCCTCTAAAAATTAGGTAGATTAAGGCCAAGTCATGACCACTCTCAGTTTCTGCTTATAACTCGGTTCAGAACCCAAGAGCTTCGCACCTGCAGATGCATGAAATGCTTAATGAAATGCAAATGTAGGGAATGCAAACTTATTTGTGATTTTTGAATTTTGTGATTTTTTTATTTTGTTGTTTCGTGATTTTTTTGAAGGATTTTATTCACATTATTCGCTTTGTACAAATTTCTACGTATTAGACAAATTTTCTCAAGTTTTACAAAAAATTCCCATACCCCATGTTAGTTTTATATACAGAAAATACAATACCATATAGCGCAATACAATGCAGACTATATACACAAATCTGACTCACCCCATATACTTAGCATATGCTAAGTATAGGAGGATGCAAAAGAAGAGAAAGAGAGGAAGAAGTTAGCCGCCCCCTATACTTAGGCTCTTGGCCGGTCTAAGTGTAGAAGAGAGCAAAAATAAAATGGTTGAGGGCAAGAGGATTGAAGGTGCGTATTAACAGTGTGGGCACCAGTCCCACCCATACTTAGGCTTTTGCCTAAATATAGAAGAACTACAAAGGGAACTGATGGGATCGAGGAAGAATGTGCAGAGTTCAAGGAGGTTTTTGGCAACCTTCTTACGAGCATGCGGTGTGAGGGAATAAGGATATGAAGAACATGATGCAAAAGATTTCCAGCCATCGTCAGAGTCATCCTCTGAATAGTAGTGATCGATGGAGGCTCTCCAACTAATTCTTCTTTACGACTGCTCTCTCACTTGGTCAACTGACTCGACCTCGGATGATGAGTACTCTGATGAAGCATTCAGTATCCATCTAGTTATATCTAATCACCCGGTTCTGTGTACTATACCCTGGGGCAGAGTTCGCTGAGTAATTCATGTCTATGGTGATGTACCGAGTCAGTTTGCTAGAACCAGAAGCAGGGTGAGCAGGAGGATCGAAGTGCTTTTTCCCTCTACTAACAACCATACTAGAGGATATGACCCTTCTGAACTGAGTCTGTGAGGTACTGGCCATTGGTTCTTCATCCGATGATCATCATGTATGTTGTATATCTCCTGTAAGGTCAATACACAACCTGGGTATCCGATAGTGCTCGGAGTCGGTTTTGGTTTTGTTGGCTCAGGTGTTGGATCACAATAATAATCAATGAAGTCTGAAATGACAGTGTCCGGGTTAAGAGAATTGGATGTGTTTATGTCAAGTTCATTCACCTTTGTAGTAGTATGGGTAGCCTCGACAATCAGATCCTCAGGTGTCTCTCCTTGAGTTGCGTCTGAGTTTTATGGAGAGGTTTGTTCTTGTGAAGGGTTTGACTCATGGGTCTTCTCTGTGTCACGACTGTCGGTTTCATGTTCTATTGTCTCAGGGTCAAGTGTGTTCTCAAGAGTCTGATCATTACGGTTTTGGTTCGAGAATTTTATGCCTTGAGTCTTGCAATCAATAGTTGCTCTTACATAGGCTATGGATCACTTTCCCAAAATAACAAGAGCCTCAAACAACTCTCCTTAGTGTTCATTGTCCAAGACAATAAAGTGCACTCTATATTTGATACCTTGGAAGCTCATGATGACTGAAACAATTCCTCTTGGTCTTTTTGTGGATTGGTCAGGAAATTGAATAATCACTCTAGTCTTTCTTAGCAGTCCAAGTTTGAATCGATCAAACACGAACTTCAGGAAGCTGTTCAGGGTAGAGTCGTCGTCTATCCGAACATGAGTAAACTCGGTATTCTCAATTTCAGAAGCAACCCTAGTTAATCGTTTGATTCTGCACCTTTTGCTTTTCTTTGTCATCGCCACTGAACTGACTATATTTATTAAATGGTATTCAATTGTGAATCTTTTCTTGCTCGTCTTCTTAGGTGATAATCGACTCTTCACAAGACTCTAAAGATCGGGTATGTACTCTATGACCTTAATTAAAGGAAGCTCTAAGATCATATTTTTGCAAAATGCTTTCATTTCACTGTTGTCCAGTTTTTTTTGAATTTCCTTATTTTTATTTTTTTTGTATATTGTTAAAGTCAGCGGAATACTCAGTGAACGAGTCAGTGGTGTTTGATACTTGTGGTGTATGTGTTTGAAAGTTTTGCACATGAAGTGTCTCGGGTTCCTCTGTGTGGTCCTCACTTCTTCTTGGGTACTCATCATTTCTTTTACCATTTGGATGACACTATCAAGTTGTTCTGTCAAAGCATCGTCTCTCAGTTTAATTCAAGGTATGTCATCCGCTATCATCCCATGACTCAAAGATAAATGACCATACTTATCATGTCGTGACTTTGACATGCAGTCCTGAGCTGAGTAATAGTCATACTATGTGGTAGTGTCCTGGTCATGTCTCCTATTTCTTTGACTCTAAATCTTAAATGTCTAGTCAAAGGAAAACTGATTGTACTCAGGAAGAAAGTCATCTCGAGTGGGGGATGGTTAGAACAGTGAATTCTCAATCATAGTCGGGAATCGTATTTCTCTGTCAAAATTAGTTATGCACATGTCCATCCTCAAATTCGCTCGCTCCATTGTGTCCATGTAATATTCATTTGGTTTTATGAGCAGTTGATTTCTTGAAATTTCATCTCGAGTGGGGGATGGTTCGAACAGTGAATTCTCAATCATAATCGGTAATCTTGATTCTCTGTCAATTTGATTATGCACATGTCCATCCTCAAATTTGCTCGCTCCATTGTGTACATGTAATATTCATTTGGTTTTGTGAGCAGTTGATATCTTGAAAATTCAATCAAAGGAGTGGGGTGGTGCAATGAGGGTGAAGGATATGATGGTTGGGGAAGAACCACATCAAAGAGAGGGTTCCTCTCAAATGAGAACCAAGATGAAGATGGTCAATATTTAGTCATGTAAGTGCGACCCCGGAGTCTGGATATGAATACCAATATTCTGACATCTTCGAAAATAGAAGTGAATGATTTGCGCACTTTGAAACATGTATGCAAGTGCAATGAACTTTGAATGCGCATAATTCAATACACAATGCACACCCCAAAATTCACCAATTTCATACATTGAAGGTCGTAAAGGTTCGGTCAATTATCTTTTCAATTTTAAATTGGTGATAAAATTAATCTTATAATCTGTTACACACAATGAGTCTCCCTGATGTCCAGATGTAATTCTATTATCCCTTAATCAAAGAAGTGTTCTCCTCGGACTGCTAGGTTATATCACACCTCTAAAGGATACAGTAGACGGACACACTCAAAACATCGACTATGGTCGGAGGTGAGCGCTTTCAGCTTCCAAATCCATAAGAGTCAGATCTTCATACTTAGGGAACATGTCCAGGATTTTATGCTCTAACCTTATGGCTTTGTCCTCACCCATTCAAAGCCTGGAGGTATGTACCTGTGCACAAGGATGCGGTTGCGCTCCCACAATAAAAAATGTTTAATTTTAGTCCAATTTCAATTAGTCAATAATGTTTAGCAGTCCCCTTATTTTAACTTGATTATCACTTTGAATTCGAGCGGAGATCAATACACGTCTACACGAAGATTCTAATTTTCTTTAAATCATGGACTAGTGAAAATCGAAGGAGAATCGAAAAAGATGTGCAACGAGAAACATGATGATGAATGCAGAAGCAGAGATACTTACAATGCTTACTTGCAATCTCTGTGCATGATGCTAAATAGAATTGAATATTCCTTAACAAATATGTCTAATGCATGCACATGAAATCACATCTATAATATGAATTTCTATTAGCAGGTAAAAGAATAACTTAATTTGGGTAGATAAAATCCGATCTAGTACGTCTAATTAGTGTGAGAGTGGACCTAGTCATACGAGCACAAAAATAAACTTTGTAACTCTAATAGCCATGATGCAATCCTAGGTCTATGTCAATCACAACAAAAATAGGGTCCTGATAGGCTGAGTGTTCAGTCCTGGTACAAGCGCGAGTCTTCAAACGAAGACAGCTGGAAATAGGAAGAATAATTACAAATTCATTGCAAAAATAAATAAATCACTCTCCAAAAATAAAAATAGAAACAAAAATTTCTTCATGCCTCCTCAGTTGGCTCAGCCCACAGAATTGCCCGCCTCCAGTCGCTTCGAGCTGTGTTGGCTTCCGAGAAAGCTGTTTCAAGTCACCGGGTGCCTCACATGAAAAATAAGAGAAATAAATGTTAGAGAGATGTTCACAAAATATATATACAAAAATAAAGGGAACATAATAAATGCTGAGAAATTAAACAAATAGATAAATATAAGAAGATCATGGGTCGGACTACCTGGGGATGGAAAACCCAAAATTTAAATTATTTAAAAATTAACCCTAAATCATATACCTCTTCAGCAATGGCATCATTTGGCGAACTAGAGAATTGTCCATGTAATTATTGCAAATTAACCGTGTAGGAGTTGTTGTAGCTGGGCAATCTAGGAACTGTCAAAATTGACCACACTGAGAAATGATATGGAGAATCAAGTCTCAATGCAATCAAGATTATTATTTTACTTAGATAAGTCTCAAGGTTGAACTCAAGGAGGTAATATAGGGGTTCAGAATTATTTTTTCAAATAATTCAGAAATTAAGTGCTTTTTGAAAATAAATATTTTTGGTGTTTTTTTATTTTTCAAATTTTTTATGTATTTTAAGTTAACGATGAAATTAATTAATCAAAATAAATATGATGCATGATTTTACAAATAAATTAATACAAAAAAACTTAATGCCATGCCATGCGGTGAAAAATAAAATACAATATTTTATTTTGAATTTACTCCAGTGATCAATTAATTACTCTCCAAAAATAAAAATAGAAACAAAAATTTCTTCATGCCTCCTCAGTTGGCTCAGCCCACCAAATTGCCCGCCTCCGGTCGCTTCGAGTTGTGTCGGCTTCCGAGAAAGCTGTTTCAAGTGACCGGGTGCCTCACATGAAAAATAAGAGAAATAAATGTTAGAGAGATGTTCACAAAATATGTATACAAAAATAAAGGGAACATAATAAATGCTGAGAAATTAAACAAATAGATAAATACAAGAAGATCATGGGTTGGACTACCCGGGGATGGAAAACCCAAAATTTAAATTATTTAAAAATTAACCCTAAATCATATACCTCTTCAGCAATGGCATCATTTGGCGAACTAGAGAATTGTCCATGTAATTATTGCAAATTAACCGTGTAGGAATTGTTGTAGCTGGGCAATCTAGGAACTGTCAAAATTGACCACACCGAGAAATGATATGGAGAATCAAGTCTCAATGCAATCAAGATTATTATTTTACTTGGATAAGTCTCAAGGTTGAACTCAAGGAGGTAATACAGGGGTTCATAATTATTTTTTCAAATAATTCAGAAATTAAGTGCTTTTTGAAAATAAATATTTTTGGTGTTTTTTTTATTTTTTAGTTTTTTTATGTATTTTAAGTTAAAGATGAAATTAATTAATCAAAATAAATATGATGCATGATTTTACAAATAAATTAATACAAAAAACTTAATGCCATGCCATGTGGTGAAAAATAAAATACAATATTTTATTTTGAATTTCAGATGATGCAATAATATTATGAAATGATGATGATAAATGATGAGCATGTCAAAGCAAGCCAAGTCAATTAGCAAGCCTACAAAATCAATTACTTCAATGAATCCTCAAACTCTAGTGATCAATTAATTACAGAGTAATCAATTAATTATGAGTTATGTAATCAACCTCAGATAATTTCCCCAAATTCACAAATTATTTAGCAATAAAGAGTCAATGATTAATGATTGAGAATAAATGTGTTTAAAATCTTGAAAGAATTTCCTCAAATTAGTTACTAGTCATAAATGTCTCCAAGTGAATAATGAATTGTTCTATATGATAAATAATGGGACATGGATCACAACAACACAATGAATGTGAAAATTCGATAAAAGATGCTTAAGATATGAGTATTTGAAATTTTAGGGACTAATTTGCAAATAAAGTAAATGAAATGCTTGCAAATATTTTATTTTGAATTTTAGATGATGCAATAATATGATGAAATGATGATGTAAGGTGCTGATAAAATGCATAGTAGGTCAAAGCAAGCGAAGCCAAGTAGTAAGCCAATCAAATCAATTAGTTCAATGAATCCTCAAACTCAAATGGAAGAATGCTATCAACCTCAGATAATTTCCCTAAACAAATCATAACTTATTTAGCTATAAAGAGTTAATGTTTGAGAATAAATGTGTTCAAAATCTAGAAAGGAATTCCTCAAATTAATTACTATTCAGAAATATCTCCAAGTGAATAATGAGTTGTTCTATATGATAAATAATGAGACGGGGATCACAACAACATCAAGAACGTGAAAATTCGATAAAAGATGCTTAAGGTATGAGTATTTGAAATTTCACGGACCAATCTGCAAATAAAATAAATGAAATGCTCGCAAATATACCTTGGAGGGGTTGATTTGTAATTTGGAAATCCCACCTAGATTCTTCTACAATTTACCAAAAGAGAGCACATGCCTAGCCACGTGAAGTTCTGTTCTGCAATTTTGGATTCATGCGGGGGTCTGGATGAAAATAGCCCCGACCACATATGGGGAAGCACGTGACTGTGGTTTAGGCAGCGTTCGTCTTGTGTGCAGGCCTCCACGTGGCACACGTAGGTTAGAGGCTCGGATGACTTTCATCCACGTGGTCGGACTTGCTTGCATCGCTCAACCCTAAGCATGAGGTTCGGCGGTCTCAATCGGACGGGAGAGATGCATTTGCTTAGAGAGATCTGAGGGTCCCAATTTAGGCAGGTGTGGACGGTGGGGATTAAGGGCTTTAATTAGAGGTCATCTGGAGCTCGTGGTCTTCCTCCCTCGGCTTCTTCAGTTCCAGACGATACTCTGGTGATCGACGGGCTACAATGGCCAAAGGTCGTCTATGAAGTTACTCGTGTTTTCACCTGCTCATGAAGATAGTACCTGGAAGCCCTGTGGCCCTCGGCTTTGGTTTGATAATCAGGGGAGATCGATGGCAGTGAAAATGAAGGCAGACGTGAAGGTGTGTACAGTAAAGTTGGAAAAGGCAGCCGGAGGGATCGAAGTGGAGGTGGAGATTGAGGTGGGATGAATGGGCGAGCAAGGGTGAAGGTGATGGCGACAGAGGCGTGGCGATGTATAGTGGAATGATCAGAGGTGAAGTGGCGAAAGAAGAAGAAGAGAGGGGAAGAAGGAAGAAGAAAGAGGGAGAAAGAAGAGGGGAAAGGAGAGAAATACCTGGGGTTTCTGCGCATGGGAGTAAATCTCAAAGAAGAGCTTGAGAACCTTGTGGCTTCCAGAGCTCGATGAAGTGGAGCTCGAGGCGTGGTAATTGCTTGGAAGGCGTGACCTTGGATGGAGGAGCTCACATATCTCGCCTAGAGGATGAGTGCATGGTTGTTGCGCTTAATAAACACGAGGCTCTCACTGTCACCAGAGCCACTGCAGAACTGAGCATAATCCTCGCCAATGGTGGATAATATGATCGATAGGTCGTCGATGGTATTCGGAGGAGAAGAGGGGATTGAGAGACGTATAGGACCAAGGTTTCAGGAGTGGTTGTGATGGAGGAAGGGGATGATCGGGTCATTGTCGGCGAAGAGGATAAGGAGATTGGTGAAGTGGTAATGGAGATTAGGTTTGTGGCGTCGCTGGCCGTTTGGAAGGGATAGGATAAGAGGGTGGTTCAAGCTGACGAAAAGGAAGATAAAGATAGGATAGAGAGAAGAAGGGGCAGTTAGGGTTGATGATTTGGATGAGAGGTACAAGAAGTGGTTGTCTGTCGTTGCGAGAAGCTATTAGGCTCAACAGAGAAGAGATGGGTGGAGTGAGATGCATCCGGGCGAGAGGTACGAGACGATCATGTACGGAGCACGTGATGAGGTGGAAGGTCATGTGTTGGGCAAGTGATGGGGTAAAGGGAGAAAGCATGTGCTTAGCACGTGGAGAGAGGAAAGGAGGGATGTTGGGCCTGCTACTGAAGTGGCTCCAGTGAGAATGCACCACGTGGAGGGTTGACCAAGACCAAACTGTTGATCAATGCATAAAATTGGATGAAGAATACTAAATGAACTCAAATGCAGAAGTGCTCAACATGAAAAATATGCATCTAAATTTGATCTACAATAGACATGAAGGACTCGAGTGCGAATGATATGATTGATGCATGATACGTTCTTTTTTGGTGTTTTTTGATGTGTATAAAATACCAGATTTTTGGTTTTGTAAATTTTATTTGATTTTTTTTCAGATAACTAATGCATGCAAAAGTCAAATATGATGTGGAATGATACAATGGACCCAATGTGATTTTTTTGGACTTTTTCTGGGTCAGTATTAATTAGGAAAAAATTATGGATGTTGATTATATACATGTAGATCATGTCATTAAGCTGAATTGAATTTTGATTTCTATGTAATTTGTTAATCAATGAATAAAATGAAGAAATAACAAGAAAAGAAATTAAAATGAATAAAATATGCACATGAAATGATAGGTCAATATCATCAAAATTCTAAAATGTACAATTAGGTCCCAAAATCCAATTTTAACAAATAAACTTCAATTCTTTTGAATCATATCTTGATTTGTAGATAATTGAATGTACATTAATTCAAAAGTGAGTAGTGTTCATTTGAACACCATATGAGAAAGAGATCAATGTTTGCGGCTTGTCTTGAAATTACGGTTTAGAATTATTTTGAATATGTACAAGTTAGCATTTTTTAGGATTCATTGAACAAGGTAAGTGATATGTACACAATGAAGTTGATTTTTTTTCAATTGAAGTTAGCATGAATTAAAAACAAATGTATGGAATTCGGTGAAAATATGCTCATGACTATGAAGTAATAAATGAATGCTAATTTATGCAAACTAATTATAAGTGCCTGAAAGTTAATTTTATGATATTAACAAGTGAATGAACCTAATTTCTCAGGATGAAACTCTATTTTCAGCTAATTAGAGTGATGAGTCACATATTCATCAGTCATATGACACGATCAACAGTAATATGTTATAATATTATAACCACTCCATAAGAAAATATAAAATGCTGACAAATACACATCTGTGCTCCTTGTTGATTCTGAATTGGGACACTTGTTCATTTTTTGGTTGGCGATATTGAATGGTCACAAAGTTCGAGCCAAAGGAAGAAGTGTTCTTTCTCTATGGTCTCTGCGTTTGAGATATTATGTTGGAAAAGAAGGAATCCATAAAAACTTGGGATTTGACACCATGGTAAAATACTACCCTCATGATTAGACCATGTCCCTAAGATTTGATAAAAGAGATGTGCCTCCGTAGTTAGCTATGAATGCTACAAATGGTCTGATGAGAGGAATGGAAGTGATTGACACTGGAGCTGTTCTAAGTGTTCCTGTTGACGAGGTTATACTCGAATGAATTTTCAAAGTTCTTTGGAAATCCGTTAATAATTTAGGTCCTTTTTATACATGCACACCATCCCTTATTCACAAACCTGTCAACGCTTTTATACAGTTAGATACGAAATTATCAATCTTTGAACAATGGATTAAAGTGATGGATCTTTAAGATCCTTATCATCGTGGAGGAAGACTAGCTAGAAATAACATTGGCTACTTTCATCCTTGACTTTGTAACCTATAATGTGCCTATTCGTGCTTTGAATTCTTTTCGTTTCTCAGGCTATGAGACATATTCACAGTAAGCACAACTCTTGCTTATCCAACCTTGCTATGTAATGTCGTACAAGTTGGCTTATTACTCTTAGTAGTCTGTCTGATTACGATACTCGAGGGTACGACCGAGTAGAATAAATGTGTCTGACTAGTTGATTGACTAATGAAATTATTATATTCTCTCTTTTTTTTAGTTTTGAAAAAAAGTGTAAAGTAAAAAAAGATGGATATTGTTAATTCAATGGGTACTTTTTTCTTAATTATTGCATTAATTCGTAGAGATAAATGGTATTTATACAACAACAAAGCCTTTTCCCACATTAAGTAGGGTCAGCTACGTGGATTCTTCACTTCCATTCAGATCTTTCTTGGACCATTCTCGAGCTTATATCCAAATAACTAAGATTCCTTCGGATAGTCTCATTCCAACACTTCTTAGGCCTTCCTCGCACTCTCTTAGGGATCGTTTGGTTGCAGGATTGGGCAGGGTTGGGTTGGGTTGGGTGAATAGTAAACTGTGAGGAGGGGGTACCCCTGTGAATAGTACACCAACCAACCCAACCCTGCCCAACCCTACAACCAAACGAACCCTTAGGCAACTCAACATCCCAAATCTCGCATCTCCTAACTGGCACATCAACTGACCTCCTTTACAAGTGGTCAAACCATCATAAGCAGTTTTCTATCATCTTATTCTCTATTAGAATGCCACCAATTTTCCTCCCCATTATGTTGCATAACAAATCTTAAGTATCTAAAAGAATCCTTCGTTTGAATATTATGTCTCTAATCTTCACGTCGATTCCTTCCCCACTGCTTCCATCAAATGTGTATTTCATATATTTAGTCTTAGCCCTACTTATATGATATCCTTTAGTCGCCAAGGTATGCTTCCAAACCTCAAGCTTCACACTTACTCCATCTCTAGTCTCATCAATCAACATAATATCATCGACGAACAATATACACCAAGGTACCTCATCCTGAATGTGATTAATCAACTCGTCCATAATCAATTTAGAAAGCTTAAAACGAAACCTTGGAGCAGACCGATGTTGATGTCAAAATAGTCAGTCTTCATAGACTTGATCCTTGCACAAATGAAGCCCCATATTACATATCTTTTATAAGGTTAATATATAGTATAGGTACTTGTTTCTCCTCCAAAATTCTCTACAAAATCTCTCGTGAGACTGAATAATATTCCTTCTCCAAATCAATAAAAATCATATGGAGGATAGATACTTGTCTCTTCAATAAAGATATTAACTATTTAACATAATTTTTATATCAAAAACATTTAAAATATCGAAATGAAAATTTCAAATTAGTCACCTAAATATCGATTATTTTTTAGTTAACGATCCTTCTGACTGAATATTGAATACCTGACTTTTGCAACACTAATTGGCAACCAAAATTACATGCATTCTAATCACAGGTAGTAACACACATTAGTTTGAGGCCATGATCAATCTTAAGGACAAGTGTCGTGATAAAAGTTATGTGGTTATCTTTGAATCATCCAGAAATGAATGGCAGTTGGAATCAACCTTAGAGGCATTATGATTAGTATAACGCTATGACCTTTAGGCCACACCTTTTATGTTTGGTACTAACGCTTTGGCATCTAATAAGGTAAGGATACTAATATGGTTCACGAATATAGAACATAATGTTGTGGTCCCTTTACTACAATACACATTTCATCTCGATGATCGATTATCTCATGTTGATTATAGATAGAATAGGAGCAATTAGGTTCGAAGATTGATTCTGTGCCTTTATTCAACTTGGGACTTCCTCTAGCTTGTACATTTGCATGCAAAACTTATAAAATGTGGCTACATGAACCTCATATGTGTATGTGATCCATATGAACCACATGTTTATGCTGCATATGTCTATGTGGTAGATGGGTTGATCCACCTATTGTGCAAGACATTTTATGATATAAGACGCATGTTCGATTAACATAGTCACATATTAGGCAGTGTGCACCGTATATACTGTTCGTATTCTAGATAGAGTTGATATAAGTCGAATGTTGTAACTATTTTCTTATTGAGAAAGAAGACCCTAGGGCTCTTTATATAGATGGAGTCCTAGGGTTAGGGTTACACAGAGGATGACTCCTAAATAGCGAGTTGTCCGGAATACCCATAGAATTGAGGCTAACAATACAGCTCTCAACATCCCCTTCAAGATGGAGCATATAAATCAATCATGCTCAGCATGTTGCATCATTTCTCGAATTACGTGCATGCAAGTGGCTTAGTGATCATGTCTGCAGTCTGCTTAATAGATGGTATGATGTGAGTATGAAGCAACCCTCTCTATCAAATCTTGAGTGTAGTGACAGTCAACTTCCACATATTTGGTACGTTCGTAGAACATAGGATTGTGGCTATATGCATTACCGTAAGGCTGTCGCATCTATGTTCCATGGTATTGCTGGGAGTAACATGAAGGTCTGCGAGTACAAATCGAATCCATACTAGTTTTGTAGTAGACTAAGCCATGGATCTATATTCACTCTCAACACTTAAGCATGACACCATTGGTTATTTCTTACTCCTCCATGTAACAAGATTTCCTATTAAGCGCAAAAATTCGTAGTAGATTTTATGTCTATCATTTATCTTCCATAATCTCCATCTGAATAGGCCATAAGATCTAAGTTGTTGCCTTTCGTGAAGAGTGGAACTTTCTCAGGACAAGACGATGTACCTTAAAACCATCATGCATGCATCAAATTGAGCTGAGTGGGAGCATCCACAAAATGGCTTAATTTCCAAATGGCTAGAGATATGTCCGATCGAGTGATGGCAAGATAGAGTAATTTTCCCACTAAATACCTATATCGACCAGTGTCTTCAATCTCTCATGTCTCGTAGATGCTTCCCTTAGGATCCATAGGTATCTGTGTATGTTTTGATCCTGGCATCCATGTTTCCAAAAGATAAGTTGCATACTTTCGTTGTGACATGACTAATCCTCGCTTGAACCTAGCAGTTTAATCCCTAGAAAGTACCGTAGTAACCCTACGTCTTCGATCACAAATTGTTCTGCTAGTTTCTTCTTAACACCAAAATACTATTGAAGTCATCTCATGTGAGGATGATGTCGTCCACCTAGATGAGCATTGCCACTATTCCTCTTCCATTCTTTCTTGTGAATAAAAAGTGATCTGCCGAAGAACTGATGAGCCCCATATTTTCTAGTACGTCTAACAATGTCTGAAACTAGTCATGGGGGCTCTGTTTGAGTCCATAAATGTCCTTACTTAAAAGGTACACCTTCTGACGCTCTCCTTGAGCCTCAGAACCTAGAAGTTGCTGCATGTATACTGTTTTCTGAAGGTCTCCATATAGAATAGCATTCTTTACATCAAACTGGTGTATGGTCAATCAAGTTATACTGCAACTGCAATTAGAATTCGTATAGTAGATAGGCGAGTAACTGGAGAGAATGTGTCAAAGGAGCCAACCCATATGCCTGGTGAACCCCTTTGTGATTAGGCATGTCTTGTAACGAGAAATTGAGCCATCTAGATTATACGTCACCGTGAAAACCCATTTTGAACCTACTATCCTGACATTGCCAGGTGGTTTTACAAGTGACCATGTGTTGCAGGAGATCAATGCAACCATTTCTTCCTCCATTGCTTAGTGCCATCGGGAATCTCGAAGGGCCTCGATATGCTTGCGAGGGATGACTGCATCAGAGATTACTTCGATAAATTGTCTATAGTAGGAGCAAAGTCTAGAAAAGGACACCACATCAGAGATTGGATGTTTCGTACTGTATCGAGATGGGCATTGCCTTGTCCCCTTCCTTAGAGCAATTAGTTGATCCACGTCAGCATCTACGGAGCTGTTGGTAGTACTTATGTTTGTATCCTTGGATATAGCAAGAATGTTAGTCTGTAAAGCCTCATTCGAAGGACATACATGAGGAGATTGTGTTGACTTAGAAGGGGGGTGTCCCTGTGTAGCAGTAATTTTGTGAAAATCATGTGGAATAGGTGCATGGAGTGTGAGTTGTGTATGTAGGTGGTGGAGGAACATGAAAGTTAGAACTCGAGTAATATGGAAAAGACTCAAAGAAGGTGACATCCACATTGATGCAGTGCTTTTCGAGAGCAAGGTTCGTAGGATTTATACCCTTTCTGATTTTTTGCATATCCTAGGAAAACACATTTAACTGCTCTTACCGCAAGCTTGTCCCTTCCAGGACAAAGAATACGAACAAAGATGACACATCCGAACATCTTGGAAGGAATATGAAACATAGCTTTTCTTGATAAAAGAATCTCAATAGGAACCTGCTCATCAATGGTGGTAGAAGGTATTCGGTTTATAAGATATGTAGAGGTAAGGACAACATCACCCCAATAGATAGAGGGAGCGATCTAGAGTGTACGTGCAATATCAAGGATATGTCTATGCTTATGCTCAGCCGCATCGTTATGTTCAGAAGTATGAGCACAAGTAGTTTGGTGTAAAATCCCATTTGTGGAGAAGATTGATTGCATGTCATAAGAAAGAAACTTCCTAGCATTATCAGACATAAGAATCTTGATAGGTGTACCAAATTGAGTCTTTTAAAGCGAGTAATAATGGAAAGGACATCAAACTTATTTTACATTAAGAAGGTCCATGGCACATGAG
Source organism: Ottelia alismoides (assembly GCA_037367405.1). Taxonomy (NCBI): domain Eukaryota; kingdom Viridiplantae; phylum Streptophyta; class Magnoliopsida; order Alismatales; family Hydrocharitaceae; genus Ottelia; species Ottelia alismoides. The sequence goes on along the minus strand of JAZKJV010003292.1, from coordinate 773 downwards.
AAAAATCATCTATTATGACCAGATAGTAATGTTTTCCAGATGACCGAGATATCGACTAGGTCCCCAAACACCAAGATGAACAAGCCCAAAGAGCTAACAGATTGGATATTCCCAGATGGCAGAAAGGAACTCCTGTGATGCTTCCTCAGTTGGCAAGCCTCACACTCTAGGTTGACAATGGGAGGAAGCTGGAGAAGAACACGACAAAGCTTCTCTAGGGATGGATGGCCCAAACGTTAGTGCCATATAGCACCAGGGGATGCTGAAAAAGACATCACAAAGTAAGTTACGGTCCTATAAAATATTGCAGAAAGCGGTAGTTTACTTGGTTGGCAGGATCACTGACTAAGGATTAATCGATAGTCGGGTGATTAATTGGATTTAGTCGGTCATTAGTCGGTTTTGAATTTTTTAATTATTTTAATATATAAACCATTTTTATACATATATTCCTATGTATTTGTATAGATTTATACATTTTCTATACTATTATAACGAAACTCAAGAAATAATTGAATTTAAATATAACATTAAGATTTTTAAAATAAGTTTGCTTTTGAGAAAGGAAAAAATTGAAAAATAAATTTCTCTATGTAAAAGTCAGATGACTAGTTGACCTGATTTGTCAGGTTGACCGACTAGGCCTAGTCGAGTCGTTTACCCCCTTTCTCCAACCGACTCGACTAGTCGGCTGACTTTTACGACAATGGTCCCATATGTCTGCACAAGATGGTAGACACCCCCTTCTTCATGACCCATACCAATCGTCCTCA